>JAHYIQ010000063.1:0-502956 GCA_030673865.1 Melipona bicolor | reverse complement strand
CTCTGCTTGGCTCCTCCACGATCTCACCGCTGCTTGGCCTTGCCGCGGCGAGAACCCGCGGGTTGTACAGTTGGTATTTGAGGGACGTTCACATACGAGCTTAGCGTCTCCTGGTCCATCACAAAAAACGACTTTGGACGGCGAAAACGACCACCTGCTCCCTGTAACCTGGTATAACCACCTCCTCCGTTATCGGGTTGACGATTTCTTTGGTGATGGTCTCGACGAGTGCGCCACCCTGGCATCGTCACAGATTCCTTGACAGAGACCGATGGTTGGACGATGTTCACGTTCGTCTGCGCTGGCAGGAGCTTGAGCTGCTTGGATGATCTCCGTTGATCGGACGAACCTGGCTTGAGTGATCACCGTAGTTTAGACGCTTGGTTGACCATCGACGAAGCTCAAAGTTTGAATCGGTCCTCCCGGTTGGATGCTGAGCGTCTCGACAGTTTGTGGCCTCGGCTCTGAAATATTGAACAGCTGAGCTGGCTGACCGTTAGCCTGGATGCTGAGGGTTTGAACAGGTTGTTGGATACTCAGAGTTTCGACAGTCTGCGGGCCAGATTGGATGTTGAGAAGTTGAGCTGGTTGACCATTGGATTGGATGCTCAAAGTTTCGAAGGTCTGTGGACCAGACTGGATATTGAGAAGTTGAGCTGGTTGACCATTGGATTGGATGCTCAATGTTTCGATAGTCTGTGGACCAGACTGGATATTGAGACGTTGAGCTGGCTGCTGGGCCATTGGATTGGATGCTCAGTGTTTCGATAGTCTGTGGACCAGACTGGATATTGAGACGTTGAGCTGGTTGACCATTGGATTGGATGCTCAATGTTTCGATAGTCTGTGGACCAGACTGGATATTGAGACGTTGAGCTGGTTGACCATTGGATTGGATGCTCAATGTTTCGATAGTCTGTGGACCAGACTGGATATTGAGACGTTGAGCTGGTTGACCATTGGATTGGATGCTCAATGTTTCGATAGTCTGCGGAGCAATATTGAGAGCTGGTTGACCGTTAGACTGGATGCTGAGGGTTTGAACAGGTTGTTGGATACTGATAGTTTCCATATTTTGCGGCTGGATTGGATATTGAGAAGTTGAGCTGGCTGTCCGTTGGATTGGATGCTCAATGTTTCGACAGTTTTGTGGCATTGACTGAATGTTCAGGAACTGAGCTGGTTGTCCATTGGCTTGGATGCTGAGAGTTTGAACGGGTTGTTGAATATTCAGAGTCTCAACGGTCTGTGGCAACGATTGGATGTTGAGAAGTTGAGCTAGCTGACCGTTAGACTGTATATTTAGCGTCTCGACAGTCTGTGGCGCCGATTGGATATTAAGGAGCTGAGCTGGTTGCCCAGGCACCTGGATCAGAGTCTGACCCGGAACGGCCGCTCCAGGCTGATTAAAGAGGAGCACCGACTTCTTGGATCTCTCCTGTTCTTCCGCCTTTTCCACCAACTTCAGTATCTCCTCTTCCAGAATCCCGTCGATCTTCGACGTTGGAACTGCCTGGGCCACCACCAGACCCACAGCGAACAGTGCGAAAATCTGCTTCAGATGCTTTCTTCTGATTGTTCGTCGACGTCGAACTGTGCTCATCTCGGCGACGAGCCTGGTTTTTTTAAAGAGGTCCTCGTTGCTGCATCGACACGTTTGATGTTGAAATCTCTCACGTAATGAAAAACAACGCGTATCGCTGATACGTAAAATTGGCGGCGTTATCAGGTCACGGATTGATATCGGTCGCGTCTGTGTCAGTCAGGTGCAACGAAGAATGCCTGACGTTTGCGTAACAGAGGAGAGCACATCTTGCGTGTCTCATCTGATTTATTTTTACTGAATTATTGTTATCTCGTGGAGCTTCTGAATGTGTTATTTTCGTGTTGTACGTACGTGGCACGTACGCGTAATACGTAAGTAAATATGTGTCTCAATTCATAAGAAATAATATACGGAATCTTTGATACAATAATTATGATTACCATTGTTAAAAATGATAACCTTTATCATTACTGTTATTATTAAAAATAATAAAAAAGAAATGGAAATTGGAAATATAATTCACAATAACGCATTAACGTGTTAACTGTTTCTTTTATAATTACTTTCAAATGGTGAAAATACCATTATTGACGAAATATTTCGAATAACGTAAAGAATTAGATAATGTTATAAAATGAAAACATTTAATGTTACACAAATATATATATTTATATAAAATTATATGTATGTAAATAATTATTAATTATATGTCATACGAAATATTTTATAAAGATTAAATACTTCATTTTATGAGATAAAACGTAGATATAAATTTTACATAATAGTCAACGTGATATTATTTATAAATACTTCAGTTTCTCTCTCGTCGCATAAAATTATAAAATTTAGATCGAAGACAAATATTAAATAAATTGGAGTTTTCTTTTATTAAAAATTTTTATAATAGAAATCAATCGAGAAGAATCGCAAATAAAACTTTGCAACATTGATTTTCAATAAGTTACTTTAAATCAGAATTTAGTGTATAAATTTTCATAACTTGACTAATTCTGTCAAAATTTCACGCGCGAACATTGTTGAACTTCAAAAATAAAGGAAAATTCTCAATTCACAAACCATTACTAGGACTGCAACAGGATTTTTGTGCAAATTCATAGTTTTGAAAATATAATTAAAATAAATGAAACTTTGATAGAAAATTGTTTCAAATATTACAATATATTATTAAGAACACTGTATTTTAGATATTCTTTGCAAACATTGCACTTTAAAATTTCCTACGAATGCATAAAAACCCGCGGTCTAATTTATCGTCGCCGAACTTCGAAACCAAAGTCAAATTCCCAGGTTCTAAAGAATCTTAAACCATTGAGGCCCTGGAATCACCCCTAATCACAGCTTAAAACCGTTCTAAAGCCTAATTTCATTTATTTATACTTTCTATTAGACAAATGTACAAAAAACCCGCCGTCTAATTTACAAATTTACGAATTTGTCGCCAAGCTTCAAAACCAAAGTCAAATTCCCAGGCTCTAAAGAATCTTAAACGTGCGTCCTCGAACCACCCCTAATCACGGTCTAAAACCGTCCAACAACGCCTAATTTCACCTATTTATACCTCTGATTAGACGGCGATCGTCTTAACGTGGAACCGCCAGACACCAAGGTCAGAAGCTTCACACTCCGCCCTGTTGTCTATCGATTCGAAACAGTCGCCCAACGCAACAACACCCTCGATCGTAACTCGACTGAAATATCCCGCTGTTCCCCACCCTCGTCTCACGGATCATCTTCATCTCCCTCCCCTGTTGCAATCTCTTACCGTGCAATTTCCCCCGCCGTAAGCAGCACGCTGATATTTCCAGGACGGTGATATTAACGACACCCGGTAGATCGTAATTTTGTCACTCGACGGCGGAAAGAAGGGTCGAAGGTGGGAAGGGGTTGGCGCGCTAAGAAGCCGGCGCCCGGCTAATTGCATGCATTTTTAACGGGCGATACGTCGTAATCGGCGCTGCCGGTATGATGGAAACGCGAGCATAAAGCTTTACGCTCGCGGCACCCTGGGGATTGGAGCCCGAGACCGAGACCGAAAGGGGTCTCGGCCGTTTTTATTTTCATTTTAAGGATGGCCCTGTGGAAAGGTGGGAAAGGGTGGAACGGTAACGGCCGATGCTTACCGAGGAGGAATTCCCCGGAAGGGTTCCCGTTCTTTCTCGTTTTTTACTTTCTCTTTTCTTTCTTTTTTTTTTAATCTCTGTTTTGGGCCGTGACGGGAGATTAGCGAAGGGCGGACGAAGGTATCAATTGTTTTAAGCGGATCCGATGGTTTTTAATGAAATGCTAGGAGGAACGACAGACAAGGGTTTGTGGTGAAATTGTTTTCTTTGAACGTTTTGGCATTCTACGATTCTTTTTTTTTTTAGAATTTGATCCTCTAGATCGTACCTTGAAGTAATTCCCAATTTAATTGGGCATTTTGGAATTTTTAATAGAATTTTACCATAAAATGGAAAAGTGAAATCGAAAAATCCTGAATTTTAGTAATCTAGTACTAATTTATTTATCCATTATTCGTTATAACTTGATGATATGATTTTGGCGAGTAAATAAATTAGAAACTTTATCTAAAATTTACAAATTTTAACAAACTAGCTAATTTATTAATTGTCTTAATCGACTTACACTTACTTTGTATTTACAAAAAGAGCAGTATGCCATTATTCTGTTTTTGTGATTTGAAAAAAATACAGAAGATTTATAAGACAGAAATATATAAAAGATTCATGGCACTGAATGAGAATAATATTCTCTACATGAGCGGATACATAAATTCAAAACTGACCTCTAGAGTCAGAAAGAAGGGAAAGGAAAATATGGAACATACTTTTGTCCAAAAAATACAAATCAACGTTGGTAAGAGCGTTATTGTTGTTCCAAGAAATTTTCATTTTTTCCTTCGTTTTGTCCTCCGACTGAAATGCTCATTAATTCGCACGCATCCGATTCGCGAGGTCCGACGATCGATGGCCACCTGCATAAATCGCGTCGCGCCGATTCAAGGGGATTTAATGGACATTGATGTATCGACACGGTTCGGGACGGGCGTCCACGTGGCGTGATTAACGCCGACCTGTCCACAGGATATCCCGACAATGACGTTTCACGGCTCTCCGGTGTCCCCACGGCGAGATACACCCGGATCTCGCGCATCTCGGACAACCTTCCCCTCGTCGTCGGTCTCTTTCGAGAGATGCTCAAGCCGTGTCTTCGACTTATCGACCTTATTACGTCGCTGGCCTCCGGGCTACCGTCTGCGGATCTCACTCGCAGACGAACAGATTTCCGGAATCCTCTTATTCGTATAAATTACCAACGATCAGCTGTCTAAACGTTGCTATGGGATTTGGAGGTTAAACGGTCAAGGCCGAGTGTGTATTCAATGTAAAGTGATATCCTTTAGTGTTTAAAAGGCCTTTATTTTTCACTAACAGAGATATATACAATAGTGACAATAATAACAATAATAATAGTAATAATGATAATCACAATAATACAGTGTGTAGGGGACACAGCCCAGACTGCAGGATAAACATTCCCACGACGTGGACCCAGGTTACAGTATCGGCAGGGCCATGAGGTGATTGTCAAAAAGCCTTTCCATGGGCTTGACTGTAGACAACACCCGCTTTCCGAGCCCTTGAGGGAAAAGGACATACCTAGACCCATAGTATAAAAGAACTGACTTCGACGCGTTAAGACAACAGTTCCTTGAAAGTCTAGCATTCAATAGTCCACGTCGGGTGATTGTGCAGTCTGTCGCGTTTCCCACATACTCGCATTTAAGAGTAATAATTACTTTCGTATACTTCTTGTATTTAGAAGCAATCACAGTGATCACAGTGATTATTGTGATCATTGTTATTACTATTATTGTTATAATCGTTACTCGTGTAAATTTCTTTATTAGTGAAATAAAGGCCTTTTAAACACTAAACAGTGATTGCGTCTAAATACCAGACGGTGTACCAAAGTAATTATTATTATTGACTGTCTAACGCGAGAGTTAAGTAGGAGACACTTAGACTGCACACGCACCAGACGTGGACTGTCGAATACTAAACTTGCGGATAACTGATCTTTTAACGCATTGGAGTCAGTTCTTTTCTACTGTGACTCTCACTATGTCCTTTCCCCTATGAACCCAGGAGTCGGAAAGCGGGGTGTTATCTGGTGGTGTTTTACGGTCAGGCCCATGAGAGGCTTTCTGACGATTGCCTCGTGGCCCTGCCGATACTGTAACCTGGGTCCACGGTCGTGGGAATGTTCATATTGCGGTCTGGGCTGTGTCCCCCCTACATATCCTAACTTCAAATTTCACATTAATTACACAAATTTCACATTAAATATTCAACGTCATTATTCCAATTCCTGTGAAACCTCCTAAACAACCCAAGGTTCGAAAATGGTCGTGAAAACCAACCAATACTCGTTACACGCGTCACCCTTACACGCAAGTCACCGTCAGCATTGGAGGAGCTTTCCGTTTTCCAAACGATCTCAGAAAATTCAACGAGTCACCACCCAGTTGCTTCCATTTGGACTTCGAACGCTCTCACAGACGACACGTTCGACGAGTCTCCGAGTTCCCACTCGTTGCTCTCCTCGTGTCGACCGTGTCATTTGTCTCCGGAGAATAATCGACCAGCAGTCTTCGCGCGCGAAACAGAGAAAGAGAGAGAGAGCGTGCAAAAATACCGGAAGAAGAGAGAGAAGACGGGAGGAATAATGGGGCTGCTGGTGCAGGAGAAGTGGAGTCAACGAGAGGGAACGCAATTACGTAATCGCTGTGTCATTGCGTTCGAGTAATTCCATTAGCTAACGAACGAAGCGAGCTGGCGAAGAAAAACGCGCGTCGCGAGCTGTCGACCCCGTGCATTGTGCGCCGGGGTCACGTTCTCACCTCTCCGGTAACTGCACAACGCCCGCCATTTTTGCTCGTTCGCTGGCTCTTTCTCCGCCGAGTCGATCGTCCGACCGATTTTAACGCCTTGTCTGCCGAGTCACGGTGTGCGCTGGATCCGAATCATCGGGAGATCTCGATTTACGATGGGAAACGGGGAGATCGGTGGTGGGCCTCGAGTTGAAGGTTCACGTTTGGACAATTTGGCGGTGATAGATGTCGAAGTTTTTGTCGATTTCAATTGAATTGCAATATTTATATTTATGATATTGTGATTCAAGTTATATTAGAATTCAAATCTGTCAACGAAAACTCTAGTATCTATCCAGATCATCCCAGACTATACTAAACGTGAACCTTCAACTGGAGACCCAGTATCGATCTCTGTTTCTCCTCCAAATATAATATTGCTACAATACATAATTCATATTTATGTTATTATAATTGAATTATATTATTATAATATATGATTCAATTTATATTACAATTCAAATCATCAATTAAAACTTCAGTATCTATCACCTGTCCTGTTTCTCAAACATAATATTGCTGTAAAATATAATATATAATATATATTATATATATATTTATAACATAATGTAATCATATATTAAAAATATATTATAATATAATTATAAATATATATAAATATATTATAATATTACAGTATATTATAATATTATATATTATATATTTCCTATTGCTACAACAATATCTGCAATATTTTATTGTTATATGTCATGTATTACGTACTTTTGTACATGTTATATATCGTAATTTTTTATTCTTACAACATAGTAATATAAATTAAATGATATTGGATGACGTTAAATAAATAATCAAATATACTATACTATACTAATCATACTATACACGCTGTTCGGATACCTCTGAATTACTGCGACACAAAGTACAGTTCAAATTCAATTTAATCTCAACAAGGATGATTTATCGAACCAAGTTGAGCCAAGTATAGTTAAATATCTCGATTGCCAAATAAATCATCTCGGACCAAGAGAGTCTGGAAAAGGAAGGACCGAGTCTGGAAAAAAGAAAGAAAGGAAAAAAAGAGTCGCGTTGTGGAAATCGGCGACACGAATTCCACGGCGTGCACGAGCCAGTGCCGCGACTGCACGCGTGTCCGCGATTAAATCAGCCGGCCGCGATGTCACCTCGCCAAGGCGCAACGGTATGCGACGAAGGAATCCTTGACAGGAGGTCGCCGGATCCTTGTGCCCCCCTGTGGCGCATGAATCACCGCGGCTCGCCTCGCCGTGTCTTGTCGCCCCTCGACCAAGGTGACAAGCTGTCAAGCGGCTGCTATACGGCACGCTGTACGCCGTGTAGGAGGCGGTACGCGTCCCGCGTGAAATCCTCTCCTCTCGGTGAACATTCTGGGCCGGGCACGAGCACCATTCCTCCGCCGCCGCCGCACTGGCGTAGACGTCCGGAACACGTTTTCCTCCGCACTTTTCATTGCTTCCACGAAACGTGTAAACCGAACGAGATTATGTTGTAGTTGACGTAATTCTTTTGTTTATATTATTTGTTATATTCTTTGAATATAATGATATTATTTATGATATATATTTATTTATATTATTTATTATATATTTATTTATATTGTAGATATTTATTTATATTATTTATTATATATATATTTATTATATATATCTGTTTATATTATTTACTTATATTATTTATTATATATATTTAATGTATTATTTATTATATTCATTTGAATATATAATATCTTATTTATTATATACATATATTTATTTATATATTTATTATATATATGTATATTTATTTATATTATAGATATTTATTTATATATTTGTTTATATTATTTATATTATTTATTATATATATTTGTTTATATTATTTGTTTATATTATTTATTTATATTATTTATTATATATATTTAATACATTATTTATTACATTCATTTGAATACATAAAATATTCACAAAAATAATGTTAGAAATAAAAAAGAAATAAATAAATATGAAAAACGATATAAATCTTACACGTGACTTTTGAAACCCTGAGTCTGAGATTACATCACTTTTGAGAACAAGTTACACTTCTTAGGCCTTTTATGTTTTCACGAATGGGTGGGTAAAATACGACGCCGTGTATAATAACGATATCGAGCTGGTTCAACGAGCTGTTATAATCTTAAAATGATCTTAAGTGGCAGGATACCGACGTCGATTGATCTCTCAATTTTCGAATTGGACAATAAGATCAGTAATTTGTTTTTGCGAGGCATGAACGATCGAAAAGACAGGGAAAACAAAGTCTGAGTTACAGCAAGTGCGACTATTTTTTTTTTTTTTCGAAGGCGGCATAACTTGAAGAAAATATAACGAAACGAGATCAACAAATAGTAGCATTCGGCCGCGATATACGTACAATACGCGCTATACGACATTCTTGTTCCAGTATTCACGTTGCGAATACCTTCGAAGCGAAACCACGTTTCACTATTTAGCAATCGCGCACATAACGTTTCGATAATTTAAAGACACCTGCCGATCTCGTACAAAGAGATATCCATCCATCAAACTTTTATTTTTGGCGCAATTTAAAATCTATCATGGGGTGAATTTTTATAAAGAAGAATTCGAAATGGATTTGAAACTGTTCGAGGAATACTTGGTATTTTTAAGAGAATGCTGTACGAATGTTAAGGAATATTATGGAAGCATAAAGTAGACACACTGAATATTTTTTGACGTATTTATAACTCCAAAACTAAAGTATGCAGAACGTGGGATCATATGAATTTGATTTATCTTAATGTGTAGATTCACCACTCGAAATGTGGACCGCGTTTAACTCTACTTGCTCCATTTTTACTGTGAAATTCAATTTAATTCGAATTTCAGTGTAACGTACGAGTACATCGATCTTTAAAAATGAATTCCGCGGATTTTTGAAAAAAAAAATGCGGTTCGTTGGAGGAAAAAATTCGAATCAAAAACACTCCTCATTATATAAATAACTAAATATACATAAATAAGAGCACACTGAAATAAGTATAAAGTTGACGAAACGTACACGAAACTTCACATAAAACTTTAGCAAAAATTTTCACGCCATAACTTTTTCATTGCCTTCTGAAATCATTTTTCGAACTTGATCAGGGACCAACTCAGTTACAAGAAACTGTTAACACGACACACAACTTTGCATCGACGCAGATTCGACGAGTTCTCGCCGTATCTGTAGATCGATTTTCTGCTATGAAAAATAAAACAAAAGGACCACGTCGATGAGACCAGTTCTTGCGTGAAGAGCAAGAGGAAGAAGAATAAAAAATTTCCTAGGGCTAGTTAACATCCACCTGCGTTCTCGCGCCATTGCGTGCGCACGCGGCTCGCCTTGACCCGTGAAAACTATGTCTGAGGGATGCTCGTCGATCGTCTCGGCCATGATCCGAGTGAAATTAATACAGAGTGGACCAAAAGTCACTTTCTACCAAAATGAACCCGTAATCCTTTTCATTATTTTTTTATTAATTCGCGAACGCTTTGGCGGTATTTAAAAGAAAAAACAATTGTTTTTAACAATTTGCGTTTTCTTTCAGATCGAAATCACAACACTGTAAGATTTAAATACTACAAAAATAATACTCACAAGGATCAAAAAATCGATATCGATCGTTCAATCGACTCTGGCACACTTAGGACACCTATTGTAGGAAATCCCAGTTTGGTTCAAATCCTGAATTCAGCTCGATAGAGCTATACCCGTGCAAGCTTCAATCCCACGACTCAACTCGCTGTTGAAGCACCGCAGATCAAACGCGGCGAAATGTCAAAAGCTTCCCGTTATCGCGAACATCTCGGCGTCCCCGGGTGGAACAATGTACCATAAAGGCGTTTTGCTGCAGGAGGCTAGTAGGACAGGTCAGGGATACAGAAACGATCGGACACGTCCACGGTGCCTCGTAGGACAATCCGTTAGCCACTCCCCCCTCTCCGCTATCGGGAATCGTCCGTGATCCGAAACGTCCCTCGAACGTTAGCCTCTCGTGTCCTCTCGGCCGACAATGGCCGTTTTTGCACGTGGCGCTCTTGACATCGTGACTGGCGTTAGGTGTTACTGCGTCTATCACGCTCGCGTACACGCTCTGCCAGCCGGTAATTTAGCGGTGAGCCCACGTCGATTCCTCCGGCCGATAAAGCCACGCGAGAGAAAGAGGAGACAAGGGAGGATCGTTCTCCTGGCGAATAATTCAGGGTCGAATCTGTTTCCAAGTTGACGCTGGCGAAGAGAGAGAAAGAGAGTTGTATCTCTCGGACGTTTGAATCGAGCGCTGACCGATCCAAGCGCCATCGTTCCACGTGATTCGCGGTAATGACAGAACTGTAACCGAGCTGGTCTTATCCTTCGCGGTTTGTCATTTCGGTACTTGCGGATCGAGCACGGAATACATTTGATTTCGTTTCTTTTTGATCTTTGAGGGCTGTTGATTGCGGTGAGAAGATTGACTCGTTCTGGCTTTTAATGTGTCGCGCGAATGATGAGGGAAAATGTAACATGTGTAATTCTTTATGAGAGAAGAGAATTTTGAATCGTGCGAAATATTCGATTAATATAAGATTTTTAAGGATTTCTGAAGCTTGTTGAGAAGATGGTTTTTTTTTTTGCTGAAATAAGAGATACACAATTTTAGATTTTTTTGAAGAATAAATGTATATAACGGGAAAAATCCAATTGTTATCAATTATGGACAATTATGGACAATTGTTGTGGATAATTATTATGGACAATTAGTCGAAATGGAGATCGAATTCCAGAATCGAAACAAATAAACTTGTAGGACTAGTGATGAAACTTCTCAAATTATATCATATTTTAATAATGATTATATTTATATTTTAATATATTACAATATAATGTATATTTTACTATATATTTTAATATATTTTAATTATTACAATATATATTACAATATTTTAATATATTACAATATAATGTATATTTTACTATGTACTTTAATATATTTTAATTATTACAATATACATTACAATATTTTAATATTTATAAAATTATATTTATATTTATATTTTAATATATTACAATATAATGTATATTTTTCTATGTATTTTAATATATTTTAATTATTACAATATATATTACAATTTTTAATATATTATATTTATATTTTATATTTTAATATATTACAATATAATGTATATTTTACTATATATATTTTAATATATTTTAATTATTACAATATATATTTATATTTATATACATTACATTTTAATATATTTGATAAATTCATGTACTTCAACGAAATTTCTACTTAATCTGATTCAAATAATACTGATTTTCGTTTAAAAGACACACCTCAGATATTGTTGAATTATATATCATAATATATTATATAACATAATATTAATTGTAATACATTATTATTATGATATTATGAATTACATATTACACATAATATAAGTATTGCTGAACATTATGCAATATATTGTTTCTATTATTTTGTTGATGTTTGAAAAAAATGATGCGTGTCTGACGAACCTTGCGTTTCTCCCACAGAACGAAACAATGAGAAATCGCGCGGTGATTGCTCGCGATTGGCAGCTGTCGGTATCTCCGGTACCGAGATGACCCTACCGCTCTGTAGAAAACCAACTGTATCATTTCATCACGAAACCCCTTACTTCTGGATCGACTGTTTTCCGTGTCACTGTCGTTCGGTCACTTCCTTTTACGTGACTTCGTGACACTCGCCAGGGACTTGTTCTCCTCGTGTTCGAGCCGAGTCGCTTGACCAAGTGCCACGATCTCGTGACGTTTTGTCCATCTAAATTATAATGGACCTGGCTCTCGTTTTGCATGGTATTTCTTTTTACACGGATTCACACGTTTCGTTCGTAGTTACACGATTTATTTTATCAACTATAGGAAGAATCGCGTCAAAAGTGACTCCAAATTGTGCTGTCACAAGGCTCATACTTTCGTAGCACAAAGGGCACTAAATTTTGAGACTTAAATTTAAATTTAATTTCAGTTCGTGATTTTCATTAGCCTGTAGCATAGTAAAGCGAGCAAGTTCCGACTGAATCGTTTAACACACCACGAAGAACCGATTTGCCAAGAAGAAAGCACCAAACGGTCAATTACGGTTTCGCGCCGTATTCACTGGAAAGCAACAGTATCGTATAATACCCTTCAAACGTGTCAGAACGTTCTTCTCCATTAACACACCGCCTTCGGAACACGTCAGAATGCCCGAACACGAACAGCCAGCATTAAGTTCAGACAAAGGAAAGCTCTACGACCGTCGGTCACGCCAATTTTCACGCGCGATCGCGAGCAGCACCGCGATTACGTGCGCTTTGACAGCCATTATACGGTCGGCATTCTCGCGATCGTCTCCGTTATTGCCATTTTATCAACAGGGGGCGAGTTAATTAACACTTGGGGCATTCGAGGATGAGAAAACACCCGAGGAGTGTAAAAACGTTCGAATTTTAGTCTTTAGTCTGAATTTTAGTAAAGTTTTAAAATGTGAACAAGATCTATGTTATGATTTAACGTTGTTTCAAATATCTAAGATACTCTTTTGTTTTGTATTTTATACCTTTATTATTGGTATTTTATATTATATTATGTTATATTATATTATTGGTATTTTGTATTATTGGTATTTTGTATTATTGGTATTTTATATTATTGGTATTTTGTATTATTGGTATTTTATATTATTTGGTATTATACCATTTTATATTATTGGTATTTTGTATCATTGGTAGTTTGTATCATACCATTTTATATTATTGGTATTTTGTATTATTGATATTTTATATTATTTGGTATTATACCATTTTATATCATTGGTATTTTGTATTATTGATATTTTATATTATTTGGTATTATACCATTTTATATCATTGGTATTTTATATTATTTGGTATTATTGGTATTTTATATTATTTGGTATTATACCATTTTATATCATTGGTATTTTGTATTATTGGTATTTTATATTATTTGGTATTATTGGTATTTTATACTATTTGGTATTATACCATTTTATATTATTTGGTATTTTATATTATTTGGTATTATACCATTTTATGTTATTGGTATTTTGTATCATTGGTATTTTATATTATTTGGTATTATACCTTGTACCGACTTCTAATTGGAGTGAATATTTGTAACTTGTGTATAAAATTAATGTCAAGAGACTGTAGAGTCATGCTACACTGTTTCTTCAATTTCAGTAAAAGTGTAACATACCAACTTAAACTTGAATACACATTTAGTTTGTCTATTTCACATACTTTTGCACGTTAGAATATATGCACAAACATCTACAAACTATCTAAAACTATAAAAGTGATTTCATTATTAGACAAATGCAACGATAAAGTTAAAACGAGCAAATAACGAAGAGTTGAAATACCAACTCACCGACAGGCTGTGTACTGTCAGGGTTAAAGAACGACGCGGTTGCAAACCATGTAGCTTTTTCTTTTCAAATTATTTCTTGCATTGTCCAACGCTGGCTAGAACAATGGCGGCTCGCGCGTCAAAATCGCTCGAGCGAAACGTCCTGTCTCGTGACTGGCGCTCGTCGTCGATCGTGACCTCTCCAATTCAACCCGCGCGAACACAATTTAATAATTCCCACTAGCTTGCGCCCGCCGGTCAGCCGTGATTTTTCCCCCGGCTTGTAACATCTTCGAGAAGATACCCTTTAGCCTCGCTCTACCCGCTCGTATTTCGATCGGGCCGATCGGTTCGCGCCGCTTGCGTCACACCGGCGAGAAACCGTGATTATCGATTAGGGACCCGTTGCTGAATTTCGTCGAATGATCGATCGCTCTTGTCGAAACAAGAGAAACGCGAGAAGCAGGGAAGGAAGACGAATTTCTTAACGTTTCGGTTTGAGCATTTGGCGATAGGCATCGAGTTTTAGAAAAATGTGAGGTATGCTGTTCAGAGCGGAGAGAAACGAAATCATCAAAAAGTAACAGAATGTTTTTGGATTGTGCAATTGGTAGTGGATTTTTTTATTATTGACAGATTATTATTTTATTATATTTTATTATTAACAGATTATTATTTTATTATATTTTATTATCAATGGATTATTATTTTATTATATTTTATTATCAATAGATTATTATTTTATTATACTTTATTATCAATGGATTATTATTTTATTATATTTTATTATCGATAGATTATTATTTTATTATATTTTATTATCAATAGATTATTATTTTATTACATTTTATTATTGATAGATTATTATTTTATTATATTTTATTATTAATAGATTATTTTTTATTATTAATAGAAGAGGGAGATGAAGTGCAATATTCAAAACAAAGTCAGAACTTGATATTATCACAAAATCATTGAAATATTTTTTGGGGCGAGTATTTGATGATAAATATTTTATGACAGATTTTAAGAAAAGGTACAGTGTACAAAACAAAGTCAGAACACGATATTGTCATAAATGAAATTATTGAAGGGGCAAGTATTTGATAATGAATATTTTGTTGAGATATTTTATTGTAGATTTTGAGAAAAATAATTGAAGCAAAGACTCTTTAAAAAAACGAGTTATTCCAAAGGAAAGTTCTAGCAATTAATATTATCAAAAAGAATCGTCACTATGTACAGAAACTTTTCTATTCTACTAACCAAAAGACAACGTTATACTAAAAAATATTTTCAATAATACTATTATATTTCAAAAAAACGTTTTTAAGTGCGATTGTTGTTCCAAAGAAAAAATTTTAAAATGAAGAAAATCTCCAGAAAAATAGGATCGTCCTAAATAAAAATTTCAAGAAAATTTTGCCACAAAAACAAAAAAATTCCTAAAATGCTAAAGAAAAGTTTCCAAAAATCAGCATTAGCCCCAAGGAATACCTTTGAAAAAAAGTCCTGCAAGGAAAATTACAAAATTTGAATTCTAAAAAAAGGCGAAATCACGCAAGAGAAAAATTCCCCCAAAAAAATATCACCTTTGAAACAATCTCTCAAGAAAACGACAAAAACGTCAAAAGAAGATCTTCAAAACGAGGGCTCTTTCTAGGAGGCTGTCACTGCTGTTGTCTTTCCGAGTGTTTTATCACGATCGCGCGGCTATCGATCGACGAAACGTCGACGTGCAACGGAGAAAGTATCCTCTCCGTATCGGCTCTGTACCGTTTCTTTCGCCGATCGGACCCCAATGGCCCGGAACGTAAGAGAACGGCCAATCGACGGTCTTTACGGTGATCGTGTTTACGGTCGATTTTCCATCGACGTCGTAAACGTACGTAAACGTACCTGCCGTTTGCTCCCGTACACGGGCCGTAAAACCGGCGACACGATCGGCGTTCGTGAATTTCGCGACGCTCGTGGGAACCTGACACTTCGATCCTCCGAAGTCGATCCGCCGCGCGGTAGAGATGCTGCGTCGATCCGCTCGACTTCGAAGGAATTGATGGCGGTGGAGAGTTTAGAAAGTTGCTGCTTGTATGAAAGATCGATGGCTTGCGAGACGAGTAAAAACTGTTAACTAATCCCGCTGGCCCCTAACAACGACATGCATTTCTTTTCTTCAACTTTGTAGCTGTTATTTTTTTAGAGGATTTTTTGCACTCTTTTGCAATTCCTTCATATCAACTCGGTTGCAAATTTTTTACAAAATCGTCGGCAATACAGCAAAATTAGATTGGTTTGGAAGATGAAGATGGAAAACGAAGAGTGTGAGAGAAGGAAAATTATAAATATTTATGGCTACGTGGGAATAAAGTGTAATTTCTTTCCAAGAGAAAGATCTGTTGGTTGAATATAATTCAATAAAGTTTAAAATTGTGCGCGTCGACGATCGAGTCCAGCAATGGACACCACCTCCGTCGGGTCCATGTCACCAAAAGTCGACCGATACGCGAACCTCGATAGTCACTTAGCGGCTCGTCAGAAGTCGTTGATCTTAATTCGCTTATCGGATTATTCGCGGTGTCTGCCGATGGAGATGTTTCGCGGACGAAAGATAATCCGGTCGGTATGGTAATTCCGACGGTGGACACGTCGCAACGCTCCTGTTTCTCGTCCGATCGACGTTTTTCACCTTGCCTTATTTTCTTTCACACGAGACTCCACGATCCGTGGAATAAGATACTTTTGTCAACTGACGAGAAAATATTTACCTGTTGCACGAGTGGAGTATGAATTTTTTTTCATTCGTAGCAAGCATAAAATACGGTATGTGTTGTAACATTTAATAAAGGAAACAAGTGTATCTCCGATTTGTTTAATTAGTTTCGAAACAGTAATTAATTTGATTAATTTGGCAATTCGTTTCAGAACGATTTCCATAAAAATCCACAGTATAGTTATATAAGCGTAGTATTATATAAAAGTTATCCACAGTGTAGTATCTTTGTTAAATGACTCCATTCTTATTTGAGGTACTGCAAAATTAGACTATCATTTGAAATATATTTTATATTAAATGTATTTTATATATTTATATTATATTTATATTTTATATTAAGTGTCAGTATACTTATATATTTATATAACAATATATTTACAACAAAATATAACAAGAGCGAATTTTTCACTTTATAGTTATTCTCTAATCATTCGCGTTATTTAAAATTCCTTGTTAATGACATTCTAAAATTATGTAATAATTCTAAAATTATTTAATTATTTTTAATTATTCTAATATGACCGTCGCGGGAGTTGACGGCTGTCGAACAGTTTCGAGTACATTCGATTTTGAGAAAGCGCGAAAACGCACTTTGTCGAAAATCCCTTGTTTCCACCGATCGAATCGGCAAGGATTCCCAAGCATCCGCGACAAGCGAGATAAAGAGGTCGTCGACCTCTGCGTGCTGGTACACAGAACGGAAGATTCGAGTTGGATAGCGGTGCAGGGAGCGGCGTTTCATCGCGGATCTATGCCGTCGCTGCGATCTACCTCGCGCTGTGTCCCCGGCGCCCGATCTCCATCATCAAGCCATAAGTCCTCTGGCCTCGTCTCGCGAAATGACCGGTATTTATCTCGGCGTAAACGCGATCGCCGCCGTTTAATTGCCGGATTTTGATGCAGATGCGGTCGCGTAACGAGCCGGCCTCCTAACGAGCGCGCTCTCGATCGCGATCGCGATCCGCTCGCTTTCCACCGCGCCGCTCGCTTTTCTTCCTCCTCTCTCCCCCTCTCCTTCGTCCGCAACCGAGGCGTAAGTACGCTTTCTAGGTACAGGAGCTGGCCGGCCGTGCAATTTCGAATGTCACGCGATACAACTCCCCAGCAGTTCGTCGAAGCTCTGTGTGCTCTCTACGCTCCCTCCGGCTCCGGCTGATTCACCGGTTCGTCGATCCCGTCCTCGGTAATTGAGATCGATGCGAGATGAATTCGCCGTGATAAGTAGCATTCGCTTCGCAAGCCGGCCCCTTCTTCTTCCCTTTTCTCCAATTTTCGTTTCTATGAATGACGTGTGACGGTGGTGTGTAAAATTTTATTTATCTATGAAAAGAATTTTATTTATCTACTAAATAAACTTTTTGTTTGAAAACTTTTAATTCACTGTATTTGTGTGTAATATTGTATAAAATATAAATTGAAGATTTTTATTTTTATTAAAATTCTTAACTCACTGTATGTGTATGTAATATTTAATATATTATATATAGTATAATGTAATATAAATGTAATTATACATCTATATTATATTAATATACATTATATATACATTATATAATACTTATTAAACATTTATTAAATATTATATATACATTATATCATACATTTATTAAATTAACACTTATTAAACATTATATTATATTACATTATATATCTATATTATATTATATTATATTACATTATATATTATATATGTGTATAATTTTATATACGTGTATTTACATTTACATCATATTTTATGAATTCTTTTATGCTAGCTTTCAATTTTACTACTTTTGCACAGTCAGTTATACTATAGCCATCATATTTATACTGCATCGTTATATTTTATTTATTGGTAGCTATATTATATTGATATTTCAGAAATCTGTACATGATATAGACTTCTGATATATACACTATACCAATATACCATAAAACTACCCTGCGGACAGTGATTGAATGATCCTCGTTATTATTTCGCTCAATTCTGACAATTTTCTGCTTGTGCAATCCATCGAGAGCCAGGCAATAATTAATCGCGACATTATAACATTCCAATTTCTTGGAATTCTATAAAGACACAACGAAACATTAACCGAATTCATGGTTGTAATATTAGAACGTATGTAATAATAGAAAAGAATAGGAATGTTGGTACTTGATCGGTTAAAAATCGAGACGTAACGTTTTACGTTTACAAGAAAATTACAGCACAAACACGGAGAAACTCTCTCGACAATTCTCAATTCTCCCCGAGAGAGAGGGTATACATCGCGATACACACTCGCAAGTCCGCGAGAATCTGCGGATCCAAGTTCTCCAAGCCTGGGGCACACGTGACGGGTGAACGCCCTCGGATCGTTCGGACATACCGCATCCACTGAACCGGGAACGTTCGAAACAGAAATCGTGCGAAAATTTGACGTCCGTGGGAAAGGAGATATCCCGACTTCTCGACTTTTTCATCGATCCGGCGTCGACGTTCCTTTTCTTTTTTTTTCTTTTTTTTTTTTCTTCCACTCGAGCAGAGACCGTGGATGACGATCGTAAACATGCTGGACAAACCAAACGATCGCGATTCGACTCCCTCTCGCTGGATCGACGCTTGTAAATCCCACCGTGGGAGGGCTAACGACGACGAAATTCCAAGCAGTCGTGTTTAATTGTCCGAGGATAATTGGACCGGTAGCGTCCACCGCCGATCGACCGATGTCACTCGAGCGCCGATACTTTCCTCCACTTCCTTCGCGCGACTGGTTGAAGGAATTCGCGGATGGAATATTGATATTCAAATGAGAGAGAGAGAGAGAGAGACAAGTCGGTGTTCCGTGATTTCATCGACTCTACCGATAATTAATTGACTCGTTAGACGAGTCGGCTGGACTACCGGTTGGTACGTGCCTATCGCGGGGTTTTAACTCTTCCAGCCGGTTCTTTTTCTCTCCCGACGCGTTCAACGCGGCATGATTCTTACGATTCCACTCCCAGTGGTTTGAAAAAAACTTTTTCCCTAGTTAATTATATTTCAAACGACGAATGTTTAATCGTTAAAGCTTCTCCTTGAAATTATTAATTTAAATAATAAGGAACGTGCTCTGTCGACCAGTCTTGATTTTATCGTAATGTACCGACGGTACGTGTAAAAGATTATGTTTTATTTCGTGGGTAACACTACATGTGTACGTGAACATAATTTTTTTAGAAACTGAAGCAAAAATAACGACGAAACTGATAGTAATAATAAGTAATAATTAATACTAGTAAATAACAAGTATAATGCAATAAATGTAGCAATATTTTAGACCTTCTACAATAATAGTTGCACGTATAAATCTCAAGATTAATAATTAAAAAATTAAAATCAAAATATTGACACCTCTCTCAATCTCCACACTCATAAACAGTCTATTGGCAGAAAAGTGATTGTTCCATTACCCAAAACCTCCATTTCAAGCTTATGGCTTCCTAGTATAACCCTCCAGTTCAAACGCAAGTGGCACACATTAACGAGAAACGCGGGAATGATATATTTGAAAAGAGAAAAGCATATTGTCACAGTGACATTCACGTTGCCGGGCATGCATAGACACACAGACGATCGTGAAACAAGGAAAGTACCAGCGCGCCAGGGAGATCTTTCCTCTCGCGCCGCGCCTTTCCCAACCCGACGTAACATAATCACAGTCAATTACGGCCTTTCTCCCGACACTCCCATAATCCGCAGCCCAGAGAGCCCAGATAACCGGAAAACCTAGCTACCGGCAGTGAGTCACCGCTCCGATCCGCCAAGATCAACGCGAGAGGCCTGAATTCGCCGTCATTGGCCGACGATGACACAGCTGGCCGGCATAACCGTATTCTGCCCTCGGACTTACGCATGCTTGAGCACGCAAAATGCGGCCCCGATGATCCTCCTCTTAATCACCGGATCGTTTCACCGGCCTCTCTCCCACCTCCCGCCGTATAGATTTCCACGTCTTCCTCTTTCTCCATTTCTCATCGTCGCGAGGCAGACTGTATCGATAAACGGATCGCGCGCACACCGGGCCCCGTTTTATCTCGTCTGCCCCGGCGAGTTGCGCTCCCGAGAATGCACGTTTCGCAGTTACTCGCGTTTCTAGATCGTGGTCGTTCTTTTTTAAATACTTTAATTTAATAAAAATTATTAAATACTAAATTTTGTTAAATTAAAATTGTATCATTACAATATTACTAATTTTCTTTCGAAAATTACACTTACAATACACTTACTAAAGTACACTTTACTAAAGTACACTTACTAAAGTACACTTACTAAAGTACACTTTACTAAAGTACACTTACTAAAGTACACTTACTAAAGTACACTTACTAAAGTACACTTTACTAAAGTACACTTACTAAAGTACACATTAAATACTTTAATTTAATAAAAATTATTAAACACTAAATTTTGTTAAATTAAAATTGTATCATTACAATATTACTAATTGTCTTTCGAAAATTACACTTACAGTACACTTACTAAAGTACACTTTACTAAAGTACACTTACTAAAGTACACTTACTAAAGTACACTTTACTAAAGTACACTTACTAAAATAAACTACACTTACTAAAGTACATCTTACTAAATATACTTTTCCAATTTAAAAAATTTATTCGGAAAAAGCCGCAATCAACAACTCTCCTCTATATCGACAAATCCAGAATTGCAAAAATTATAAAAGAAATTCAGCAAATCATAGAAAATCATGGGAAGGGGGGATGTATCTGCGCGTCGATCGATGAAATATTCACGCAAAGGCAGAAGGTTGACGGAAAGGTTAGGAGGGAACGCGATATCCGTCCGCGTTTTACGTAACAGTCGCGGCGCGACGGCGCGCGAGGAAAATTATCTTCGACGTTAATCCTCGTACCAGCGCACCCACGTCTCCCAGGACATTTCCATATTCTATCGCGATAAGCCGCGGCCAAGGAAAAACGAGACGCGGGGGGAGCTGTTGCACCGTTCGCCGTTTTATGTCACCGTCGTACGTTCCGCGCGTTCGAGCGGAGATTTTTTTATTCGCTCCTCTCTCTGACACCGGTGTGTCGTGTCTTTTGTCGCTCGGTGTTACTTTACAGGCGGAGGGATTGTCACGAGGATGTTGAAAACGCTTCTTATATTCCTCTGCTCTGTCGATACACTCTCGTTGATTATCATCGACGAGGGAGAGCCTTCTCGTGAATTTGAAGAACATTTGCTGAAGAATGAAGATAAACTTGAAGAGTTACTAGGAGATTTTTAGAATCTTTAATTACACTTACAAAGGTGTTATAGGTACTGTAGTCTGTGAGATTGATCCCAAATTTTCGTATTATTTTGTATTTTTATTCTACACTTGTTATGACTGAATTTATTATTTGTACATATGTAATAACGTAATAAATATTAATAACCAGTGAAACTTCATATAAGTACATATTATAATGTATTATAATGTATTATATGATATATAATACAATTTAGGCCTCCAGAATACTGAATAGAATGGACCTGAATCTAAATTTCATATTCTATGAAGTTTCATTTGTATCGAGTTCTCATGAAAAAAAAATCTTGTTACAATTAGAAAACTACAATCCTTGATTTTATTGTTCAACGAATATATATATATATATATATATAAAAGAAACGAAGACGTAGAAACTTTCTTTCGGCGGTGTAGCATTTACGTCTGACGAAACTGGCAGGTGTCTATCGAGCAAAAGGGGGGTCCTGTTTATAATAGAACAAAGTCGAAGCCTATTACGGGCACGCATGTCGTGTAGGAAATGAAACTGGCAGTTCTCGCTGATTAACACTTGGACGCGCAGTGTGGCACTTAGTACTTAATAAACGCTGCGCGTGTCGACGCGGAACGCGGTGATTAATGAATACCCAACGATCGCTCGAAAGTTACGTGGCAAAGCGCGTCTACTCGCGTGCGAAATGGCGTGGCGGTATCGCGTGAGAAAAAAAAGAATTCACCGGAATCGCGAGCAGCGATGGGATTTGAGCGGGGACCACAGCTGCTGTGACCGAAATGAAAAAATATAGAAATATAGATATGGAATATATTTATAGAAAAAAATGTAGAAATATGTAGAAATATAGATATAGAATAGAATCTTTAAATTTTCTCTAAACCCTAAATAAAACCTCAATAAACCCTAATAAAATCTAAATAAAATCTCATAAACCCTCATAAACCCTAAATAAAAGCTCACCAGAGAAGACACAAAAAAAGATGGCGGAACTAGGCAGGTCAATCTAACCTCAAAATCCTAAATAAAATCTCAATAAACCCTAATAAAACCTAAATAATCTCAATATTTAACATCCGACACGACGTGAACCAGCTCACTAGAGAAGATACAAAAAAAAGATGGCGGGACTAGGCAGGTCAATCTAATCTAACCTAACTAAACCTAACCTAAATTAAAATTCCCTTCATCTACGTGAAACACCCTGTACAGTTCGTGGCGTTACATTGTAGATATATCTGGGTAGTAATCTCGGTTAGCTAGAAACAGTATATACGTTTGATTTATGACGCGTAGCGTTAAGTATACTTATTGTTAGACAGTAGACTGTTTGGCTTGTTAAAGAGACGCGGGTGTAAAAGACTAATGGTGCGTGGTGCGATCGTTTCCACACACGAGAGTTTCTCAGCCAGGGAGCGAAAGAGAGAGCTCGGCTATATTATTGATAGGTTCGCTAATAGGTGTGAGAAAAGTGTTGACGGTCGATAAATCGAGTGGTTATTTGGCGAGGGATAGGGTACTTGATTAGACGAAGGAATTTGTGGACAGGTAGCGAAGCCAGATCACCTGCGTTTCTGATGTAATCGCTGCGGTTGCATCACGGCCCGATGAAATATCATTCGGTTTGTTCGATTAAATTAAAGTCGTTTACTTTCTAATTATTAATGGAAAAAGATGAAAAGAAAACCACGGAACAGGATTCTCTGTATGTTTGAATTGCTTCATCTCATTCGATATAAAAATAATATACACAGATTTCAATTGCATTGTGCTTTTTAATTGACGTTGTTATTTTCGCGAATGTTTAACAACAATTAAATTACAGATTTTTGTGCGTTTATGAGAAATTCAAAGATGCAAAAAATACACGGAATTCGAGTAATATGTAAAAAAAAAAAAGAAATGGTACTTGTTGTAACATTTAGTAATTACTTGTTACGATATAAACTATAATATACTATATAATAATAATAATATTATATACTTGGTACAACAAATAAATCTCCATAAATGCTCAACTTTTTTAACTGTCTTTAGAAAAATACGAATGTACATAAAAATCCATAGTCTTGCAATAAGTTATTTGGAACTAATAGATGCATAGTACCTTCATCCATGCATCATCAATACAAAGTCACATTTTTCTACTTATTCCATTCATTCCCAAGACACGTGCTCCCTACATTTATATCCTGAAAACTACGTAGAATGCCAATTTCACACATTTTGACGAGTTACGTATTAGCATTTATACATATCGGTGCAATTCGTTTCGCAAACTCGATCAAACGTTCCAAAAAGGATTACCGAAATGAGAGAGCTCATCAAGACCAGGCAAAAACTGGCACTTTGTGTGGTAATTGTCAAGTTTATCGGCAATGACCACGGGATTACGTAAGAATCGGGGATAATCCGCGATAATGGCACCGATGGCAATTACCGCAGGATGGCAACGGCTGCCTCTCTCTCTCCCCGTGCGTTAATTATGCGCGTGCAAGAGCACGCGTAATGGGAGACCTGTTCTTTCCCTTCCAGCTGATAAACTCTTGCTGCACGCGTATATATCTTTTCGTTTCATTGTACACCACCGTTTTAATTACGCTCGCGCGTAGTAAACGTATTGGACATTGCCTGTTGCAAACAGGCTTGGACATTACTTAAACGCAGTATGGTCTCCTATATCCGACAAAGAGACAAGAATGTTTGGTTAATCAAATTTTAGATAGCAGAACAATTGTCAGTGTTGTTGAAATAAGCTTTGAGTCTGCAGCTTGAAAAACTCGAGATAAAAGATTAGATCTTCCTTTTTAACAATTACAGCTATTATTTAGTTATTTAGTTACAAAAAGTAACTTTAGTTTTTAGATTAATTGTCGTTTGACTATCAAAAACTATCTATTTTGTTTCTCATTTCGTATTTGAATAAGTTTCCATTCAACTAATTTCTCAAATACGTCCTCGTAATAACTTCTTATATTCAATTATTTCTTATTTTATTTAGATAATGGAATTAACTCAAACAAGAAAATATTCGGAAACAACTTATCTGAATTACTTTTTACCTCTTCTACTTACTTCCAAACTACTTTCTCTGTGTTACTTTAGACACTTTTCTCTATATAAAAGAAAGAGTTCTACAAAAACAGATATTTATATATATATATATATATATAATATAGTATATAAAATTAAGAAATTTTTTTTTTTTTCTAAACACGAGAGCTCGCTCTATCGAACTTCAAATCAGCGATACGTGGCAACGACAGTGGCTGAGCTCGCGAAGGAGGGGGACAAATGGAATTTCAAGCGAGGCTCATCGATCAAATCGGAGACAGCCACGGAGGGACAAATGTCCCCGGGCGGCCGCGAGAAAAGGTTAAGGTCGCCGCCGTGGTGTGTTCAACGCGGTCGTCCGGCATCAGAATTCCGTGGAACGTTATGCAACCGGGCGAGGTGAACCCGTTCAGTGCCCCCCGAGCGAGTCACGATAAATTTCCATTCCGTTCACCACTCCCTCCTGAACCTGGAGGAAACCCGACTGGGTATTCATTTTTTGACGTAATTCTGCGTTTCAGCTCGAAACGCCGGGCTCATGGCGCAAATTACACGGGGAGCCACGTTTAATTGAACGTTGCCTCGGACGAGAAATGTCGAATCGACGAAGCACCGTCGAGTTTTTATCGTGGGAAGTGGCGACGGAGATTGTCCGGGGTTATTGTTAAATCGGTTTCATTGGCCACCGCGCCACGCGACTCTATCGTCGTTAGTTAAAGCAGAAAAATTTGGAAAAGATGTCTATTACTAGAATAATACTTAAGATGTCAGATAGTGTTTTAGATAGGACTTTTGTTTGAGTAATCTGAAGGAAAATATTTTAATCTCGCGTTTTAAACGTGTGTTTCGTATTACCTTCTTTCTTCAATTTAAAATTGAATCATGGAAGTAATTTTCAACAGCGCGTAAGTCTAACGTGTACTTACATAATGCGATTTAATTGTCTCTTATTCAAAGTATCGCCATTGTTTGGCGCTACGTATATTCGATACCAATCTTAAATGTTCCTTGGAACTCGACAAGTTCGAATTGATAAGATATTTCTGCATTATGGAAGAAATAATGGAGTTAATTCTCAACTTCAAGTTGAATCATGAAGGTGATTTTTATAATGGGATTTAGTCGTTGTTATTCAACGAGAAAAAACGTGGAACTCTGATCTTTTGAATCTAATAATTTTTTTACCTACAGATCTATTTACCATCTATTTACCATTACATTTACAAGGATCAAAATTAACCAGACCAAGTCTGTCTTTATTAATTATTAATTTTGTAATACTCTTTGATTGAGAAATGATTCTATAAAACAAATTAAGCTATCGTATTATTAGTACTCATTTGTATTAAGTGTTGTTTGGTACTCGACAAGTTTGCGCCAAAATTGACTAAAATTTCTATATTTAATATTATTATACATTACACTATATATCACTATAATTAGATTAGGTCTGCACCTTTTTATGGAAATTCGTATTTTTGAAAATGTGATAAAGCTCGACACAAATTTATTTTATATACAAAATATGATAGAAAGTACCATATTTTGAATATTATATATATATATATATATATGACAAGCAATTTTTCGCGTTTAAAAATTTCAAACTTTATACAGTTTAATTACAATCCATTAATATCAATGAAAAATAGTAAATACTGCAATCAGAAGAAATTCTGAATCGATGATAGACTATGGTGCCATAGTAAAAATTTAAGTCTTTCTTATACACTACTGAAGAGAAAACAAAGAAGATTATACGAGGTCACACCTTTAAAAATTATAAATCTAAATATATTTATAAAATATAAATATAAGTAATAATTATAATGAGCAACGCAAATAATTCTCATTCACGTGCGAGTATTAATACGGTTTTAATGCGACGTAATCGACGTCGTTTAAACTGCTGCTGCTATTCGACAGAGCGGAGCTGCTCGAGGTGCCATTGTAAATCAAGAGAACAATATTTTATGCAGCGCTGTGTGCGGAAATGGCGATCCGCGACACGTGAGGTAGACGCAACGGCTCGTTAATATCATTCTGTGTCCAATTATCTCCTTGAAAACAGCTCTCACGATCCCGGGAGACGTCAACCGGCTAATTGCGCAGTGACGAGACACAGTTTGAAGGTTAGGTGCCTCGGCCGAGACGTGTCATGGCGACCGCGTCGCGACGGTTTGCCGAGTTAATCGCTAATAAACGCCGAGAAAAACACCGTGCATGATCTCGAGTTTCACTCGAGTTTCCTTTGATCGTCTCGTATCTCACAGGTGACATTTCTGCGCCGGTGAGATCATTGGAAGTCACGCGGACATCTTGTCCGTGGAACTAATTTACGAGTGCGACGATGGTCGAACCTCGATACTGATCTTCCGTCTATGTTCTTGGAGCCAGTGTTTTGTTTCACAATTCTTTTGTTTCGCACGACGATGGGATCGAATAGCTTCGGATTTGTATGATAGCAACAATAGCACGCGTAATCAAGAAATCATTTCCACTAATCTATTACTTTTATTTGAAAAATGTAAAACGTAAAAGTGTCTGACCTTGTCTTGGCTCTATCAAATCAAATAAATCTCTAAACTTGCGAGTGATTTTTTTATTTGAATTCATTCATCGAAATAAAATGACAAATAATTTCAGCAAAAGGTGAAATTATGTGAGAAATTATTTGTAGAGACAAATACAAAATACAAATGAAATAATTTAGAGAAGGATCATTTGCTTGTTCAAATAAACTTATAAAAAGATTATTTATTCGAATAATCTCCGTCTAATGTCTGCTACGATTATACTATGGTTATAATGGTCCAACTATTGGATTACACGAAATATTGAAGAAAATTTGTACAAATGAAAAACTATATATAGTTGGATCATTTAAGGTTAATATTTAGATAGAATTTGTAGAGAAATAATTTACTACTTTACTAGAAATCTAGCTGTCTGGCACTCTTTCTATTTTTCAAAATATATTTTAAAAACTCTTGAGATACCTCAAGTGTCTGAGGAATCGCTTCGAATCTAACTCGAAATTGAATTATATGCAAATTCGTAAAAACGCACTTATTGCATTGCTACAATTAAAGACTGAAAAGTAGAATCATTCAAAAATTTAAGTCTGCGAATCGCATTTATGTTCAGAGCCTGAATGTGTCAGATCACTAGCTACACGTCTGAAACATTTTCTTTCCGTCTCTTCGCTACCTCATTTTATTCAAATTATCCTCCTCACAAACGTATTAAAAGAGTCAAAATTCCCCTAGAACAAAACTACCCTGTTGTCAGAACAGATTCTCGCTGCACAGCTCCGTTGTTGTTGCGCCATTTTTGCAAAAACGGCAGAAGAAAAGCCGCGCGCGTTAAACGCGTGGAACGACAGTCTCGCTGGTCGGTAAAACGAGAGGCAGTTACCGGTCGTATTAGCTGGGTCCGATAAGAAGCGAGTCGAATCGATTCTCGCGGCGACTCGCCTCCCAAGAAGCCAGCGAGACTCGCGCGCACAGCCCCGGTGACATCGTGGCGCGTCGTTTCCGCGCCTAATTCACCGCGACCAATGTGTAATGCGCGGTTGAAAGCGGTCTCGTTTGTTACGTGGCGTCGGGGACATAAACGTGACCGTGGAAGGAAAAAAAGGACGGTAATCCCTCCCGAGTCGCCCACGATACCATCACGATCTCCGGCTGTTGCTGGTCCGAGCAATATTATTTCCTTCTGGGGGATATCATGGGATCGCGGGATCTCGCGGTAATACCGATGGTATTGTATCATTGTATTATTTTGAGCGAGTTGGTAAAGCGATGTAGAAAAAAAAAATTTTATTATTTCGATGTTGAAACTTCAAGAATTGAAGCTTGCTGTTTTACGATCGTGTCCTCCGCATCTAAATTCTGGAATTTTATTTAAAAAGAAATTGAAGTGTCTTTAAGACTAGGAACGTAGAATGTTGGTACTGGTTGATTTTAAAAATTATTGATCACCGGATCTATATTTTTACTGGATCCGTAAATTAATTAAAGTTAAAGTTTAAGAGAGACATTGCTTGAAAAAGCATTAGTAACTCACATTCACCCACGTTTTACTGAATTTTCTTTCTTACATTTCTATATTTTTTCCACTTTATTAAATTTAAATCTACTTAAACAACTCCTTTATCAAAGGACAAAAATGATAAAACTGTAACCAAGTAGAAGAGTATTGATTCAATAACTCTGCATGAAATCGCAAAGTTACGTACTCAGCGGCTATTGTTACACCGAGATATTGAATTCTCCCTGCGCGATATAACGATTCAACGCGTATCCACAAGAAAAGTCCCACGAAATGTCGGGAAAAATGCGATGCGATTTCCAGCAGTTGCGCAGCTACTCGCTGCGCCCAGTTCCCAGCGCCGGAGCCGACGATTTTTGTCGAACGAGGGAATAATGATTTACTATCGGCCCGCGACAAAAATCGGCGCATTCTCACGCAGCACGCGCCCGCGAGAGCTGACTTTTCGCGGGAGGAATGCGGCCCGGCAACGGGATCGGGAAAGGAGCGCGATCGGGACAAAACGCAAACGCTTGAATTCCTATCGTCTATTACGAGACAATGAGCGCGCGAGCGCGCAGCTATCCTACCCTTTTACCACCTTTTCTTATTAGCCGGCGGCTGCCGCGCAAATGGCAAGCGTCGCGCGCAGGAAACGCGAGATAGGGCCGCGATACGACCGGATTCCCGGATACCCGTCGCGATTAATCATCTCGCCGCGACTTTTCAACAATTCGAGAACGATCTCTCGCTCTCTCTCTCTTTCTCTCAAACGAACGAATGAACTCTCGATGGAGATGGTTCGAGGTTTTCGAATATTTCGGCGCGTTAAAGGAGTCGAGAAAGGATGCGAGCTTTTTTTTTGTTTTGTTTATACACTCGTTGCGTTATGGGGAGAGATCCGCGAGACGAGTTTGCATTAACACGGTTGCAGACTCGCTGCAGACACGAGCGCGGTCGCGTTTAATTATAGTCAGAATCGACGTAGTGAGGATCGCGGAGGATCTTGCCTTAATCCTTTCTGATAAGTATATCTACCACTTGTCGCGTCGACATTAGATGTAGAAACAGAGTATCGCATTAATTGTTTTTGAAAGTATGACGAATTTATTCGATACAGAGTGAACCGTGATTTTTTGTAGGTGAAGGGAACCTAAATCTTAAAATTATATTTTTTGATCGACGATAAAAAAAAGTATTAACCTACGTATGTTGAAAAATTAATAGATATTTAATAATTAATATCTTTATTAAGATCTAATATTTATTAACATCTTTATTAATAATTAATATTAAAAATAACTTAAATGTGTGTTATTACAATATTAGAATTTTTTTTATCAATATCTATTGACTGTATATATTAAGATTGAGTTGAATTCGTTGAAACTGTATTTTATGCTGTAATAATTTATAGCGTATCTATTAAAAAATCATGCGGATTTAATTATACGCGTTCGAGTGTCTACGAAATAGAGTTGTCCAATTTTATTGTTTCTGATCGAACAAATCGCTTCGAGTTCCAAGTCTTAATTGGTACTTGATAAATATTCATAATGACAGCATAAAAAGTTGACCTGGCTAATAACGCAACTTTCAACGGCTGTGTAATATATGATATACTTTCCATGAGAATTAGACTTGTTTGTTTTGAAATCGGATGTAGGATATCCTGCAAGTTGGTAGATATTGCAATTTTTACACGAATAATATTTGAAGTAAGGAAGTAATGCTTGCAAGATACCTAATAAAAGAGAAAAATAAAAATAAAATTTTGCAAAAGTATTCGGTAATTAATCTGAAATTTCTAGATTTCATTTCTGAGAATAGAAACCAATCCCTTGGAGTTCATTCTCACTCTCAACGTTGACAAATCAAGCTGACGTTACGTAACGTACACAGATCAAGATTCTTTTCATTAGCCGCTCCACGGCGATATATCACGCGAGTGTTTCCATGCAGAACGCAAAATCCCCGATCCCCCTGGTGGCAAAGGTGAGGACTCGAAAGTAAGGTGACACGGATTTGCTTGACAAACTGTGCGGTGCGGCCCGCTCTCTTTCCCCCACCACTGCGCGCACGGACCCCCCACTCCGGCGTCGTTCGTCGCGGAGCTGTCACAGCACCCACGATGCTCGAAGCGTGAAAACGCCGGATTAACCTTTGTAATTGTAGAATTATGTGGCGATTAATAACTCGACAAGGCGTGCGTGGGACTGCCGTGCTTTGTGGCTGAAACCGAGCGCAGAGATAATCATCAGTCGTGGCCGGAGAGCGCAGACGATACGTACCGCGGCTAACTATCTAGCTATACAGCCGCCAGCCGTGACCTACAGCGTGAAACAAAACGACGGGATCGCGCGACAGTTTGGAAACGCGTAGTTGCGGAAATTTTGAACGAATTCTCTTTTGGAAGAATCTTTAAGAGTAGACTTTTTAAACTCTTAAACCCGCAATTCGCGCATTTTAAAATGGTATTAAAAAATTGGAACCTAAATAAAAAATTGATTTATCTACCATACAGTTATATAGTTTCGCAATCTTTCTTTATCTTGTATTAATCCTTCTAAAAAATAACATTAATCAAGAAATTAATGTTCAAGTTTAAATTTAATCCTCCGCGATCCACTGACCAGACGTGCCAGATTTATGCCACACTTTTAGCACACATATAGCAGATTATCTTTTGATAATCTTTGTTTAGGGTGTATTGAATACGATATGATTCTACTTATTCAAATTTTAATTAATTTATAATTAAATCAGTGAATAATTTAACTCATTCTATTTATTCCAATTTCAAAATTAACGCGGACCTAGCCATCAACGCCTATGAAATCAATGAACCGCAGAACACGAAATCATATCGAATAAATATCGAATCTCATTTTTTAAACATTATACGACATTTAATATAGCACTCGAACGAATATAAAATTTCAGCACCCGTTTGATTAACAAACAAGTAATATTGTTCAATGACAGGCAGTTTTGAAAAGTCGAAAATATCGCGACGGCAGCTGAGACGAAATTGAAAAAATGAGAACGCGACTCGCTTGTTCATCCCGAAAGTTCGCCTCGCAGAACGGACGATCGGTACATCGAGTTTTTTCAGTTGTTCTAGGGGGGGGACGGCGAACCGGCAATTACCTTTTGGCGCGTCCAGTCACGCCCAATCGATCTGGCCGATAATGGCAGCCATCGGTGTCTCATTAAAAGACAACGTGGTTCCGAGTGCTGTTCGCAGGAAGCTGAAATTTCGGAGATTACCCGCGCGGAATCAGAAAAACAAGCCGTATAATCGATACCTCCGGCCAAGGGACCTTGCGATCGGTTCATTAAATTGGACCACCCTGTACAGAATGATGTACAGGGCTGTTAGAATGTATCAACATCTGCTCGAATGACCAAGCGAAGACGAATTGAACGAAACAGGTTTTCTTCTTTATGAAAGTTAAATTTCTATAAAGACACGATTTGGTTTAACCCTTATTTCTTCAACCTAATTTGTTCCTTTATTGGTCAGTTTGATGGCAGTACTAAGAAATTAATATCTACAGTGAAAAGATAAATAGTTAAATTTGCAAATTTCGTTCTTTCATTAACTTTTATTAACGATAAATTGATTAAATTTTTATTAAATTGCGTACAAGATTCTCAAAAATCTGAGTATAAATGTTCTTTTCAATTCTATCTTCTTTATAAGAATTTTACAAGAAAAATGTATCAAATTGACACAAAAGAAAAAAATGAAGATTCCTAAAAAGCGTACATACAGAGGATTGTAAGTTACACCGAATATTAAAATCAAATTCCAATGATATCTATGGAAATATAACATTCGCGTATACATGTTATAGTCAAAGTCAAATTAAAAATTTTAAAAGTTAAGGAACTCAGGAGTTGACAGTTTACAAATCTCGCGCGAACGTGACGTTGCCACCCCGACACAACTTTTGAATCGCCCTGTAGAGGGGAGAACGCGCGCGGAGCATGCAACGGGCACAATTGCACCGGCTAACGGTGGAGACACGGCGGAACAGAATGAATCAATGTCTCGGGTGAGAGTACGGTGGCAAGCGTGTGTCCCTGCCTCGAAACAAAACCATCAGGGCCGCGTAACAGGTCGCAGGAGCGAGAGCTCGCTTCCAGCACGAGCGGGGACAGCGCCTGGTGCTCACGAGGAGAAACTGCCAGGAACAACCGTGATTCTCGTCGCGGTGCCGGGCCGCTTCCGCGTTGATATCCTCCTCCTTTGCCACAGCCGGGGACACGTGCAAACGCGCGTTATACCTCCGGGACAAGTTGCTCGGCCAACCTTCCCGTTGCTGCCGCGTTTTGTTTGCGTTCCGCCAACATCCGCCGACCAACTGGACGACCTCAGCTTCTCGTTTGGCCTTGTGCACTGGCATAAATTGGTTGTATGATTCTCGACTAATTTTGTATCGTCTCGTTTGCAACAACTTCTCTTCTTACTGTGTTGGAGGAGTAGATGATAGATACACAAAACAACGCAAATTCGTCACTAACAGTTTGTCTGTTTGTTCGCTTGAGAAAAGTAAATTTCCAAGACGGAGCGTTGAAAAAAGGGACGGTAGGCCCAAGTAAGTCGCGGAAGAGGACAAGTTCGACAGACCTGTTTAAAACCGCGGTGAGCGTGCGCAGAGAGGCAGAAATCGGACAGCGAGGATCTCGATAGCAGGCGATCGATATCGGCGTACGGTGTTGTTTCTGCAGGGTATCGTCGCCGTGGCTCCTCTATATCGTCCTCGGCCCGCTATTAATCGTCGGCTCTCTTTCTCCTCGGCTAGAGAGACGTTCACCCACGCCGGGAGCCGGCCTCATTAGAGGCAGCCGGACGCGAAGAAACGCGTGGCTCGCTTCGGGCTGGTTTATACGTCGCGCGGAATTACAGCGCAGAAAAGAGTTGGCGCAAGCACAGTCCCGGGCCCGATAGTTAAAGCGTTCCAATATTGAGTTACCGCGCAGCGGCGCGTTCTCAAACGAACCAGCGAATTTACGAGTGCGGAGGTCTCCAGTTGGCTCGCGTACCCAATAACACATCCCGCGATCTGGACCCCTTTTCTTGGCGGTTGTCTCCAGTTGGTTCGCGCGTCCCCTTTCTCTACGTTGTTCCGGGTTGCTCGTACAATTCTTTTCAGACAGTTACTTGATAATCAACGAGCTTACGATGAATTGATCTTGCTGAGGGTTCTTTCAGCTTCGTCGTGGCTGACTACGAGCTGCTTTTTCACTCACCGAGTTGCGTTCGTTGCCATTTCATGTAATTTGAAGAATGTTGTTGTTATTTATTTGGAGGAGGATATATAGGAAGAATGCGGATCTTGATTATTTTTCATACAGTCAGTATTATATTATATATTCTGTAGAGAAATAACATGGTAACACTCGTTATGATAATACCGAGTTGCATTGGTTGCTGTTTCTTGTAGTTTGAATAGAAGATGTTTGTTATTTATTTAGAGGAGGATATTTGGAAAGAATGCAGATCTGTTTGATTGTTTTTCATACAGTCAGTACTATATATTCTATAGAGAAATAATATAGTAACACTCACTATGATAATACCGAGTTGCGTTGGTTGCTGTTTCTTGTAGTTTGAATAGAAGATGTTTGTTATTTAGAATATTTGGGAAAATTGCGGATCTGTTTGATTATTTTCCATACATTCAGTGCTGTGTGTATTGTATAAAGAAATAATATAATAACACTCATTGTGTTGATACCGAATTGCATTGGTTTCCTGTAGTTTGAGTGGAGGATGTTTGTTATTTGTTTAGAGACGGTATACAGATCTGTTTGATTATTTTTCATATGCACATTCAGTGTTGTCTGCACTTCTGAATCTTTTTATTTTTGTTTCAAATGCTATATTTTACATTCTTAGACAATAAATCATTTCTTGTACATTTTGTACTATGATTGTATACTGTATAAAAATCAAATTTTCCACTTTCTGTTACACATTTCTTCTTTTCGAAAACTCGTCGCTGTGTAACGATCAATTTTGTCCATTTTCCATCGCTCATGAGCACTACCGCTGAGACACCCTGTACACTTTCCTTCATTTCCCTTTCCGACGTTCTTCATCCACCTGTATCTATCTCTCCTTTCCCTCGCAACGCGTTTCTCGTACCAAACGCTCGTACAATTTCCTCGTCGCATACAAATAATCGTCCTTACCCGATCGGTTGGATCTCGATTTCTCGCGCGCGTACGCACGCACGAGTCACGGCCTGACAGAACAGTGGCGAACGTTGCATCCAATCGCAAAGGGCCCGCGCGAGGATGGTGCCGTAAGAACGAGCGGAGATCCAATCGAAGAAACCGCAAATGGTAGGCAGCAGCGCGAGCCAACGGTGACAAAAGGTTCCGTGGCTCGATGAGTTTTCGAAGGGGTGCGCGTGCTAAGGGTGAACGCCGCGATCTTCCTCGCTTTTCGATCGTTATCCCATTTAGGGGAATCGGATCTTCTGCACGCGCGAGTGCCACGATTTATCGCCCCACCTTTCGCGTGCGTGTGCATCGTTGAAAAATAAAATGGTAATCGAAAGACTTCACCCGAGCGCATCGCGTATTTGGTCTGACACTGAGACAACGTTCTAGTCTCCTAACCTAAACCTAATCCTTAATCAAAATTAATTGACAGAAGATATGATTTTATGTACATATTACGGTTATTCTTTGTTAACGAATCGTTGATTAAGAAATTATAAAGAGACTAATCAATTCTACAAATTCTACAAAAATACACTGTTTTTTTTCTAATTTATTATTGTTTATTTCATTTTTTTGTGACAAAAAAATTTACAATCATTTTATTTAGTATAATTTTTACCGGTGCATTTTTATTCACACTTCATTTTTTGAATGTAAAAAGTACATATTTAATATCGGCATTATACTAGAGGCATGAAGATTGTGATATAGTAATTACTATAATATCGAGGCAGAGAGTTATTACAATATTATAAGATGTTACAATATTGTAATAAATAATATAATTATTATAATGTTTATACAATTTAAATATTATGTTTACAATATATAATAGAGATATTATAACATAATGATATTAAGACAATGTAAAATATTGTTAGTATTACATGTTATTATATTGACATCATACCTCTGACAGTAACACAAAAGCTATAATGTGAAAAAAAACTGTAATTAACAATTAAGAGAGGATTTAATAAATCTTTAGACAAAACACACCTTTGAATTGTAAAAATGAAAAGTGAGAATTTTGCACTTGATGACACTCAAAGAAATAGTTATAGTTCGTAAAACAAATGATACTTAATCATATATTACTCATATTGTTAATATATTATTAACAATATTAATAGTACATTATTAATATTCGATATAATTGAATATTATTAATATGAAATTGGTAAATTAATAAAAGGTGTAATCACTCAATTAGACTTTTTAGATCAACCACTCAAAATTAAATTCACATAGTGTATCACTATATTGTCCACCTCGAGCCTCGTCACAAACTATTGCCTCCAAAAACCGAAAAATGCACTGATCACTTTCGCAATGTCCCGATCTGCTCTCAACTGGCGGCGCACTCGCGTCATCCTTGCCCCTTGTTTCGTAACCGGCCGTCCGCACAGCTGGTGCCCGCGTTTCCTAGTCGCATCATCCGCCTCATTATATCGGTTGAATGGCTCGTCAGGAGAAACAGGCGCGCGCGTCGCTGGGCAATTTTTCAAGATCGCGGCAACGAACCGACCGCATAGATCAACGGCCATTGTCTTCCACGGAGAGAACGTCGTCGCTTTCTTCGATCTGTCGCCCTAACGGCCAACGCAGTAATATATCGGCGGGAAAATTAGAACGGCTCGCGTTCTCCACTGTTATACCGCGTCCACACTGCGAGCAGTTGGCCAACAGTTTGCAAAGAACTTCACCAAAGAGCTGCTCGCTGAGGCTCCAAATTGGACAGAATTGTTCACGAAGAGAAGCAACTTTGCAAGCAGCTAGCTGAGCAGTTTCAGGCTAAATGCAGTTCTGTCGCAGTTCTGTCGAGCGTAGACTGAACACAAGGAATTGCGAAACGCATCGAGAGTCGCTAGTGGGTCACAAACGAACAAACCTAGAGCTGTTCATCAACGACAATGTGAGCGTGGATGTCGATACAGTTCCTGCTGGCGAGCTACTCTTCTGTTGTGGAGCCAGCATTACGCGACGACGACGATCTTTCCTCGGTTTACGACCGAGTCGAGTCGCGGTTATGGCGACGGTCTTTAAGGCCGGATTACGTAAGGCGATTGCGTTCGCACGAGGGACGCTTTGTGGGTGTTATGAAATAGATATCATGTTCCACGGGCATTTGTACGCGCCAGCTTGCCGAGCCGCGGCCGTTTTACCGGCCATTTTATCGCCCCCTTCTAACCGGCTATTCTGCTCGCTCTGTCCGAGTAATCGACACCGAGTATGTAAGTAAGTACTTTTCGCTCGAGACACGGAAACCTCCTGACTGGTTCTGGCGTCCGGGGTTCTGTGATTTTCGTGTGTGACTGGAATGTCACTTCAGCCGAAGTTGCTGAATTTGTTCGCGACTCGGGGTTTCAGGTTTCGATCCTTTACACTTGTAAACGTCTCTGAAGTTATTTACTACACTATGAGCTATCAATAGCACGGACGTATACCTAATTGATTTCGAACTCTTCCTTTTCTACCAGCTTTTCCCAGCTATCGCGGATGATTTTTTATATTTAGAATATGTTTATACGCTGCACGTTGAAGGAGAGAGCACAAATTAGTTCCGTATGATAGAATACCTTAAACGATTCAATTGGATTTTAACATTCGAAGGCTTCGTTGGTTTGGTCACGGTGCGATTATGATCAGGTATTTGAAAAATATTCGAATAGATCGAAGTAGCATTCGAGTCGAATATTATATTCTATGTTATTGTACTTTTAAATAACGGTAATAGTGTTCCAGAAGTGAATGTTAACGTCCCCTTGATGGAAATTAAAAGAAAGGTAAAAGAGTCGCATTCACGCTACAATGGGTTTTCAATTAGAAAATTGGGACTTGCAAAAATTTCTTAATATAGAACTTAATTTCTTAAAAATTTTACGATACGTTAATTGCATGTTAATCTTTCTCAGAAGTAATTAACAATGAATTTATAATTTTAAGATGTTTAAAAATTAATTATTTCTCATGTAATAAACAATATAAATAATATAAATTTGTAATGTGAAATTTTGTAATGAAACAGATTACTATAGTGTGATCTCGCAATACCATTTAAATTAATTAAGTTAAACTTAATTAATTGGGACAAAGTGTCAAGAGTGTTTACGAAACTGGTGGAACGTCAGATATTCATACTAAACGCAGAGAAAATTGTCAGTTGAAGAAATTTCTAGATTTTCATGGAATTCCAGTGGTTCAATAATGATAGTAATAAGTCCAAATATTTTGTCGAAAACGATTGAAGTTCGAACTGGTTCGCTGAAATTAATATTCATTACGCAACATTATCGGCAGTAGCTTTCTGTTTTCCGCGAAAAATGAGCGAAATTGCATTTTTGAAAACGAGTTTCAACGGAGATATCACAATCTATAATTGTGACACGTTTGCAATAATAGCTGGTTCGCGCGAATTTTTCTCATTTCTTGTGCAAGATTATCAGGTAGCGGTCGTAACATTTGAACGACAGACCTAATAATTTCCCGGGAAAAGAAGTTAAATATCGATTGTTATATTCCTACCTTTCGCCAGTCAAAATGGCAAAAGAATAGCGAATTCAAATTTTTTGATCAATGGACTGTGACAAGATCATGTTTCGAATATTTCTCTTTCTACAAAATCGTGATATTCGTTATATATGTACCTATAATAAAACATACAATATATAGTATAATGTACAATTAGTCATGCAAGTCTACATACAATTAAAATTTTATAATGTTTTGATATTTTTAAAAACGAAGTACTAATATATTCATTGAATGTTTAAAGTTGTACAGATTTCTAAAAAATATACCTATTATTTGGTAAAGAATGTGAATAAATAGAAACAATCACAAAGTTTAATATGGAATTGCATGAATGTAATTTTGTTAGTATTATGATTATAATCTGAGTGTGTAGAGTGATTTTTTTAAAATCGTTTTTTATGTTTTTTCTTTTTTTAAGCTGAATATAAGAAGCATTGTAGATATTTGAAATTTGACAAAGACATCTGTATTCATTTCAAAAAAGTAGAAAAATTAAATATTTCACAAAGCATCTGTAAAGCATCTGTATTAATATCTCAGTGAATAAATTAAAATAATACATAATACAATAATATCAAATTATTATAATACATAGTACAATATAATTATACTAATTACATATATATAATATATAATCACTAATTAAAATTATAATACTAACTAATTAAATTATACTAATTACATTATACATAACATAATTGAGTATATAATTACATTATATAGATAATGCGTGATTAATTAATACATGATACTATGTACTGAGTATAATAATAATATAATTACATTAATATACTCAATACATAATACCATGTATTAATTAATCGCGTATCATCTAATATATTACATTACAAAACACGCGTCCAATGACAACTGAAATATTTCATTACGCACAACAAGTAATGAATATTACGAATGAATAGAAAAACTGTCCGGACACTTTCGTTAAAAACAAATTAAAAACCGAATAAACTAAAACCTTGAACAAACGTATCGAGAATAACATAAAATACCAGACGAGCCATTCATTACAAAAGCGTAGGCTGGAAACGTTAGAACCTTCAATGCCTTCCTGGCGTCGGGCGCAAAACGACAAAAAGCACGAACAGGTACACAAAGGGGACGACAAGAACACGCGTTCCCGGTGATGCAACCCGGTTCGAGGGGCTCCTCTCGATCGAGGAACAAAGTGGACGGTATTCGTTATTCAGCGAATGACTTGCAAAACGCAAACGGCAGGATCGAGCGAGCGTTAAGAGTCAGCCGATCGCGAAAAATCTCGGCTGTTAATCGCGTGGTGGCTGGCTGGCTAGCTGGCTAGCTGGCTGGCTGGCGCGAGAGCGCGGGACGACGGTCATCGTTACCTTTCTCACGCTCGGAGCCGGCGGGACAAGCAAACCGAGAAAGTGGCGAGCAGCCGTAATTTCTTATGCGCGCGGCCGCCGCGCCGCTTACATCCTGCGCGTTATCTTCTTATTTCCACGAGCGAGCCCCGGTGAAACGTTTGAAGCGCTGACGTACGTACCACCTTGGTACCGCGGACTCGGGCTCGGGCTCGGGCTCGGATCCCCGCGGAAGTTGTGGCAAAGCCGAAGAAGGTGTCGCTGCGATCACCGGAAATCTGCTTCAACGTTTGAACACGGTCTGTGTACATCGATATACGCAGCTTATTTTCAGTTTTATTTTGACGATAACGGATGAGTGAAGAATGTGGACACTGCTTGAGAACGTGCTTCCGTTCTTTTTTTTTTTAACCTTCCTCTATGAATGTATCTTGTATGTACATACGTATGAATGTATCTCTTGTATATACGTAGAGTGTAATGGTCGATCCTTTGGGGATTTCGATACATTTATCGACAATCCTGCGTGTCGTGATGTGATCTTTCGAGCGTTTAATTTCAAATTAACAGTCAGGTTGTATATTGACGGAATTCTTATCGTTATTTGAAAATTGCAACTCTCTGTCATCTCATTTATCATCTGTTACGTTTGTTATTATCACTGAAAGTGATTTTAGCGGGGGTAAACCCAAAAAATTGGGCCTCTTTAGGTGCAACGCTAATGCAACGAAAATTAGCGATTGGTTGATTTGGGTCACGTGATTCGCGAGGGGGCGTGGGGTAGACCTCGAGTAGGAGTGGCGTTGTTTGGTACTGAGCGATCGCGCCTGTACTTTGTTTTGTATCAGTTCAAATGTTTGCATGTCAAAAAGGTCGTCTTCATTTCCTAGTCAGAACAGTTGCTTCTGGGCCTTTCAGTGAGACGAATCGTACTGGGGTACAAGTCGTGCAATTTTTTTAGCTATTTGTTATCTTTGCTATTAGATATACTAGTTATATATATATATATATATATATATATATATATATATATTGTAATAATTCAAATTGTACATGAAAATTAAAAAATTAAATTAATAAAATAACAATATTATACACCAGCTGAAATTACTAAACAATACCTAATCGTATTAAACGGTAATACTGATTGGATCACAGTGTCATTGATACCATGAAATTACCAACTATTCACTACAATCCAAATGTATATTGCACGTAAAACTTAATAAAATAAAAAATTTTACATCAATCGCTTGCACTGAGATTGATCATAATATGAAGTCACTTGCAATTAGAACGTACAGTATAAATCGTGTAAATTAGCGCGCAAATTAACTCCGCCGTTCGAAAAGTTTTAAATTTTAAACGTCAACGCAAGTCGTGGCACTCTGCATTTATATTCAAATGCCAGAGCTAGACGAAATTCCAGCTAGATATTTATCCTTAAACTTACACCACGACGGACCACACACAGCTCGCACGAAAAATGCATAAACATTCTCAACTGCGACGTTACGAAACGGGGGCTCCGGTCACAGAATGGCGCGCGTTATGTGACAAACCCCTACTTGCAATCGCAGCGACCGTTCACCTCGAACAGCGAAAATTCATTTCTGTTACAGCGCTGGCCACCTTCCAAGTGTCTTATTACGAAAATCGAAACGCGTCGCTTTCTAACTTGCGAAAATTGTGAAACTGAGTCGCACACAGCGGGGATCAATTAAAACTGCATATGAATTACAGAGAATTGCCTTTCAAGGAGGTATTCAGTCAGTTGCCCCTGATTTGTCTACGCCAACGTTGAATTCTTTGTCGACTCGTTCCTTCGGGAATTAATCGATGGAACGAATCGTTTAGATACAGGCTATTTTGAAATTAAATAAATTCATGTGCGATACGGCTGAGGATTTTTGCGCGTTTGCAAAAGATTTCAAAATGCACAAAGTATAAATACGATGAGCAAAGCGTAGTATTTTCTGTACTACTTGTACTGTAATACTTTGATACTGTAAAGTGAAACACTTATCGATATCAGTGTCGCAAAATTTTATTCGGATAATGGATAAGAAATGAAGTTTTACTTGCCACTATTGAATAAATATCAATAGTATGTATATATATATATAAAATATTCGACCGAACAGAGTATATTCGAATAATCATTTCGATTTGAATTGATATTTGCCCAACTCTGCTGCAGAAGAAACGCGAAATTCCACGAAAGAATTCTAACGATAATTATTCCAAATAGAGAGTATCGAACTGAAAGATCAGTCGTAACTCAATTCGTTGAAAGTCTTCCGCAAGCGACATTTCAAACGATATCGCAGCCAATTCCGATTTTCACTCGGGGACTTCTGGTTAACCTTTACGATCCTCTTTTTGCTCTTACTTCAATGCGCATTTACGCGTGCAGCAATCCATAAATCCTGATGACCACAGGGATCGAAAACGTAGCCGAGATTCGAAAGTACCGTCGTTAATCTGTCCCGAATTCATATCCTGTTGCCAGCTGAGTGATTCAGTCTACGTATGAAACGTGGTAGAATTCATGCTTTCGTGGAAAATAGACTCCGAGAGATTTCCAGAAAGTGTCTCGAAAGGAATGACAAACGAGTGACGAGCGAACGGCGCTGCTTTTTTAAAAATTATAGAAACATTTCCAGGCAAGTGGAAGTATTAAGCAAACTACTTCAACTTAATAGGGAAAGAGAGTGAAGTATAAGAGTTTATTACTACGAATAGCAGTGAACTGTTGATTTATAGCACGCTTCAGAAAGTTGTTTAATTTTGATTTCGAGTTGGTTTTTTTTCGGTTCGTCCGAAAATTATTTATTATATATTATATTATATATATTTTTTTAATGTTATATTATATCTATATTATATTATATATATTATATATTATATTATATATATTTTTTAATGTTATATTATATCTATATTATATATATTTTTTATATTATATTATGTATATATTACATATATTATATATATTATATATTATATTATATATATTTTTTAATGTTATCTTCTCTCTCTCTTCTCTCTCTTTTTTTCTCTTCTCTTCTGTCTCTCTTCCCTCTCTTCTCTCTCTTTTTTCCTCTTCCCTTCTCTCTCTCTTTCTCTCTCTCTTTTTTCTCTTCTCTTCTCTCTCTCTTCCCTTATTCTCTTCTCTCTTCTATTCTCTATTTCTTGAAATGTGGAGCTGGCTGCTTATCCTTAAACGAACGGATCAACTTCATTTTTTGTAAATTACACAAATCTCACGTCTGAACGCGTGACTAGTGTCGAACTTGTCAAATTATCCTTCTCGTCATATATTTCACTTGAAGACCACGTTCTATCGTGACGTTCTATTATTACTAATTTTGCCATTATTACCATTTGACACCATCATTTTCAAGTAATTTCTTCCTTAAACCGAGACACTGCAAAATTTATCTGCACACACTCTTATCTTCATTCCAAACAAAAACTTCCCAAACCTAACCTAAACCTTCAGTTCTCCAGCTGATTTTTCATTATTCCAACTTAATTATCGCCTCTGATCGTAAATCGCGCGACACACCTCTTTCCTCTTGCGCAATTGCATAAAAGGCGACACCGGTCAGGTCAAAAGAGAGAGAAAGAGATAAAAAAAGAAAAATAAAAAGGAGAGGGGGAAAAAAAAGAAGAAAAAGAAAGAAACGACATTCGCATTAGAGGGACTTATCTCGAGTGCGAATCAAGCGAGCCAGGATCGGTGAGTCAGAGGAACGAGAACAGGCAATACGAGCAGGTTCCGCCGGCGAACTCCCGATCCTCTGGATGCAATTAGGCGCTCGTAACATGTAACAATTTATATTAATCGAGCCAGCGTTAGTCACAGCGTGGATCGAGCGGAATTTCACGGTTCTGCGCAGCGACGGCGAGCACGGTTTTCGCAAGCAACATCGCAGGCCGCCTGATCTCGAAACACTTTCAACCAAGTAGTAGTGGTCGCTGTTAATAAAAGAAAGACAGCGTTATGACGACGTGTGCGCGCCTCTGCGAAGAAAGAAAAATGCGGGGGAATTTTTTGCGCGGGTTAATTAATTGGACGTACTCGGCTAATTCTTCGTTTGCGCAAGACGAATTTTACGAGCGAGTCTTTGCTATGCGCGTCAATTAGCGCAATGGATCGGGCCGCGCGAGCGATATGTCACCGACATGCGAGCTAGACCGTCCGTTGTTCGACTTATGAGTGGTAAGATTCATAAATTTGCTAGATCGAGAAATTATAATTGACTTCTGATCGTCGAGTTTTACGATGAAAACGTTATGATCTAGTCGTATAGATAAGGTTTTTTTTTTTTTTTTTTAATAATTAAAAAAAGGAAAATTCTGCTCGAGTTTATACGTTGAAGAATTTTTATACATTGTAGAATTTTTATGGAAAGAAGTTTTCCACTTGGAAACACATTTGAACAGTGTTCTCCTCATGAAGTAAACATTTTGGAATCTATGTAATAAATCTCCGTTGAAACACGTTGTTTCAGAACATTTAATGAAAAATTCATTTGTATATTCGTGCCGATATTTCTTTCATATTATATTCATTGAATAATACTAAGCGTCAGTATTTGGTAGAAATGATGAACAAATTATAAAACAGAATTTTCTCTTGTATATTGTAGAATTATATTATAAATTATAAAACAAATTAAAAAACAAATTTTTAATAAGAATAATAATAATAATTTTCAATAATAATAATTTTTAATAATAATAATAATGATAATAATAATTTTTAATAATAATAATAATGATAATAATAATTTTTAATAATAATAATAATGATAATTTGGTGAACAAATTATCTGTTCCTCCGTCAGAAAAATGTTTATTCTTATATTCTGTTTATCAAGTTCGATTCTGTCTTTCATTTTTATGAACGTTTATCTATCTGTTCCTATCGGGACTTGCAACGTAAGAACGTTATTCGAAAAAATTCTACGATCCACGTTTCACGTAGAACTTAGTTAAAAGTTTCTTAACTTTCTTCGATCCCTGGTATAAATGCTTAACGATGTCTAAAGTGAGATGGATATCTGAATAATGAACGAAATGAGCAAAGTAATGAAATAATAACGAATGAATGAAATAATGAAACAATAACGAATGAATAAGAAATGAATATTTAAACAATGGAAGTAGACTACGAGTTTTCGTGCATTTACGGGAAATTCAAAAATGCAAGACTGTAAAGAATGTATTCAGTGTACGAAATTATACTGTAAAATATCCAGGATAATTCGTTGGAATTTAAAATAACGTTAATTAGAATTTTTAATAAAAGTAAAATGGATTTCTATTTAAATTCTAACAACCTGATACATGAATGCAATAATGTAGTATACGTTATACGTGCAGTTAATAGTTTGCAAATTCTTTGTTGCATGAAATACTATTTTAATTTTTCCAATTTTGAAACGAACATAGTATGTACTTATTCTAAAGTTTTTGAGCAAGAGTGTAGTTAATTGCAGAAAGAAAGTTGGAAAAATATAGAATTTTCCTGCAAAGATCTTGAGTTTACTAAAATTATTATTTTATATACATTAAATAATTAAATATATTATTTATATAATTTTATTATATTATATTAATTATATTATATTATATATATTTATAATATTTTTAATTTATTATATTATATATATTTTATTGTATTAATTATTTAACATACTACAATTCGACATTCGATCGGATTTTCGACTGTATTCACGGCTGCGCTCGATTAATCGCGTCATGTCCCTTTAAATCGGCAAATCGCTCTGACGAATTCCTAGATTTCACCGAAGTTGCGCCGAACGAATGTTTTACTTGTCAATCGTGTCGGTCAATTTTTGCATCACGATAAAATAAATTGATTTCAATGGTGATTCAATTAGGTGTGGTACGCGATTGATTTGGAAATTTATCATGGAAAGCGTATCGTTTTAATGAGACTGTAATTAAACGAGAATTTCTATAATTACGATCGATCATTTGATATGTGCCCAAAAAAAAAAAAAAGAAATATTGCCTAATTTAAAGACAAATTGCTCCCCAAATTTGAAGCTACCTGTGTTTGCTTTTGATTTCGAGCGTGTCTGACTCACCCCAAGTTTGGACGTGGTTGGACATGGTTGGACATGGTTGGACATTCGTAGAAGTATAGTGTAGCATATTATCACGAATGCGTCGTCATTATCACGAATCATTTTGAAATTTAATCAACACTGTAACGAGACCGAATCGTCGTGATCGTGTTGCTCAAGTTTGAAAACAAACTGCAAATGCGCAGCGGAACGTCAATTATCCAAACTAATTGGAAGATAAACCCGCTCGGATAAGCGGTTCTGAAAGAATGAAATTTACGAGCGAGTCAATTAGAAATGAAACAGTTTCCAAATATGGAACATTCGTGGACGTAAAAGAGCGCGTATCTAATAATCGCTAGACTCCTTTGAAACTTTTATTGACAATTAACTTTGCATTTAATTCAAGAATTTTCTTCTGGATTGATAATTCCGACGATGGTGTGTACCTAGGTGGATCTAATTTATCATCGCTCGCTACTTTCTATACATCTTCTACGTGGATGAAAATTCCTTTACGCAAGTTCTTTCGAGATTTTAATAATTTCAACTCGGATTTGGAAACATCCAAGATGCGCTTTTACTTTCTTTTAAATATTCAACGCGTAATTTTGCACCGTCGCTCTTTCTGTTTCAAAATTCAGAAATCCTTCTCATTAAATGCATAAAAATCCGCGGTATGCTAATGATATTTAAAAATGTATTAAAAGCAAATTCCTGTGCCAACGTGCAAAAGATATTTCTATTGTCGCAGACGATATCTCTTTAACTTGATAAAAATATCGACGCCACAAAAGAGACCTCGAGAAATATTAAAAATATAAAAAAACCAAAGAATTTTTGAATATTAAGAACAAAGAAATATTAAAAAAAAAAAAACCAAAGAACGCCCAGCACGTAAATAAAAAGAAAAAAAACAAACTTATGGGATGACCTGATATATGTGACAGGAAACTCAACACGCGAGCGGACACGTGCGTGAAAATTAGTTTTCTCGATCCTCTTTCGCTCGCGCGTGTAGGTGAGAGAGCTCGCGCACACACACGCGCGTGGCTTGACGTATGGGCTACATATCGGGCGAGTGCGTGACCGTGCGTGACCGTGCGTGACCGGGACTCGCGTGTACCGTCTCTCCTCCGTGGCCGCGCGAGTGAGTTGTTCCTGCGCCCAGCGGCGGGGACGAAAAATATGTTAACAAGAACCGCGCGGAGACGTCCGCGTAGAGACTTCTAATTCCGACCCGTTGCTCCCCCCCATCCCCCATCCCCTGTCCTTTCTCTAGCCCCCTCGCTCCGCTCGTTCACCTCGTTCGGTCCCTTCTTCTTCTTCTTCTCCCTTTTAGAGAGAGGCGCCCTCTCTCCGCCGCGGGATCACCGCGAGCCATCGGGCTCTCGCGCTCTGCCCCGCGAATGAAGACGTCCGCGGCGGCAGCCCGACAACGGCTCTCCAACTCGGGCTCGATCCTCGCGTCTTCCGGCTTGAATTAATCACCGTGGAATCTCGATTATTCGAACCGGTCGCGCGCGTGCACAGATCCCGCCCGTCTTTTCTTTTTTTCTTTCATTCCACCCTTGGCCTCGCCAACACGAGCGCGAAGCACGCTCGATTTTTTTCGCGTTTTTTCTCTTTCCAGCACTCCTCCGAGAGTTCGAGCCTTCGCTGAAATCACGGTTAAGGAGATCGCGTTAATTGCACGCACGGGGCCCGCGGTGATCGATAGTTCTCTCGGATAGTTCCTCCTTTTCCCCTTTCTGCCCCCCTTTTTTTCGGCGATTCAACCGGCCGGCCGACGTAGGTAGGTCGCAACGAGTAAAAAGCGGCGGTCGCGTGCTTTTTAATTGAGGCAATTAAAAGGATCGCGGCCGGCGCACGAAGGAAAGCGGCTCGGCCGATTCCAGCCGAGAGTTTTTTGCCCCGGCTGCAATTATGTTTCCCCCGATAATTCGACGATGTTGCGCGAAATTATTAATACAGGTGCACTGCGTGCGCGTGCATCGGGATGGAGAGTCCGACGGAGTGCCGTCGTAGAAATCGTCGGAGGTCACGATCGATTCGCGGTGATCGTCCGTCCGGCCACACCCAGGCACACACTCGGGTACTTGTACTTTCTGGTCTTTGCTGCACGCTCGCGGCACGGCAAAACGACGAGGAAAGTTTCTTCCGATCTTTCAACGCGCGTCAACCACGCCCTCGAGGCATTCGTTCGTCCTCGGGAAATTTTCATTCGCCGGGACTGATCTCGCGCTGCGACGAGTGGTGATTTATTGTCACGTACTCGTTGTGTAATTTCAAATTGTACGCACCATGAATTTTTGGTTGAAATACGTAGCCTAGAAATAGGGAAGATCATTAGACTTGTATTGTTATATTATACGTTAATAATGCATTAATATATAATAATTATTATTATTATACACTTGATATACTACATTAATGAATTATTAATATATAATATAATTATATTATATGCATTAATGTAGTATATTAAGTGTATCACGTTTCCAAAAATACAAATTTATAGAAAAAGTTCTAATTACGGTACAGGGAAATATCCTCTGGATATTCTGTTTGCTGGCGCATCGAATCCATTCCGCACGCATCGCGGAAAAGCTCGTGCATCGACCACTGCTGCGTGCGCGCGGATCGAAGAGGTCACGGGACCGACTTTCACCACCGTTTGATCGCCGTATGCACAGATCGATAATAATCGGCCGGATGGTTAATTGTCCGTCGCGCTACGCCTCTCTCGGTGAGAGTTCTCTACCCACTTACTCGGCCCGATTTATGGAAAGATCGGGAAAACGCGCGCGCCAACTTTCACCCGTCCCTTTTCCGCCTGCTCTGCCAGTGAGAGACTTTTTCTTTTCTTTACTCGGAAAACGATCCGACGCATCGTGATCGTTAATTGACCCGCGATAGAACGACGAACCGGTTGATTGGCCACGTTTGGTGAAAATTTAGACGTAATGTGAACAGTTTGAAAGAAAACATTCAGAGAGACAAAAGAAAAAATTGCAGTACGATTCGTCTCATTGGAAGGACGACTTTTTTGCCATGAAATTTTATCGATACGCAAACATTTGAATCCATACAAAACAAATTACAGGCGTGATCACTCAGTACCAGACAACGCCACGCCCCCTTACGAATCACGTGACCCAAATCAACCAATCGCTAATTTTCGTTGCATCAGCGTTGCACCTGAAGAGGCCCGATTTTCTGGGTTACCCCCGCTAAAATCACTTTCAGTGATAAAAATTCAGTGCACTTTTCGAGGTTAATCGGTGAACTCGAGTCGCTAGAGTTTTTGTACTTGTTTCAAATATTCCTTTTTTCTTCCGATGGACGAGATTCAGGTCAGCTTGAGAGATGGTTCAGATCTTTGGACGAAGCGAGAGAAGTAAGATCGCAGATGGAACTCCGTGGGTTGATTGATGATTGCGGGAATCAGTGAAATTTTCCAAGCCGCTGGCTCTCTAGCTTCGAACTAGTTTTGTTTTCGGCCCGATGATTCATAGGAAAGCCGCGAGACGGATAATTCAGATAAAACGAAAACGCCAATGTCTGGTCTTGATTAGATCGTTGCGTGCAACGTTGAACAGATAAGTATTTGCCTGATATTTTTCTGAAATATCGCCGACTCCACTTTGCGATCGGATTGTTTAATTACGTTTCTCTGTATTTCTCGCATTTCCACCAAGCAGATAAATCTCCTTGATTTAATTGCGACCGAACGCGTTTAAATGGCAAATCTGTGTACGTACATTGTTCCCTCGGGATCTAAACACGTCCAGTTTAACACCGTGCGTGTAATTTGTTCTTATTACCGTGTCAACCATGTTGGAATATCGATTGAGACATGACAGACACCTGGTATCGCGATAAATGAAGCGGTTGGTCTGTTTGTTGCGGTACAACGTGCAAGTTCGCGTACGACGGTAATTAGAGAAAGGATAAAATATCAGTGGTAGCGAGACGTGAGACAAAAAAAAAATCCTTATCGCAATTATTGCGATAATTCCAGTAGGAAGAAATAGAAAGCAGGTGAAAATGAGTTTGAGCGTACCGTGACCAGCTGATAAATTATGGAATTTGCGACCAATCTACTGAAAAAGAGTGATCCATTGATATATGCCCTTCTAATTTGATTGCATGTACATAAGATCGATCTGATAAGACGGCTCTGCGTGTTTCTAGAATTGAAATTATCAAGTAAACTCGATAAATCTCGTATTTCCGAGATTCTTCAGTTCTGAAGTTCTTTCCAGACGAACAAATGAAATTCTCTAGTATTTTGGCTTGCTCGTCACTCGAATGTTTTATGCATTTGCAAAATATCGCTGTGAGAATCTTTTACATTTCCTTTTTTGTGACTAACAATATAATTTATCAGTCTACTTCAGATATTTACGTCAACTATCCTGCATAATTTGGAGAATTCCAAACCGTTGCAAACGTATAAAATGAGTTTGCTTTGATCGTACAATGTTGCAGTAATAAAGTATTAATCGAAAGTGACTGAAGATGAATTTTGCAGAAACGCCTTAGTGATTAGATTTAAAGATGGAAACGTGTTTTTTACAAATTTCACATTCAAACAATTTATACAAATTTCATCAAACACGGCTATCTAGCTGTCAGAAAGAAGCAAAAACTGTCTTTCAAAACGAGAAAAGAACTCGATGTAATATTACGTTATATTATACAAATATCAACATAAATGAATAAGCGAAATAAATTTCTATTATATTCAAATTTCATCGTTTCATCAATTTTTACCAAAAATATAAATTTCCACGAACAATTTACAACTTGTGCTCGAAGAATGAAGTCGTCATATCAGAAAATTATTCGCGTAACCGTACAAGAGAAGAAGAGAGTGAGAGAGAGTTTGTTTCCCTGAGACCGCGTTTCTATCGGTATGTAAATGCCGATAGTGTGAGTGTGTTTGAGATATTGGAAAGGTCCAAACCGAGTGTCACCACGCCCAAATGTTCGCGTGCTTTGCACTTGCATGTGGGAACGAGGTTTCAACCACGATACTCTGCAGACGCCGCCGATTTACGCGACGATTATCCAAGCGTCTCCTGTTTCCGGTTAGATCCTTCCAGAGGAGAAAATTAATTCAGCAATGTTAAGCTTCTCGTGCAATTTGAATATTTCATTTCACCACTTTGATTTTATTTATATATACAAATAATAAATAATGAAATATATCTTTATTATATAGTACAAATAGTACATAATAAAGATGCAAATAGTAAATAATAATCAAAGTAGTAAAATATTAAACATCAAGAAAAAGTATCAATATGACTTAATATCAATATCAAGTATCAAAAAAAAAAAAGAAAAAAAGTCCATCCATTGTAATGAAAATATTAATTTCACAAAGCCAACTTTCGACGACATCCGCGAGAAAGGGAGAACAAAGCTCGAAAACCTCTGTAGAATTGACCAGGACGGAAGTTTATCTCGCGTCGGCGGCGTCTCGATTCCGACCGGCTCGAATCGATTCCGCGAACGGTTTCAGGGCCTCGGCGTTGGCCCGTGAGTTCCATTAATATGTATGATTGGCCAGGATCACGCGGCTCCTCCGGGGCATCCGCGGAGGAGGAGTGCGATGCAGCTCTACGGCAGGGGCAGATGTTGTTACAAGCAGTGTCGCAGCATAAATCGCGGAACGCCGCCAATTAGTCGGCAACGCGCAAATTACACCGCGGTGAATTTAGAAAACAGTTCCAACCCCTCGAGGAGTTCCTATCGGACGAGACCCTCCTCTGTCCTGTCTTCCTCTTTCTGAAAATGCAGAGTGTCATCCTTCCACATTTTTTTCAGATTGAAAACTTAAACTTACACTTTAACAAATAATGATATCTTAATTGTAGTGTCAAATGCTAACACACCTCTTCTAGATTCTACACACATCAGTCCATCCATGATCCAATCGACAAAACAAAATTCAGCAAAACGATACTCTACCCAAACTCGAAGCTAGCCAAGTGTCTCTGCAGCGTCTTCCAAGTAAGCTGCTCTTTATTTCCTCTGCAATCAATGGTTGGCGGGGCCAACCGTTGCGATAACGCGCGCGGCAAAGAGAGGAGAAACGTGGAGGAGGATAGGTGTGGTGGCAGGCAGGTGAGCGCGGGCGTGCGCATTTCACGTTGGCATTTGCTAATGGCAATCTCGCGGTGAGAGAAGGAACGTACGGAAAGGGAGGGGTTCCTGAGAGAAGAGGGCCCTGGGGAAAAAAAAAGAAAGAAAGTGATCGGGCGCGTTTATACCGGCATTAGCCTTCTTCCTCTTAGCGCCAGGGGCACGGGTGAGATACCCGGTCCCGGGACCGAGCACCACGGGACGAGCAACACCCACCTACGATGGGCCGAGCAACGATATATTACTCGCGCGCCTCGTGACACCTCACCTGCCGAGTCTCTCCCCTTTCCGCCCCGTCCCCCTCCCCTCACTGTCGCTTCTTCTCGCGCCTCACTGCTCCTCCGCGGCTGTCTTTCGTCCCGTGCTCTCATACAGGGTGTCCAGCGAAACGGAAGTCGGTCGAACTGGGATAAACAATTGTTCAGAACTTGGACACTTGGGGCGAAATAATTATTTAGAGTGGATACGCCAAATAGATGGCGCGAGTTTTTTCACGTGATATGTACATAGGTAGACAGAAACTTGAATTTGATGCATTGAATTTTGAAAAATACAGCAATTAGAAATGAGATCATGTTAAAATACGAGATTTTTACTTTTACACTATATATATGTATATATACTATATATGTGTATGTATATATATATAAAAGTGAAATGATACATTGGATTCGTTTTTTCATTATGTTGAGTAAGTATAAATGCTGTTTTTCCTCGAAAAATGATCTTAAAAGATAAGTCATTAGAAGACAAATGAAATGTAACATAATCATATTTCTCAAAACTTTCTCAAACTCTCTCACTGAACCAAGGATTGAATTTTATAATGTACCTACTTCTATTTCTTTATATTGTCTCTTAAAACTTATCTGAAGACAAGTGAAATGTAATATAATTATATTTCTTAAAACTCCTCATTCAAGAAATCAAGGATTGAATTTTAGAATTCACTTTTATTTCTTTAGTCTGTTGGGTTTGTTGTTATTAGACTAATTATTTGTCTTCTAAATTCCTCTTTTTGGACAAACAAAATGATAAAGTACTCTTTCCTTTACTAGCTTCTATATTCTTCCTTTTGCAAACAAAATAATTCTTTATTTTCTTCAATCTATCCTATTTAACCTATTAATTTATTCCATTTCATTCACATTTCTAACAGTGTATTGTAATATATTTCAACAACTTTATTCTCTGTCACGAGATTAAGACTATGGTTAGCACGAATTGTCGCTTGGACAAGTAAGATATCATAACTCATATTTATGGTTTCTCATATGAGACTAATTTAGAAACCCAATACCTCATCAATCAACTACAGATGATCTATTAATTAGTCTTTTTATTGATTTTGATCATGCAGTTCTCTTGAAAGATATTCATACTAAAAGTTAATTGTCATACAATAGATGTGATGTACATATGTTGTTAATTTTCTCACAAAACTGACTGGTCATCTACTACTAAAATGCTTGAAATTTTGCACTCATCATACGAAACATTCCCCCGTCAATTTTCATGTGTTCGATCGTTTTAATACATTCTTCAAAACATTGAAACAAAAAAGAACGCAATCATTCGTCGATAAATCTCGAATCTCCTAGTGTTTGCACTCTGAGTAGAAATTTATTTTCATCACTGAACTCTAATACTCGAGCAAATCAAAAAAACTGCACTTGTACTCCAGTACGATTCATCTCACAAGGCCCAGAAGCAACTGTTCCGACGAAAACGAAGACGACATTTTTGCCATAAAATTTTATTGATATGCAAACATTTGAATCGATAGAAAACAAATTACAGGCGCGATCGCTCAGTATAAGACAACGCCACTCCTACTCGAGGTCTACCCCACGCCCCCTCGCGAATCACGTGACCCAAATCAACCAATCGCTAATTTTCGTTGCATTAGCGTTGCAAAGGCCCTGAAGAGGCCCGATTTTCTGGATTACTCCCGCTAAAATCACTTTCAGTGATAACAACAAATATTTTACTTTCTCTACATTCTGGTATCTTTCAAGCAACGCATAAAAGTCCGCGGCCGATTCGCTGACACCACCGCGACACCCTATAGCGTCGTACTCGTCTCGTTTGTTCCTCGAGGTGGCTTCCTTTCGCGACCAGCCGTCTCTCCCTCTCCGATTTCTCTCCGAATGCTTCCTCGTGGGTGGATCGAGGCCCCGGGGATACGTCCGCAGCCGCGGAACAAAGTGCGTCCCTTCCGCCACGGAGGGAAAGGCGCACGAGGCCCCATAAAACGCCGCTTATCCCGGCTCTGGCCGACGACCACGCTCGCAGCGTAAATCGCGGCTCACGGAAACGTAGCGGGGCCCCTCCGTGACAAGCAACGAGGAGACGCGGTAATGCGCGTGCAAACTCGCATGGCTCCGCTCGGATTAACTCCCAGTTCGACTCGAGACAGCGTTTCCATCAGCTCGTGTCACGTGAACCGTCGGATTCTTATATATAGTTTACGTTCTATAATTTTTTGTATATACTCTGTACATGTCAAAATGGACACCCAGGTTTTTGCGTCCCGAAACAGTTGTATTTTCCCAGAAATACTAATGAAAGAAAGTTTTCTCAAAGAAGTCTTGGTTTTTTTTTTAGAAGCGATAAATTGCTGAAGCTCTGTTCCTGAACATTTCCTGAGGCAAGAAAAATTTCTGAAAATCACTAACTTGTTAGTGAGAATATATGGCATATTATCGGTTCTAAATTAATCCTTTATTCGAGTTCATTTAGGTTATAAAGATTGTGATTACGAGCGTTACGAGAGGACAAAGAGAAATCGTTAAAGGCTTCTGAATACTTTATATTTTTGACCAACTTGTCGAAAGACTTTGGATTTCAATAAAAATTCTTTTTATCGTTTGGTTGTAACGTAACACTGAAAAAAGATCAGTCGAATCGCAATTTTAGCACATGGGTAGGTACTAATTGAATCTAATTTTCACTAATTATAGTTGCTTCTTTTGTGATGAGAAAAAATCTTAATACAATTTGTAAAGAAAAGCAGCTCGTCGACTAAATTATTATCCCATTTTCCCCCCCTAAAAAAAATTTCCAAATTTTCAAAATCTGACGAGCAAAAATTCGAATTTTCCGTCTATAATTCAGAATTACAAAATAGAGTGTGCCTCGAGTCTAGATTCAAGTCACCAAGGACTCTGTTGCTTGTTTCGCTCTTGTCTCTTGAATTTATGCGTTTTACGAGTTTACAGCTTGCTTAAGACCATTTGTAACGAACATTTCCGTGTGCGTCACTTGGAATATCTGCCTTGTACGTATCCGAAGGTGGCCCGTTAGACCGAGGAGACCAACTTGTTCCTGCTAAACGGAACACGTTAAATAAATCAAAAGCAACAAGCATCATCCGCATGAAATCTGAATTCCCACCTTCATTGATAATTCTATGGCGAACTTTCCTTCTCTCTGTGTTGCGTTACTTCTTAAACGATAACGACTACATTTTTCTTAGAAAAACTTCGGTGTAATTTACTAATTCTTCTTATCGAAATTTAGATAGATTTTTTTTTATTAAAATTTAAATGCGATTTGTAGATTTCTTTTGTTAAAATTCAACCTTTTACCGAGTGTGACTCGACGTCAATTTTTATCACAGGAACTCTTATGTCCAGTCGCACTCGACATTTTTAAATTGCCAAAAAAAAAAAGAAAAAAATATACATGCAAAGAGTTAAATGCTATGAACTATTAGGCTTGCATAGGAAATATCCAAAATTACTATTTGTAATCGTCTAAAATTATCTAAAGTTTAACGACTAAAAGTTATATTTATTTATATTTATGGTCAAGTTAAAGCTTAAAATTATTCAAACATAACATAGTTGGTATTTTGTCAACTACTTTATTAGGAAAAAAAAACAACAAATTATCACATCGAAGCGATTTATGAATCAATACCTTTTTCTTCGACTTCAGACGTTGCAAAATGTAGTATTAAAATTAGTAATGGATTCCAAAAAGCTAATTTAAGAAAACAAACAATTTACCAATCTACCAAAAAAAAGCAAAAATAACTTATCAATTTTTAGAAGAAAACTTTCAATCTATCAATAGTAACCAACTAAAAATTGTAATTGTAATAATTATAACTTTGTTTCACGATACAGTCAAAGTTCTATCAAACACAATAAATCATAATTCAATTAATATTATTTAACGAGAAAGGTATCATCGAGAGCAACGTTTTATAAAGAATTGGGTCATTTCATTTGCAATCAACTTCATTTGCATAACTTCCATAATATTATTTTTTAATCCAAATGACAGTAAAATGGCGCAACAATCGTTCCAAAAGACAAATATTTCTTTCAATCGGTAATCAATTTCGCGCCCACTAGTTTCTTGCTCGTTTTCTGTGAAATTATCTCTAGCACGGCTGTGCAACGGTGGATTATTTGATTAAGTATTATTTAGCAATTAAGGCGATTAAGCGGCGAAGTCGTGAAAGCTGTTTACGACCCTGTCGCAACCGACGCAATTTACATAACAAGGCCTCGTTAGATTAGATTTTCCACCGGGAGAACGTTCCCATGTATAACACAAAAAAATATCGTGCCTTTGTGCAGGTTGATCTCGTAACACGACGACTTGGAATAACTCGCGAGTCATTTGCTTCGAGCAAAATTGACACATGATACCGTGATCTTATTGTTGTTATTTTGCTTTTCCATTGAGACATGAAAATTGACTTTATTTTTATTATTGACTCGATATTTATTATAAAAAGTCGAAATGTCGAAGAACTATTAGTTTAGAAGATATTTGAACTTTAACTTTGGAAAATCAGCGTGAAAAACATGGACAATGTAAGCACGAGAATATTGTCCTGGTTTTTCCATGTTTCTTCTATATATTATGAACGCGTTGTTTTATCAAAATATTCTTATAGTAATAATTTCTTTTCTAATATATTTCTATTCATATAGTAATATATTTCTTTTCTGACGTACCGGTAAATAATTTTTTCCCTATACATGTGTCTTGTCTAGGGTGATCAGACGTATCGATTTTTCAAAATTTATCCCTATTTTTGATTGTTTTAGTTATTTTATGTAAATATTCATAATTTTTAGACTTCATTTACCACTATATGCGATTGCTACAGCTGCATCATTCCGCATGATACTGTAATTTTAAAAAAATTATTGAAATAACATTCATAACGTATTATATATATATATAATGTTTATATGTATATCATCACTGTGATTATACTGAATATATATCAAGACATGGAATGTGAAGACTTAAAAAAAAAAGAATATGTTAATCTTCATATCCTGTGTCTCGATTTTCAGTTGACCAGATTTTTGTCAGTCTGATCTTATCACCACTGAGATCTGTCGAAAAGACCGTATGTTCCATTTTCAAAAGTATTTAAAATCAAAATTAAAATTAAAATTCGATTTTACAGATATTTTGAATGTGTTACGATAAAAATGTATTATTAAAACAAATCGCGAGGGATTAATGAATCAAGCTTTGGTTCAGCCTGCATGCGACAGGTCACCCTATATGACAACATACTAAAGTCTTCCGATGCTTAACCCAACTTTCACGCAACAACCGCAAGCGAAAAACTCCGATTAAGGCGCGACTGCTCGGCGTCCGACAGCGTTCGCATACTCTTCGAGTGGAAAGCGGAAAGAAATAGTCAGAGGGGACTAACCAGGATAAAGACGTCGCAGGTTCCCTTCACGACACCGTTCTCCGTCCAGCCGAGACTCGCAACAAATCGTAACGAGTCGAGCGCGCGTTCAGCGGGGAACGCTCGGCGAAATCGCGCGCCGCCATCTATCTTCTCGTCAGCTCGCCGCGTGTCGTAGGTCACCGAGCGTGGCAATCCTTCCTAACAAGGACATTGAAATCCGCGAGCCGCGTAATGATCGCTGACGGATGGGCCGGCGTTTCCTCGGCAACGGATCCTCCGCGAGGACCGACGAGAAAAACCAAACGACTCGCCTCTGTTACCAAGAGTCTCTCGTTGATTTAGAGAACGTTGTCGATCGACAGATGAGGTAGCGGAATCGTGAACAAACAGATCGTAGGTAGGTGTGTGTGTCATAAGTCATTATAACGCGTTTCGAGAAAGTAACAATTATCGTAGAATTCTGTTTGTGTGAACTTGTCGGGCAATAAATAATTCGTTCATATGATAAAAAATAGGTTCAGGTTGAAATAAGTGGGTTCGATTGGCAAAAGTTTGAATCACTGAATTGAGTCAATTGAGCATCGACTGATGTTTGATGTCAAGTACAGTAGAACTTCGTATACAAAATGAAGAGCATAACTCAACCAAAAATTGTTGATAATGTTGATGATAAACTGTTGTAACTTTATTCCTTACTCTTTATTATGATTATATTCTTACAAATTGAGTTTGTTTTTGACAAGAATATCTTTGTTCTCGAAAATTGCAAGGATTCAACTGCCTCTAAAGACACTAAAAAAAATTCTTCCATGACTAAATTCACAATAGTTTCGAAGGTTGAAGTCTCCTCTTCGCAACAACTTCTTAAAACGATCTTCATTTTCCATTTTATTTAACTTTGAACATTAGAGTTAAACGACAAAATATTAGAATTTAACTTTGATGTTTAATGTTCAACAAAATGGCGAAAAAAAATTACAACAGATCTACTTACAGGTGTCTCTTCACAAAGAGAAGCCTAACTTTAAACAGTTAAACAAGTAAAATTTCTCCCCACCTCCAACGCGTTCTCTCCACATAACGCGTTACGCACAGGACGCGCTTCGACCTCGGAAGATCTCGGAACTTTCCAAGTTTCAAGCAAGGAGGATCTGCCGAACTCCTCCCTCGGAGTGCACCGGCTCAGCGGGGAGTTGCAGCGTCCCAGCGGAAGATAAGATTCCACGATCGCGTGTTCGGAAGGGAGAGAGACAGAGACAGAGAGAGAGAGAGAGAGAGAGGTAGGATACCTACCTACGGTCGCGGTGGCGCGGTATCTGCGGCGTCATCTTCTTTGCGGCATTCCGCGCAAAGTCGAAATCGCGTTGGCTCGCCGCGGCGGGGTATGGGAAGCCGGCGACATTTAGCTCGGTCGCGATATCGGTAGGACACCTGTGACATTTCATTAAGCGCCGTTCGTGGCTGCCACGGCAGACGGAAGGGAGAGGGTAGAGCCGAGGTGGAAAAAAAGTCGGTGGAAACGCGGCGCGGCACGGCGCAAAGTGGATTCATTACGCGGTGGCCCGCGGAATCCGGCACTACGCCGGAGCGGTAGCAGCCGCGCCGCCGTGTACGAGCCGGGGCGCGCGGGCATTAGTTCGCGTCCTGGCGCGCCGCGCCGGTCATTTAACATCGGCCGAGGGCCGCGATGCATCCGCCGGCCGATATGCGCGCCAACGAAAAATGAGATCGGTCGACGCCGACGCCGATGCTCTGAGACCTGGCCATGCTGCCCCGCGCTAGAATTCGACTAACCTCTTAATCGAAGTATACTCGTGAAAAAGTGACGACTTATAGAGTATACATTACATGCGAGAATAATAATTACGATCTGTTACTTGAATTTGATTTTTTTTTTCTTTGCAGAGAATAAGACACAGTGTGTAAGTTTTAGACATTTTAGAATATTTTGAGGTTAGGATTTTTTCTGTATTATTTCTAAATATTTTCTTGCCATATTGATTATTAATTAAGATAAAGTTATTGATTTTTTAAAAAAAGAACCAAGTGTTAATTCAATTGTTGAAACACAAATTCTAACTATCATATAACAGTTAGGATCTACAATAATTTTTCCCTTGATTATGCAGTTAGAGCATTTATAGAAAAATTATATTTCAAAAGTATCTCGGTGGCAAATTATATTTCATAAATGTACTTAAAAATAAGAATAACATGTTATTATATAGAAATATGTAAAAATAGCACCAAAGACTTTAGAATTTCGCATTGGAAATTAAGAAACTCGAGCAAAATGGTATTTCATGAATGCTAACACTATCTCCTACTTTACTAGATACGTACATATATCACAAGTCAATAATTTAAAGTTTGACGTTGATAAATGAAGATATTTTAGTTTTACTACAATTTTACTACAATCCTCAACTGCAATTTTCCTTTAAATATAGCATACGTGCGTGAAAGTGATTCCGGTATAAATAGTACATTAAAAAGTACTGAAATGTTTTCCTGAAGAAACTGACAAAAATAATAATGTAAAGGCATAAAATATGCTTCGTTATTTAGAGAAACTAGCTTACGACGACGTGTTGAATAAAGCAAGTTGATCGATTACTATGGTTTGATCACTGAAAGCAGGTGTGAACGATTCCGCGTGAACACGCTATCCAAGGTCTCGGAACGATCGCGCAAAAACGAATCAAAGTCGCTTTTTCTGTAACGTGAGTCACACGTGTTATTAATGCGCTGGTGAATAATATCGAGATAATGACAGGAAAAAACGAAACTTGTACTAGAACCGGCACGTCAATTAAGGATACGATACGTATTAACTGATATTATTATTAAAGAAAACAAACAAGAATATATTCTTTCCTTTCCTTTCCTTTTCTATTTTAATATTCTGATAAAAAGGAGTCTACCAAAAATTTCCTTTATCTTACAAATTTATCATTTAAATTCACGAACAAAACGCATAAATTCCAAAATTACTCATCAGTAGCACGTCTTGTGTGAAATGTATCATTCGTGAGAACGTTCATGCATCCATTTTTCAAATTTTAAAAATCCAAAATTCATGAATTCTTGATATAACTTTCTTTTTCCCCAATATTCATCCCAATGTAGAGATACTGCCGTACCCAGTTTGAAATAAAACTCTTTTACATTACCTATTAATTTTTGGGACAAAAGTTTTTTTACACGTTACTACTACCCAAATACAGCCATTGCCCAAGTAACGTAAAACGTTTGAAGTTTGCGCGTTGCAACTCGGATCGACCAGCGACAGCCTATTGAGCCGGGTTTCCAAGGTCCGGTCGCAGGCATCCAAAGCCCGGTTTCGTCTAGGAAACGAGAGTTCGCCGCGCGGTCGTCGCCGATCCTCCACTCGTTCAACGTCCGAAAGACACGCCCGGTATTGCTTTCAATTAGCAGCAGCTGGAGATCGGTATCCGGTACCATCGCGGGCAACGACAGAGGCGAGCTCGCCGCGTAAATGTCCGCCGATAAAGCGCGCCGCGGTCCGCGCGGGAACTTAATAATGGTAATTACAAGCCAGTCACGGATATTTATGATGTTACTCGAGCGAGCGAGCGCGTGCGTAGGGAAATGCGCGCGAGAAGGTTCCCCGTTAAAAATATTCAGCCGCCACTTTTTCCTTCGTACCCTCTTTCCATCTTTCTGCTGTCTCTTTCCCTCGGGACGCGCATACCTATCCACCTAGCGCGCGGAGACACGCCTTGGCTTGCTTCGAGGGAAGCAAACGTGCGTGCACGCGAGAGCAAGCTCGCGATCTGCTCCGCCGCTCCGTTTGTCTCTCATCGTTCGTAGGGAGCATTAGCATTTGCATATACCGAGTAATTAACTGCCGAGGATGCCGGTATCGTCCGTGACCGCGTTTGACGTTGCAACGATAAAAAATGGTCCTGGCAAATGGTCAACCTGTGTTTGGAAATCAGATTGATCGAAATTGGCACGTTTTCGCGAATTGTTTATTTTACAAGTCACGCCAACTTCCGTGCATTTCAAAACTATTTTTGACGGAAAAGAAAAGGTCTGTTTCGAGAGAGGTAGTGACTTTTGAAACACTCTCTATTATTTACGAGGAAAGCTCTACTGGTTCTGATTGAAAAAACTTGATCAAACCGGTCAATACGAAGGATTTCAGTTTTTTTCTACTTTCAAGAAACATTTTGTAAAAAAAGAAAAAGTATAGTATTTCGTAGAAAGTCTTTTCTTATCTGTCTAGCAGTTGAAAATTACCAGCGATCGGTTACGTTGGTTACGCGTACAACATCGAGTATTCACGAGTGTCGTATCGACTCATCACAGAGTTCAATCGCAACACAGGGCCTCTGTCGTTGGCTCGAGTCGAGTCCCGAGACCCCTCGTCGAGGTGGCGGTAATTAAAGATATTATCAGAGGTGCGTGTCAGCGCGATATCGGCGGGATGCAACTCGTACGCGGAACCACGTACCACGGGCACCACTGGTACGCAAGACCAGTACGGAACATCGTAACCAGTGCACCGGCTCGCCGTCTCCGTTTCATTGCGAAAACGACCACGATCGCCGGCGCGCTTTACACGCTTTCCAAGACCGCGGGAACGATCGTGCGAGCGCCAAACGATCGCGTGCTTTCCACAAACGGAATCGTGCGTCATTAGATCGTCCCGCGACAAACATGCCATGTGAAGTGCCGTGCGATGCGCAGGACACGTTTTTTCCACGCCTCTTCTGCGCATCGCGCAACACTTCACTCGGACTCTACAGGACGTTTCATAACGTTTAACCTATTATAAACCGTTTTATTTGCGATTCTGTTTCAATCAAATTTTTTCACTGATATTACGAAAATTATATTTGTTAGTTTTATTTTATGTCACTATTTTCCCCGTTCAAATTTTATTTATGGAATTCTGAATAATTGAATCTCTTGGTCCTTAATGGGTTAAGAAAGATTTGTATCATTTCAGATTCAATTTCTAGTTGCCACTGACATCATTTCGTAAGCTTTTTTTAAGTCAATGAGTTGAGTTATTATGTTAAGCATGTTTTGAGAACACATTAGTAGTCAAGGGAAAAGAGAGGAAATTGAGACAATTTTATAATCTTTATTTTATAGGGTAAAAGAATATCACCTACTGAACATCTTACTTAATTCTAATTTTAATTAAAATTAAATAAATTAATTAAAAATCAAAATGGTTTTCTTGGTCTTTTCTACGCATCGTCAGAATCTGGGTCCCACATGTACAGGAGGTTTCATATTTTTAAGAAATCTAAATCTTAAATAAGCCATAGATAATTAATTCAGTTCGAACTCAAGCTAAACCCTGACTTAATCTAATTTACAATTGGTCAATTTTAAATTAATTAAATGTAATTCCGTTATAATGTAATGTTAATCTGGCAAATTAATAAAATTCGCGTACGGCAATCGAATAAATTAAGAATCGAAATATTCACGATCGTTGTCGGTCCTAAAGCGGTTTTATTTATCTGGTAGTATTATAATTACCGTCATTTATAAAGCTCATCCTTGATAAACTCTTATCTCCTCCCGAGATAAGAGTTCGCGGTCTTTTCATTTGATATTAAAACGAGTAGAACGATAATCGATTCGTGTTTTGTCGCATTCGCAAGGCCGATGTATACGAGAAAAACGGGTAAAAGTCACTCGACAACATTCCCGGCGAATTAAAACGCTGCGTGCAATCGATCGACGACAGTTGGATATTTCCAAGATCCGAGAAATGTATCCCAAGTTGTGCAATTTGAAAAGAAACGGATAACGTAGCGTGTTTCTTTTTCTTTCTTTCGCTCTTTCGAACAAATTGCGATTCTCAATGTTAAATCGGGAACACACGTTTAAACTCTGCGTTTTTCATTTTGTGTTTCTTCGTTTTATTTTTTTTTTCTCTTCTATTACTCGTGCTACTGAATTTCTCTACTTTAACTACTTTTGCGATCTATTTTGTAATAAAGAAAAATTTATTCATTTTGTTTTCATTTTATAACAAGGATATCGGAAATGTCTGAGCAACGATGAAATACACGCGGCGACCTTTCGCAGCGACGAAGATCGAGGATGATCTACGTCATCCGCTACATCCTCGATCGAGCGACCTTCGTATTTGGCAAAGAAACTGCACCGGAGCGAGAGATCGATCGGCATTGACCTAGGCTCGCCGAACGTTCCCGTTAACGCGTTTCCATCCTTTCGTGTCTCGGAGCCATCAAAAATTCCACTCTGATTTTCCTGCGACGCGAGATAAATCGATTTAAATATGTTACCGTGCGCAACTCTCGGATCATTCGCGTTAATGGGCTTATAATTGCCAACTAAATATCGCACACTCGTAAAAAACGAAATTAATCTTCAGGTACTTACTTATATACTTATTTCGTAGCGATTCTGACAAATGCTACAACATTTCATCCTACATTTCCAACTTGTTTTAACACGCGTTAATCATTCTTTTCTGTCAAATCTAAAATTGGCTGGATTCGAGACAAATTACTTGATAAATTTTCAAATTTGATTTCATCTCAAAAACGAAAGCTCGCGTGAACAAAATTTTATTCTTCCTTTTCACGTATTGAGAATCATTCTCTCCCTGGTTGTTAGTACGAATAATTGGGACACCTTGTATATGTGCTAGAGAAAATATAGAATACTCTACTAAGAAATAAATATCAAATTCTATTCAATTATGAAGGCAGATGATAAGTGATGTGAAAAAGAAGGATAAAACGAATAAAAGAAAAAAAAAAGAAGCGTGATTCGCCTGCTAGAAGACTCATCAGTAAATTCGTGCTAGTGGACTTGTCAGTAAGGCTTCCTAGCTTTAAATATTATAATATAAAAAAGGGATGAGAAAAGGTCAGTTTACAAGTACTATTTAACGCAGCCAATTCTTCAGTTGGTGGTGGACTAACATAGGAATGCTCCCAAACAATCAAAGTTGCTATGGTATGTTACTAACATTGGTCATCATCAATCTCGTATTATAGATTGTCTTAAAAATTATATCGTTTATCAGCGAATAATATACAGTATTTTATGTTTCATATTACTGAATTATGATTCATTTTGATCTATTACCTTTCTCTGCCTCTCTGGAAGCCTCATAGTGCCATTTTCAAAATTTCCTGATTTACTAGCAAATGATATTAGGAGAATTTTTTGATTTTTTGCAGTAAAAAATGTCGTATATACAATCTAATAACGATGTAAAATATTGTGCACACATTGTTCATTAATAAAACGAAAGGACAACCTAATACACTTTCGTCGTCACATCAGCGACAAGCGTGTACCTCAAAGGGCAAAGTACTGAGACTTTAGCCTCGCTCTGCTGTTCAAGCGCACGTAACGATCTTCCTGAACGATCCCGGGGATCTCCAACGCGCAATAGCGACGACAGAACAGCAAGATCGTCGATTCGAAGAAGCGTCATGTGTCGCGAGAGAAACACACACCGCGTGTCCGCAAGCAGCGTGTATTGAGCCGTCATCGCAGATCCGGGAATTGTGCAGGGCGGTCCATAAAACGCGAGCGGCTTCGTGCCACGACGGGCTAATTTACAACGCTGAACATCGCTGCCGGTTTATTACCGGCTTGTTTATTTTACGGTCGCTACGGACCACGACGCTGCACCTCCGATCTATCCTTCTCTTCCATCCGCGAACCGTTCCTTCGACCAGCTGTTCCTTCGTATACGTACGTACTGTACTTCGTGCTCCCCCTCCGCCAACCACTTTTCCACACACAGGCCGAGGACGCGCCTCCGTGCACCGCTGGAACGTGGACGAAATGCTTTGCCCGCGCTCTCTCGATGACCTGCGTCTACCGTCTTCGTTTCGCGCTCTCTCGCGCTCGCCTCTCCGCTCGATCGACCGTCAGACGCTTTCTCATTGTGCGGAGGAATTCTGACGCGTACGGGGAGGATATCGAGGCAATTTCGCGGAATGTAGATCGTGCATCGGAGTCGGGGGGACGTTATTAATTGGATGTCCCTGGGAAGAGAAATTGAGTGGCTCGTAGGAATCAGCTTTTTGTATGAACATTACAGAACTTCCAGTGGTACTAATCGCAAGTATGATTCCCTGGCGAGTGAGTAGAAAAGTATACAGTATGTCTCATTTTAATCTCTAAACGCAACTGTCTCTGAAACTACTCGTCATTTGAAGAATGTTTCAAATGCATCTCTTTTTAATCTCTGTGTAACAATAACACAAATGATCCTATATTATACGAAACATTCACTTTCGAAAAGAGGAGAATACGATTTGACCAAGTCTCGCTGTCATCAACGCTAAAACTACCAAAGTGAGCAAAATGAGCAATTTGTAATTTTATATATTATCACTGAAAGTGATTTTAGCGGAGGTAACCCAGAAAATCGGGCAACGCTAATGCAACGAAAATTAGCGATTGGTTGATTTGGGTCACGTGATTCGCGAGGGGACGTGGCGTAGACCTCGAGTAGGAGTGGCGTTGTCTGGTACTGAGCGATCGCGCCTGTAATTTGTTTTGTATCGATTCAAATGTTTGCATATCAATAAAATTTTATGGCAAAAAGTCGGAACAGTTGTTTCTTTCAGTGAGACGAATCGTACTGGGGTACAAGTCGTGCAGTTTTTATAACGGTATATTTTTAGACCCTCGAGTGATCTTTAATAAAATATAATCAACATAAGCTTGTGTCCTTCATTCTATTAACTTTTCCTTGCACTTTAATTCGTTTACTACGAATATTATACATTGGTCGTCAGTTAGTTCTAGTAGTCAATATTCTCAAACCTCGTCAAACCTAAACGCATCCCATCGAGCGATTCATCACTGGGTAGTTCCTCCAGCAGAGGAGCCATTTCTTCGGGAAAGAGGGAAGAATGAACACGGGTCCCGAATAGGTGGCGGACGATCGGAACGGGCGAGGGCCCTCGCGCGCAATCAATTACCAAGCGAGCCCCCTCGGTACACCAGGAGTGCAACGGATAGTCGGCGCGAGGCCGGTCAATAATAAGGAACACACGAGGGCCGCGGAGAGAACGGTGGTACGTGCCTTCGTCTGCGTCCGAGCGGAACGGACGCGCGTTCGCGTTCGCGATCGCATTCACGAGGTCAGGTACGCGAGAGAGCTACCTGCATCTCGGCGAGGGCCGGTGCGGCAGTCACGGAGTCGACGATATGGAGGCACGCGGGTGAAAACGGTTCTAGGCGGCTGCTGCTGCTGCTGCTGCTGCTGCTGCCGTGGCGCGCACACGGCCAAACTCTCTTCGAGGTGGCGCGCGGCGAACTCGCCGAGGCGCGGTGGGTGTCGATGTCGGTGCAGGCGCTGGGGCGTGTGAACGCTGTGACATATGGCGGCGTGTCGCTTTCTTTAATCGCCCCTGGCCGCGGCTGCCTTCTCGCCGTGGTTTACCTGCGCGTGCAGCCGCGGCCCATTCGCTGCGGTGCAACGGAGCCGAGAGCCAGCCGATACGCTTCGTTTCGTCGTTCGTGAACTCTCTGAACCGCCACGCCGCCGCGTGTGTCGCGGTGATCGTCGTGAGCGATGGATGGGCCGTGCCTGCCGGCTTGAATCGGGACACGGAGTATATACAACAGCGTGCTATTCCCCGATGCCGATGTTGCATGGAAAAATTGGAATTTCTCTCATGGAAACGGGAAAATTATAATATAAAATAAATATAAAATCACTATTTAACACGCAAAAAATATCGGTATTTATTAGAAATATTTCTTCGATTGCTAATGAGCGAAATATGGGAGAACAATTTAGAAGAAAATGTAGACACGCGCGTATAAATGCAAATAAGATATAAATTAATTCAGCGAATATTTCTCTTCGTTCCAACTTGACGGAATTCAAATGTCACATTTGCAATCTTTCTCCAAAATGCAATTACAACCGCACAAATTTTTATTAATCCTTTTAGTATATTAGTACAATGGTAACTCTTACTAATCCATAGCCAGTTTTTTTGCACGTTTGAATATTGTTGGTTGTTTATCTTGCCGATGCTTTACTTTTACAAAATGTTCCTACGGCAATACTTTAAAGTCCCAGATGATATATAAAAAAATTGCAAGCTATTAAGAGGGTCACTTTAAATTATACACTGATTAATCAATGTATAATGACGATTTCTACAAAATCAGACCAAGATTCCAAGAGCTGAGATTGTAATGTACTACGTACACACGCAGATAATCCGATCCATCGATTCTGCGAATGCAGCGGCTTCTGTTGGCTCTCACGATCGTCGCCGTGGCGTATCGGCCACGGATCGGAAAGGAGCTGTCGGGAAATGCGATTTCTCGCGTTCGAGGCTCTCTCAGGGAAATTGGCTTGACGCCGATTTAGGCGCCTTTGAGGCTCCTTTCATGGATCGGCAACACGGAACGTTGACTTATTGGCCATTTCGTGTCCACGATCACCGCGATCGAGGAAGTCGATGCCAGGAATGTTGTAAATCCGAATTCTCGCGTTTTTCAAATCGATCGATATTAGGTTCTAACCCCTTTCACTGCTTCCCCAGTTTCATTTAATTTCCCCTGCTAATTTACCGACTGTGTAAAGTGTCATTTCAAAGGTGAAGAAGTTTAATTAATTAGTTATTACATTATGATTTAAATTCAGAACGTCAGCAAGTATTGTTGAATTTGAAGTATCAATTTTTAATTAAATTTAAAAGAAAAAGAAATCAAATTTGATCTCCCTTATAATTTACATTTTCTCATCTTTCAGTAGAAACAAGTTCCAATGCTATCTTCGATATAATTCACGAAAAAAAAATTGCTCTAATTCCTACCAGCTAATAATCGTTTTAAATAAAATAACAGGAAGAATCATTAGCAGGAAAGTTGAAAAAGAAGAGTGGAAATAAGAATTTGATCCACCTTTACTACTGGATCGAAATCCGTATGAAATGAGAAAAAAAACATTTATTTTATTAGTCTATATGTACAATATAACATATCCAGTGTGTTATTTATAAGAATGAGATGGTATGAATTGTATACTTAATTGACGCGATTAATTGAAAACACAACGCTGCAGATATTAAGTACTATCGCGGCCAGAGCGTTTATGGAGGAGAAATTCATTAGCGGAAGCAGTGATACGTGAAGTGAAAGATTTCCGACGCGGTGAATCATTTATCTCGAAAACGCTGGATCCGCGAAAGGTCACTGCGTATAAATTAGAATGTACGTGTCGATACAGATATCGAAATCCAGACTTACCGACGGGGTTCGACAATTTTTCTCCTTATTTTTATCTTTGAGGTTAGAATATTTGAGGTTAGAAAGTAGAAATGCGATGTACATCAACTTTCGTGGATTATTAATAACGTACACCCGATCGATTTTTTTTTTACTCCCGTAAAAACCTGGGCAGTCCAATAACTTCTCAAAATTACGAGAGGCAGATACTCGCGCCTCTTTCGCTACGCGCAACTTTCCAGAAGCGAAGATTAGAAATTCTCGCACTGGTCAGTATTTTTCCAACATTCTCGCTATAACTGCATTCTTTCGAAAAAAGAAAGCAAAATGATATCGGAGATTTAAGCGGAACGATATTGTAAAAGTAACGCGCGCCTATCTAATAATAACGTCTGCTCTGATAGAAAAATGCCAGTAGCCGATTTACGCGACACTGTAAAAATAATAACACGTAATGTATGAATCATTCCCGCTGTGAAAGTTATCACTAAATTCATCAAAACTTTCGAATGTTCCCTTTCGCACTGATGCGACGAAGCGATTGATCTCCACATTTATTCATTTGTACGTGTAACCGTTATTAAAAAATGTGCATTGTCGTCATTCGTCAAAGTTGATACAACGTGATTCTTTGTTAAATCTTGTCATTAAATTAGTAATTAGTATTAAATTAGTATTGAATCATTAAATTAGTAATTAGTATTAAATTAGTATTGAATCATTAAATTAGTAATTAGTATTAAATTAGTGTTAAATCATTAAATTAGTAATTAATATTAAATTAGTATAGTATCATTAAATTAGTAATTAGTATTACATTAGTATTGAATCATTAAATTAGTAATTAGTATTACATTAGTATTGAATCATTAAATTAGTAATTAGTATTACATTAGTATTGAATCATTATATTAATAATTAGTATTAACTCAGTATTAAATCATTAAATTAGTAATTAGTAATTAGTAATTAGTATTAATTACTGTCTTACTAGTAATTAATACTATCATAGATAGAATCAGCAAAATGGATTGATCTCTTAACTTTTTGGAGATAAATTTTGTTTCTTGCCAATAATATGACTCCACGATCTCCATTTTAGTGTATTAATATAATAATGAATATTTATTCATATTATATTATAACAATAATGAAATAATACTTTAGTACGTTAATGTAATTTCTATTTTGATATAGTAAACCGTGAAAGTTTAAATTAAAATCATCTGTCTCTGACGTCACAAGTTTAATAAAACGGTGAAAAAAGAAAAAAAAGAAATTTTTCCTCCAACGATTCGATGAACGATTATAGCATTTACCCAACGACACATAAATATTATTCAGTATAGTAATAATCAGTAGTTTTCATCGGTCCTTGGAAAGTCTTGGAGAGCCTATCCTCCTATTGACGAAATTATAAGTAACATAATTGACTACACTGCAATGTGATCCAGCAAAACCATAGAGGAATAATATAATAATAACATCCTAATTGTTCTATTTATTTTCTTTTTTCGGGACGGTTAGACGAGACGATGGTCGTGGCTCGGCGGGCGATTTCCCTGACAGCTTCATCGCGGTCGAAGCAAAGGACGAGGCTGCCCCGCGGACTCGGCGAGCCAAGAGGTATCGCGCGCGTCGTGGATCGCGCGTAAATCCGTCGTCGTCCGTCGAGCGAGGCGTGCGCGCCACTCCAGCTCGCAGATTAATAACGCGATAAATTCAACGCTTGCCCAGGTGGGCGTGCGAGCCGCGTACGAACAGGTAGATGGAACTACGTGGCCGCGGTACTCCTTTCTTTCTCTTTCCACTACCGCTCGATACAACCCGGCGTCGTCGTCGTCGTCGGCCGTCTCGCGTCCGCGCCGGGAATTTCGTCCAAGGCGAGCGCGCGCTTCTTTGTCGGAACGTTACCGATCGTCGAGATGCGTTTTAAAATGCATTTTGCTTTTATAGTCAGATAGAAAGAGTTAATTCTAGTTTTAGTATAAATTTTAATATAATACAAGAGACGGGCTTTAGTTCAATAATGATTGCAAGAATTATTCTTTTTACCTTTCATTTTCGTAATAACGAGTTCTAACGTAGTCGTGTGAAAGTACTACTATAATTACGTAATAAATTCTATACTAATTGTATAATTAATTCTGAATACTGAATAATTAATAATGCATAGAGTTGTATAATCCTTTAAATTATCAAGAGAACTCTTGCTTTATAAGCACTCAATTTTATAATATCGAATTTTTTATGAAAACACTGCTAATTATTATTAATTGGTGACTGATTCTTTTTTTGTAACTCTGCTCCGAATTTTCAATCGGAGAGAGGACTCTTGTTTGATATTATCGATTGTCATATGAAAATACTACTAAGTGATTTTGATACTGAATAATTATAATTATAATAGCTTCTTTTTGCAGTCATCGTAACTCTGCCTTGATCTCCGAATTTTCAATCGGATTTTTCGTTTGACATTTTAAGAAGTAAGAATAAATGTGATTAAAAACTTTTGTACGATCTTTATCTTAAGTCTTTATCTAAATATAAAATATGACAATTTATTGTCGATGTTGAAATAGCCATGTAAATACACTTTCATTGGATAATTACTTCCATGAATCAGCGATAAAATAGCTTTCTTGGTACGATGAAATATTTCGTCGCACGCTGTACGACAGTTTAACATATATGTACATGCGTGTAACATTTTAAATAGTAAGGAACTCCTCTTTTTCCTAAAAATTGAACAAACTGTCGAAAGACGGAAAAATATAACTCGAGAATAACTCAAAAGATAGAAAGTTAAGAATTAATTTGTTAAAACTGTCCTCCTGTTTCAAACTTCCAAAGTTTCAAACAGTCAAATTTAAATAAAAATTTGCATTTCCTTCAAAAGAAGAAATGCAATTTATATATTTTCTTCGTTAATAAGTTCCGAAGGAAGCAACGTTAATTCTGAATCCGCGACTTGAAGAAATTGTGCGTTTAAGTGTCAAAATACACACGAGCAGATAATCGGACGAGCGAGGGATCAAACGTGTCGAGACAGCGAGCGAAGGATGTGAAACGGCCTGATCACCACAGTTAATAGCCGACGTATTATGTCAACCGTTAACCGGACAACCGTTTATTAGGGTGGCGATAAAAAGAAAACAGAAGAAAAGAAGAAAAGAAAAAAAAAGAAACGCGTTTTGCATAATGCAAGATAATCAAGTGGGACAGGTTTGGGACAGGTGTGCCGCTACCAACGCACTCCACCTTCTCGCGAAGCATCTCCGACGTGTAAATTAATAATCTATTAGGACATCCTCTTCTCCGTGTTGATCTTTTTTATTCCTCGGTCGACTTTTACTGAATCTCATTGCTAGTCTCACCTCTCACGAAACTCTCCTTTCCCCTCTTTCTTTTTCTATATTTTTGCGTATCGTTTGAAAGCGTTTGAAATCGTTTGAAAGAAATGCAAATTTGTTTTTATTATCGTGAGTTCAATTTTTTGACAAAACAGCGAGATATTGTTTTGAATCAGTTTGTATCGCGAAACTTTAATTCTTTCCAAAAGTTCGCAAAACATCTTTTTATCGCTATATCGTATATTTAGAGTCGTCGTGCTGTAATTTCATCAGAATTTTCGTCACTCCGTGACTCTTTGAAATTGAAATACTTTGATTGATATTTCTAACGAGTCCTCCGTATGTGTACTCTTTTCCCTTCTTCGGTAATCTACCACGTGTCACGCACATTTCCTCTTATTTTACTATCAATCTTCCCTCGAGACTTCCCGTCTGCTTCGCCGTTTCCTCCGTTTACTCCGCCAGAGTCCGCGCTTGTTTCGAGCTTCCTCTTGCTGTTCTCCCGCGTCGTCGATCTCTTCGGTTCCTCCTTTTCCATCATCCTCTCCCCTCTATTTTTGTCTATTCGCAGAGCTACCCTGTTTTCCGACACCTCAACGCCGCTCGACGGCCCGACTTGCTCCTGGCGACGTATTAACAGACACGAAGCTAACAGGTTATCGTGCCTGCTCGCCAACTCGTAAACGCTGGATAATAAGACCGAGAATGAAAAAGAGAGAATGGAAATATCCGTTCAATAACGAGAGAGAGAGTTGCGTGGAAGCTGGATCACCGAATGGTGAAACAATGTTCTGTGATAAACATCACTTGGCTCGAGATTGAACTGCGATGTTGAAAGGAAGCTGAGCTATTTATTGAGAGGAAGTAGCCAGCCGACTTATCGAAGTTTAGAAAATTCGTTTCGTTGGTTTCTTGATGTTTTGTTGTTCGTAAGTTACATATTTGAATCTTGTCTCGTGATCCTGATACCCCTATATTGGGTGATAGTCAATCTATTTTAATCGCACTAAATCACTCAAGTTTTGGATTGTTAATGGCAAAATCAATTCCGTATCTTTTTTCATAACAAAATCTGTTGTGAAACGTATTAGGAAGAGATTGACATTTCTGTCATATATTCTATAATTCTACAATTTTATTAATTATTAATATAATTCTATAAATATAATATAATATATTCTATAAATATAATATATATATAAATATTAATATAATTCTATAAATATATAATTCTCGAGATCTAATATAGAATTAAATATCAAATTGGCAAATCGACACGTTGAAAAATTTTTAAAAAATTTCTCGACACTTAGTGACATTTCTTGACAATATATTTTCTCCTTTCTTGTACTTTTCTCCCCTCTCTTTCTATACTTGTTAGGCCCTAACTAACAATGAAATAGTAATTTCCTTCGTTTCGGAATATATCGCGGCATGATTTTACGTTGAATCATTTAATTCTGATTTATCTTCTTGTAAACTCAGATAAACATCGACACGCCGTGCGTGAAACGTGAAATAACTTTCATATAGTGAAAATTATTGTTAAGACAAACGAACGGGACACTGGTTTGCATTTAATCGCACCGTCGAATCTTATTGTGCGTTAAATCGCAGCGCAGGATCGATCAGATTGGATCGACGCGCGACGGCCAGAAAATTTACTGCAAATTGTAAATCATGCAGCCAGATCGGATCGATCGAAAGTAATTTATCGCGCGACCGTTTCGTTCGAATATTCACTCGTTAAATGATATTAAGCGAATCTTTGAGGCTTCTTTTCATCGTGCAATCATTCAATGAATTTCAGTATCTAATATTCGGTAAGTGCTAACGTTAGAACTATCGACACGGAGAGCAATGACCAATTCGCAATTTTCCATAGAGATTTCCGTAGATGTAACAGCAAGTATAATTATTCGTGAAATGCAGGAACAAAAGTCTGCGCTTCTCGTTGTATCATTCTGCAATTTTTGTGAATTAAACGGCTAATTAAATCTCGAGTAATTAACAGAGAATCATGAATTAAATATTGATCTGTTAAGAACCAACGCAATATATCATTTTCAATTCTCTTTCAATCGTTCTACATTGTATGCAATTTCAAAAATTCGTCTCTTTTTAATCACCATATAAAATATAAATTAAAATATAAATATATAAATATAAATAATATATAAATATAAACATATAAATATAAAAATATAAATTTCTTATAAAATATAAATTGATATATAAATTAATTATAAAACATAAATTAATATATAAATTAATCGTAAAACATAAATTAATATATAAATTAATTATAAAATACAAATTAAACGTCGCAATCTCACAATTTTTGTGAATTTTTCCTCTAGCCAGTAATCACAAAAATGCAAAATCGAAAGAGATTTCAACGCCAGCAACATTGTGCTCGCTTGATTATTCAGCATCGGCAAGAAAGAAATTCGAAACTCCTCCAGGTGGGATCGTGCCGCAGCTTTCGAACGCGACACTCTCGAAAGCAAGCGTCGAAGCGGACAGGAGCCGGATAATCGATTCGTGGCAATTGACTTTCAGCGTTTATCTCGGCGGGGATCGCGGCGAGGCCGCGGTCACGGATCTATCCGCACGTTCGAGCGATTTGCTCCGCGAGCGGGGACACACGGGCCGAGGAACGCCGCGGCTCCTTAATGAGCGTCCACCGAAATGTCACCGGCGCCGGTGAAAGCTGAAAATCGAATTCTTCCGGTGGCATTTCGCAACGTGCGTCGTTAAATAGTAGCTCGAGAGGAGAGTCGGAGACTCGTTCTTTCTTTCAAACCTGTGGACCGCAGATTACAATTTTTTTCAGGTAGATTTTAGTTAGATCGAGTATCTACAGATTACATTTTTTTACATCAGACTTTAATTAGATCGAGTATCTGCAGATTACATCTTTTTCAGATAGATTTTAATTAAATTGTATCTATCTACAAATCTAAGATTGGGCCCAAGTCTGAGATTAGCCAGTTTTAAAAAGTATCGAAGATTAAATGTAAATGTGTTGGAACGAGGATTAATATGGAAAAATATCAGTTTAATAAGTGCAAAAGTAGTAAGTATTTCTACAACACATAATATATAACAAAAATATTGAATATCGTACGTGGAATATTCAAACACGATGAATTGGTATGTTGCCTTGTTCCTTTCACGAAAAATTCAACACCACTGGCGCTAACAACTAACCTACGTCTCCTATAAATTCTGATAATCCTCGAGATTATCAGCTAGAGCTAGAAAAATTAAGCGAATAGAAAACAAGACAAAGTGAAAAACCAATGAACCACGCAGTTTATTGTTTCGTGTCTAATACGATTCTGATAGTGTCAATAAATGACGCGTAAATCTTTACTCCACAATGTTCACGTTGCAATCTCAAAATTCACACATTTCATCTGCAAATCTGTTGAATTAAGTAAAATTTTTGGCAAGGACAGCTCCTTTGTGATATCGATTTATAATCGCTTTTTGCTTACATTCCAGTTTTCCACTAAATGGTTGTAAATTCTAGTGACTTGTAAGAGTGATCAAAGACCAAAATCAAAGACCAACCTCTGTCGTTATCGATCGAGGAAGAGGTCGAAACATATCGTTTCGTCCACGAGACAGAATCGCGGCGGTGAAACGTAACTTCTCCCTTTCTCCCTCTTTTTCTTTCAATCCGCGGCACACGTGGTCGATCCGCCGACCGTGTCGATCACGTTCGAAGGAATCATTATCATTGATCACCCTCTCTCTCTCTCTCTCTCCCCCTTTCTCCGCCTTCTCGTCGACGGACCGAGCTATCGGCTAATTGCCATCGTGGTCGGCGATCTCGCAGGCGTAAAATCGTGAACGCTCGCGTACGATCGTGAGAGAGCCGGTCTCCTCTCGCTTCGTTTCTCGCCTCTCGGATCGAGCGCGCGGAGATTTTCGCGATTTCGGTGCCGCTTGCACGATGCGCGATTTAGGAAGGAAGAATGATGATGATGATGATGATGATGATGATGACAGTCACGAATGTTTAGTGCGTTGTTGCTTTCTGAGAAGTTGAACGTAACTCGTGCGACGATATTACGTAATGTGATCATTGGACGTTTGTGCATTGCATTGTATCGTATGTATAACACTTATGAGAACGTGGCTTCCTCGGTTAAAATGCTTCCTTGTCCATCATTTTTTCATTTTTCAAGGTATATATATCAAAATATAAATTTAAAGTTTACCTCTGTTATTTGTCTTATGTCACGCAAAACTTATAACTAGTAACGATCTTAAATTAGGAGGGAAAACAAAGGTAGCTAAAAGAAAGTAACAAGATTTCAATTTTGATGAGGACAGTTTCTATCTATCAGTAATATTGATTTATAATATTCTTACTTGTAGTCTAGCTTTTCAGTTGTGTTCATAATAACACCTACGTCTATTACACGATATGAGCATAATATTATAATATTATTGTATTATATTACAATTGTTACATTATTATATTATAATTTATATTATTATATAATTTATATAATAATATATGTTCTATTATAATTTATATTGTTATATAATTTATATAATATTATATATTATATTATTATATTATAATTATAATTATTATATAATTTATATAATAATATATGTTATATTATTATATTAAAATTATAATTATAATATGTAAACCGAGAATTCTAACTTCATTATGCATACACATTGTACATCCATTATATAATTATAAGTATAATCTTACTATAATTATATAATACACATCTTAGTATAATTATATAATATAATTCTATAATTATACAACTAGTTATATAATTATTGCAATATAAATTGTCGAAAGAAGACTACTCTCTATAAACAAGACTCAATTATGTTTTCGAAAAGATCAAATTTATATTAACACAAGCAAATCAATGAATGATTTATATCCGTTGCGGCTTTCCACAAATAATCCCATAAATCTCGCATTCGTTTGCACGTTTAACGTCAATCACGATCGAAAAGCAATTATCTTATGCACACACTTCGATACTCTCCCCCCTCTCCCCTATCATATATATACTCAAGAGATCGCAAATAGTTAAATTTCTCGCCCGCAAACTTTCTATCTCGCGGCAATCTCGATACACACGACGTTCTTTTTCCTAATACTGTCCCACATTGGTCGCAAGAGTAACCGATACGAAATGACTCCACGACGTGAAGAGCACGGTACTTTTTTCAAGCTAGTGATTAATCGCAGCGCGATGACGAACGCTGTCTGTGGACTCGAGATGAAAGAACTAATTCAATTAGCAATTAACTGGCCGGATCGAGGAGTGCGCGACTTCGTCGCGTTTTACTTTAATTGGCCGCGCGATTGTACGTCGGATTATTCGTCTAATTGGACTCGCCATGTTGATCCGCGAGTACGAACGAGAATTTGTCATAATCTCGTAATTAATTTCCAAGTAAATGGAAATTAATCGTGGTTGAACTCTCGTGTCGCATGATCGCGCATAGGTGCGTGATATCCTGTTGCAAACTGAAATTTATAATATAATAAGAGGAAACTGGTTGCTGATTAATGTTATCGATCGATCGGATGCCCTGAGATTCGAGGATCCTGATTTCTTCTTCTCTCTTTTTTTTTTATTCGAGCAATTTATTTTTAAAATTTAAAATTAAAAATTTTTTATTTTTATTTTTAAAATTTTAAGGAATTAAATTAAATTACACAACATTTCCTTTCTTTTCTAAATTTTCAAGTTTCCCCGAAACTAGTCGATTTCGTTCTTTCCGCTCGAAGAAGCGATAGATACCGGATAAACACCTAATTACCGGCGCATTATGCGTGCGCAGCGCACGGTGGCGTTGTTGAAGATTGGATTAACGGTACGATGATTGATGCTCGTCGTAATTAAACAGCTTAAGATGAGCCTGGAAGCACACGTGATAGCTGCCTTCCTGTTTTACAGGATTCTCCACTTCAAGTGTGATCTCTGATTCGTGCGTATGAGGAAAACAGTAAAACGTACGAGAAAAATTCACCTCGGATATGTTGAATCCGACGATTCCAATTTAACAACCGTGCGTAATAATAATAATTGAATTCAGCGATGTAATTGATCGTCTTGATAAATTAGCTTGATTAATTGATGTAATAAACGATATTACGTTGTATATAAAAACTGCACGACTTGGAACGTTTTATATACAACGTAGGATTCGTCTCACTGAAAGACCCAAAAGCAACTGTTTTGACTAGGAAATGAAGACGACTCTTTTGCCATAAAATTTCATTGATATGCAAAACAAATTACAGGCGCGATCGCTCAGTACCAGACAACGCCACTCCTACTCGAGGTCTACGCCACGCCCTCTCGCGAATCACGTGACTCAAATCAACCAATCGCTAATTTTCGTTGCATCAGCGTTGCACCTGAAGAGGCCCGATTTTCTGGATTGCCCCCGTTAAAATCACTTTCAGTGATAATGATAAAAAAGAACAAAAATCTGCGTCGAACTGCAGATGTTACATCGAACCATATTACTCGATTTATGGTTCAGATTCACGTGTGTTCGCATGCGTGTCGTTAAATTGTTGTTAATTATCAGCTAATTAACAATTAACGTGCCACGGCGTGCGAAGCCGAGGGATTACAGAACCTCGAAACCGGGTCGAAAGGTTACGTTGCTGTACTTAATTACAGAGAAGTGGCGGATATGATGAATTTCCCGTGGTCTCGTCTCATTTGACTTACTTTTGCTCGAATATCGACGAGAATGTAACAATTGTACGAGTGTAATTGCATTCGCCACGAACGCAACCGTAAGAAAGCGTTACGCAAGACGTTGAAATATTCCTCTACAATTAAGAGCAACGTTTAATCGAAATTCTACCGCGTGTAATTGAATTCTCTATTCAAGGCTGCTTTCCTAACCTAGAATGACGTCACGCACGGCCTCTGCGATCTATGTTAGAACTCCATCTCCATTGTATCCTAATGCGTACGTACAAAATGAATTAATCACTCAAGGTCGTTTTCTCACTAGAAACGACGTCGTGAATAATTTCTATTTACTTTGCTAGACTCAGTGTTGGAATCATTACACGTCGTGTTTCGAGTGTCATTCCGTACGTGTCGCATCATTTGCACAAGGTGCACAAATATATTTGTAAATTGTATTTGTAATGCATTTTTTGTACATGCACGCGTGCAAAACACAATAGAAAAGGAAAGTCGCACACGTATGGATTCCTCGTTCCACTCACTGTCGGTTCATTGCTATACTATACCCTTCCCATTTCTACTCATAGCCTATACATTCATATTCATGACTATCATTACGCCTCTTGTAAAAATCTTTCAATTTATCGAGCAATAGACACAACATGCATTGTAAGAGCAAACAAACCTTTCATCCCTCCGCAACTCCAAAGGCTCGGATAATACAACCTCGGCCGCAGTCGATCCATTCTTCCTTCACCGAAACGAATTAACACTCGACGTCACGACTCACCCGCCCGTTCCCACGTTCTCCGGCTTATTAATTATTCCCTCCGTAACGTTCGGCATTTCACGCTGAATCCGTTTCGTTTCGACTTTTCCCGGTTTTCTGAACAGACTCGGAACAAAACCGAGAGGCGCGAATCGTGGACGAATCACGCGTGTAGATGGCCTGCATTAACCTCTTAGCCTGTGAACGACGAGTATAATTACAATTTGTTGGTTGAATTGAATTTTTTGTGAGAAATGAAACATATTTGTAAATTTTAGACATTTTTAGAATATTTTTGAGACTAGACTCGACTAGTTCCTTTTACATTATATTAATATTATATAATAATTAATTATATTAATTATATAATTAATTAAATTATATTAATATTATAAATAATTAATATATTAATATAATATAATATAAATATAATTTTTAGAATATTTTTGAGACTACACTCGACTAGTTCCTTTTACATTATATTAATATTATATAATAATATATAATAATATTGATATTATATAATAATTAATTATATTAATATAATATAATATAAATATAATTTTTAGAATATTTTTGAGACTAGACTTGTTCCTTTCATATTATATTAACATTATATAATAAATTAATTATTTATAATAAATAATTATAAATAATTAATATAATTATAATAAATAATTATAAATAATTAATATAATTAATATAACAATTACATTATATTAATATATTATACAATAATATATTGATATTAATATTAATTATTGATTTGTCAAAAAAAAACTAGTGCAATTTCTTTATAATTTAATTTAATTTTACAGCACATACTCTGTGTGTTCGACGAGTGTATAATCATCCATCGCGTCGTTCTAGACACAGACTTTTAAAAGCGGCGCCACAGCTGAGAGGTTAAAAGCAGCGTTCCCAAAACGGCTGAAACTTTCGATCGATCGATAATCGAGTGATCGAGTAATCGAGCGTTCGCGCGTTTGAATGCGCCATTGTTGGCGCATGTTTGAAAAACGCGGACACCGGTGCCGTTACGTGTAGTCGCATGGCTATTAACCATCGACGAAATTGAACGAGATCCGATCTCGCACTCCCACGCGGAATGCACGCTCCGGGTGTAAGAGGAAATATCAGGCGTCTCGAGGAATACAATCTGGCCGGGAGTGCGAGGCCCCCGTGGTTATCACAGGAACCGGGAAAAATGTCGCTCGTAAATTTCTCGCCGCGTTGCCCGTGCATCGTTCACAATGGGAGGTAAGCATAAAGGAAGTTCGAGAGAGTTATCGATTACGCTATCGAATGTTGCAGTTAGTTGTACGATATTTGGGAGTGTCTCTTCCGATTCGTTGTTAATGCGCGTGTGATTTGTCAGAAATAAATTATATCATATAATATTATTATATTATATTGTATTAATTATATTATATTAATTATATTATATTGTACTGATTATATTATATTATATTATATTAATTATATCATATCATATTATACATTGTTGGTTACACTATAGTGTAAATCTGCAAAAAAAAAACGATCGAATTGACAACGTGAGATTTAACACATGATCGTGAGTTTTTCTACATTACTTTCACATTTTCATTTGCTATGCTCTAAGATTGAAATTCCAAGTTGACTCTGGTTTCGAGCGATACATCGAACCTTGCTTAGAAGCTCACTGGTTGTGAGATGAAGATCGTAGTAGCATCTTCGAAATCTTCACATTCTTCTTATTTATGTGCTTCACGATCGTTTCATGCGTATTCGTCGTAATTTGTCACGCGAGCGATACAGTTACTTGCGCGTACGATAAAATAAAAATGCATTAAAAACTCGGCTGGTGTAAGCGGCCGAAGCATTCACTGGCACTAGATGCTTAACCTGGAAAAAGATCCGCCTTCACGCCGAATCCGACGTAAATCAAGTTTTCCTGACTTGTCACTTATACACAGAACGGTGTAAAATTTCTCTCGTGCAGCGTATTCAGCATGCGACTATTCCGATTATCACTTTCTACGTTCTCAAAATCCAATAAATTTTCCATACACAGAAAACACCTCGGCTCGTACACGAACGCGCTAAAGATATATTTCATCCAGTTCATATTGAAATCTCTTGCGAGCCGTATTCGCTCGAACCTCGAAAAGAAATTTTCATAACTCGTAACTTCTATTCAAATTTTCCAAGATTAAAGGCACGTCGTTAAATAAGACCATTTAGGAATGATACAAACGAGCATCTTTGTGACATGTCGAGTGAAGATGGCAAAAAGTATACATATGTCGAGACTTTGTTTGACTACGCGGTACTAAATCGTTATTGAATATTTTATCTACAAGGTAATGTATATTGTATAATACATAATTTATACGTAATTATAATATAATTGTTATATTATATTATATTGTAATGTTATTATAATATATTATATTATTATTATTGATATTATTATATGTTAATAATTGAGTATATGTAAGATGATACATAATTTGTAATATATTATATTATATTATTATTGTTGATATTATTATATGTTAATAATATTATATAATAATTGAGTATATGTAAGATGATACATAATAATATTTATGCATAACTGAGTTACAATAAATTTTCATCATCAGGATGTAATTCTAGAACGTACAAATTTCTTTTTGTACACCAAAAATCTTCCATTTTAAAATATTAATACTTCGTATAGATTTCCTTATAGATTAAACAGTGTATTTTATACACAGGTATAATTTATTTAGATACACGACCTAACCTAAACCTAACCTAACCTAAACCTAACCTAAAACTGCGTACATACAGCACGAGTTTTCCTTCAAAAAATTCCCTTCTGGTGGGGAATCTCTGTATATAAAAATGCTTGGACGATGATGGGATCGGTGGAAGGATTAAGTATCTAGTTTCGGTTCGACATCCGTCGCCACGAAAATTAGCACGGAAAGTTCTCACGGCGAGAGGGTCGCGCGCGTGCACGGTCTCGCGCTTTTGCATGTCCGCGTCCACCTGCGTGCAGGTACATGCGGCACAGTTCGCTCGTAAAATCGGCTTACGCAACCAACGTTGCACAGGCGACATGCGGCCGAGAGCCTTTCCAGCGCGGAATCGGACCCAGGGAATCGGCATCCGCGTCGCGGCTGCTCGCGACAAGTGCTCGTTCCACTCACCGAGTGAGTCACTTCGCCCGTGCTTGTAGATAACCACGTTGGAAGAACGTGGTCGGATCCGGAGTTGCACCGCGAGCAGGGAAGGCGAGGGGAGGAGACATGCACGCTCTCGCGAGAAGCGAGAAGAGAGAGAGAGAGAGCGCGGAAGATGGATAAGAGAGGAGATCCTAGAGAGAGAGAGAACCGAGTGAGTGGATTAGAGCGCGTAAGAGAAAGGGTGAGAAAAGGAACGTGAAAAATTGAAGAGACGGTGGAAATTTGGAGGAAGATGAAGCAGGAATTTGTGAGATGAAAACTGGGAATGTAGGATTTCGAGGATTGCGACGAATGTTTAGAAGTTGATAGATTACAAAAAATGCAGAAAGGATGTGGAAAAGTGACACACTTTAAAGAGGAAGAAAGATAGAAGATAATAAATTGAAAAAGTCGTAGGACACAAGTAGGTATGTAATAATTTTGAAAGAGGAATAGAAATATTGATTAGAATGCGATTTAAAGGAATACAGATATTAATTAGAACAGTAGGTATATAATATTAATTAAAATAATAGGTAAATATTAATTTTGAAAGAGGAATAGAAATATTAATTAGAATGCGATTTAAAGAAATACAGATATTAATTAGAATAGTAGGTATATAATATTAATTAGAATAGTAGGTATATATTAATTTTGAAGAAGGAATAGAAATATTAATTAGAATGCGATTTAAAGAAATACAGATATTAATTAGAATTCGATTTTGGACGAATAGAAGATTTAGAAGAATAGAAATATTAATCAAAATGCCATTTTAAAACAAATGATTTGGAACAGCTGTCACAGAAAGGAGAAAGTGTAACTTCAACAACGAAATAAACACAGAATTAAGTAATTTGAATCAAGAAATAAAAAGATGTTGAATAAAGTTGGAAATAAAAAACATCGTACCAGAAGATGTCAAGAAATCTGACGTGATAAAAATAGCAACGTTTAAGTGTGGAACCTTACAAACTTAGAATATAAAGAAACTAGAGGATACGCGTCTAGCGCATGACGGATCAATCTACTTGCACTAAACGGAAGGAGAAAAATATCGCCACTGTCACTGCAACTTGCCAAATGCCTACGTTAAATCAACGCAGTGTGCCTCCATTAGCGATCCAGCGCGCGATATCGAATAAAATTTCAAGATCTGCGTGAAAAGCTGTCATGGGATGCGGTGGAAGGTGAACATCGTGGCCCACGCGGCTGAAACTATAATAAACCGAGAAAGGGAGGCAAGGAGGAAGCGTCCGCGAAGATGCAAACAGAAGAATCCAATATATCCGCGAGGGGAATCGAAACGAAGCAAAAAAAAAAAAAAGAAAAGAAGAAAAAGAAAAGAAAGAGGTACACGGCGAATGAATCGGAGCGAAGGGGCAGCAGCTATGCGAGAAACGAGAGCAAAACGAGCTGTCGAGATGCACAGAAGAGCAGCTGCACCGGGAGGAAACGGAGGAGGACACGAAGAGCGGCGGAAGAGAAGGGAAAAGAAGGGAGGAGAAGAGCAAAAAGGACGACGAACACGAGAGGAGGAAGAAAAAGGGCGCAGAGAGGGGAGCAGTTGCGTACGGTCGCGCAGGTAGATAGGTGATACATTGGCAGCGTCCGAGTTGGCGGTGCAACGTGCAGCAAAGTGCATTCGGTGCGCACTGGCGTGCAGCGAGATAGCGGCGGGGGTAGCGAAAGAGTGAGAAAGAGGAAAGAGAGGCGAGCGAGCGAGCGAGCGAGCGAGCGAGCGAGCGAGCGGCCAAGTCTGGCGAGCAGTCAGCCCAGTCAGGCAGGCGTGCCCGATGGTTACGGCAATCACCGCACATGCTCCCAAGCTCTCTTAACCACGATGAACACAAACAAAGGCGCAACGCTCGGCGAGACTATCCATTTATTCCATCGGTCAAAGAAAACCTCCTACGGCTGCTCTCGTGTCCGGCCAGTGTCCCTGTCACGATCCAACGATGACCGTTGATAGTTGATCAGAGATAGTTAATAGGGGTATATTTATGTGTGCGCGAGATGAATGTCACGAGGTTTCTTTTTACGACAATTTATTGGATCGGTCAGGCGAGATATTATAAATTATATATAATTATACATAAAAAATAAAATTTAAGAAATGGTGATAAATAGATATGCTTTGTCTCCATTCGAGTCGGCTGTCACAACTTATGGATATGTGGAAGAACTGTCAGAGAGAGTTAAAGTCAAATTCGTGATCAGGAAGTACAAATGCAAACTTAAATATTTATATTAACGTGTGCCTAGGAGTCAGAGATTAAACGATTAAACGAGAGACAGATTCTCTGGAGAACTGTCGTTTTAACAGAGATCTAAAAGATGTAACTGCTCTCGTACGGATCTATAATCTGTATTTTCCCTTCAATTCTGAAGAGCAAGTCAGTCAGCCTGTCGAAAATTTCTTCCAGTCCAAACCAACCACATTTTACAAAGAAGAAATTGATAAGTTGTCAGAAAGATGGGAAAAGATCGTATACAATAGCAAAATAAATGTCTGATAAAAAAACGAAAAAAGTTATTTATTACTCGACCTTAGTTGACCCAAATCAAAAAGGAACTTGCTAACCAAAAAGGAAACTAAACTCGTCGCGTGCGCTTGGGTAAGTAACATCGCGCTAGTGAAAAAGTCTGGCAATACGCAGACCGGGCAGGGTAAGATCGTAGGAGTAACAGCTAAAAAGAAAGGTGGTGGCACGGTCGTGTGCGGCCGATGGTGCGTTAGCGCCGCGGGCCAGGCATCCACCTGCCCCGGCCAAACGCCCACGCGGTCGATCGCCCGCGCGTACATACGTGCACCGCGCTCGTTCTCGCACACCGGCGCGGCGCGGTGCTCTGACGAGAGTGGCCCGCGGGCCTAGCTCCGTTACGATCAGGCCTGCTCGTGGCATTCCGCGAAACGCACGGCGAACACGTCATCGGCCGAGAAAAGCGGCGACCTACGCGCGCGTGCGCACACGCTAGAGCTACGCGGACCACGCTCTCGTCGCGAGAGCGCATTGCTCCCCGATGCGATGCGACGCGACGCTGCATAGAGAAAGGAGAGAGCGCGAGGTTGGCAGAGCCGCGCTTGGGAGAGGCGCGCTCTCGAAAAGGAACGAGTGGAAGGAGGAAACGTAAGGAACTGTATGGGGACGCTGAGTGGATCTAGCTCGTGGATGACATCTGAACGTATTGATCGTAATGGTAGAGATTATTTGGATTCGTCGGTGAAATTTATTTAGAAAAGATAGTTTTGCACTATTTTGTCAAAGATCGCTCTTCGTTTTTTCTTCCTGAAACTTAAGATCGCGGAAACCAATGACTCGAGTTTGTGGATAGGTTTGGTGACGTTTGATCGCGGTGGTTCATATTATGGTAAAGATTATTTGGATTTGATGGTAGGTTGTTGGTATAATTTATTTAGGAAAGCTAGTTTCTACATACTGACAATGATTATTCAAGATCACTGCCTAGTTGATGACTTGGTATGGGAAAAGGTTTATTTTGTCTTCGTTTTTTTTTTTATTTTCTAGAACTAGAATTACGAAAAACAGGCGAGTGTTTAAAGCGTTCAAAGATTCGTGTTTCCTTACAAGAACGTTTAATATCTATAAAATAGATTTTGTATAAATTTAATTCCATAACGAGTCGAAAGATGAAAATCTGTCACCTGTGAAAGCCTTTAAGTTTAGCTGACCTTTTTTATCGATTTTTGGAAACAATAATGTACCTATTTGATTGGATTCTAAGTAATAGTGCAAACACTATTAAAAATAAAATTCCAAACTATAAACCAATAATTTGAAAACACATAGACTTTGTTACTCTACAAAAAAAGCTTGTACCAGTTACGTTAATCAGTTCATATAAAATACATATAGTGACAAAATGGAACGACAACTAGGTACGATCGAGAGAATCACTGAATTTTGAGGATTTTAGTTCTCCCAAAGAACGCGACAGAACGTTTACAGGATTTGGACGCGATTACACAGATTACCTGTCGTATCTTCTTCTGAATTATTCGGCTGGCTATTCGTTTTCACCGAGAAAATATCCCCTCGCGTATGTGATCTACTTCTGACCCTGAGAGCGGTCGATTCTTCGAATTTATGGCAAAGTACTGAAGTTATCGAAGCGCACATTGATACATACGTTCTATTCCAAAATTTTTTTAAACTGAAGCAGTTCGCTTGGCCAATTACCTTAATTGCTTCGGACTAAACAGATTGAGATACGCGTCAGTGATGACAGATTTCTCGAGTCGTTGAAGTCAAACAATTAGAGTTTGATCGTATTCCTATTTTCGAATGATTTACGACAGATGCTTAATCTGCGTGTGGCCCAGTGAAAGTATCACTAACGAGAATGCACAGATGTTTGGCCATTCGTAACGTGTCAAAAGATTTCATTGTTTGAGAAAGTTATTGTCAGAGATAATTAATGGTTTGACATGGTATTATCTTAAAACGAGCAGGACTTGCGTTGTTTAGAACAGCAAAGAACGTTTTCTGACGGGAGATCTGCGATATCGCATCTCACAGTGATTAATTTAATCCGGCCACGCGTATGCGTGACACATGTGCCTGCAGAGATCAGGATTTCGGGAATCCCCGTTCTACGTTATGGCATTTCGCTGAAGTTCTCCCCGAAGGGACAGGCGTTGTCGACGATTCCACGAATTTATCGTTGTGCATGAGACACATTGTTACCAGATCAGCGGCAACTATGTACCTCCGCGCGCCATGACGTCGCCATATGGATGTCAAAACGTGTCATTGCGCATACGGAGAGATGTATAGAAGAGATTGGTTAATTAACAATTATACCAGTTAGGAATTTGTTTCTTATAACTACTGAAAACTAAAAAATAAAAGCTTCTAAATATCGTGTCCCGGTTATATCACTGGATACCTATTACTTTTTATCATACGAATCACGAAGAATTCAACATGGAAATGTAATAATACAAAGAAAATTATTTTTGGAAGAATCAGCCAGTTGTAGAAAATACAATGCTGAAAAATTTGAAAATCACGAAATCATATTTCATAAGTTTGTATGTTACAAATACGATAGGAGGAAATGAGTGAAGAAATTGCAAAAGCTCTGCAAACGACAACCCAAATCCGTTACAGGTCTTACATCTGCATTGGAAATAATAAATTCTTGAGATAATTCTCAAAGTTACTCTCGAACCTACCAGAGATAGATCTCTTTGAAATTTCATTGTATTCTACATTATATTATCACTGATTTTAGCGAGCGTAACCCAGAGAATCGGGCCTCTTCAAGTGCAACGCTAATGCAACGAAAATTAGCGATTGGTCGATTTGGGTCACGTGATTCGTGAGGAGGCGTGGGGTAGACCTCGAGTAGGAGTGGCGTTGTCTGGTATTGAGCGATCGCGCCTGTAATTTGTTTTCTATCGATTCAAATGTTTGCATATCAATAAAATTTTATGGCAAAAATATCGCCTTCATTTCCTAGTTAGAACAATTGCTTCTGAGCCTTTCATATCATACATTATATTATTATGATTTCTGCAAATTTACTACCTATAATATATCATAATAAATATATTAAATTATACTCGTTATATTATACCATTATATATCATAATATATTAGAAAAGTATTGACAACTATTCTGAATATATTAGATACGTATTAATTATCTATACTTCGTCTATACTCTCATTAAAAATGCCTCGCGCTGATTATTGTCTTGACGTTACACCATTCTAAATACCACAAACACTGTCTAACTTTCATTGCCAGTAATTCGAAGAATATCGAACGATTTCCCGACCAACTAAAAATCTTAAGAAACATCCAAACCGCCACACATCGCGTCATCGATCTTCGCAGATCGATCGAAGAAACCAGCCGGAACGAACAGCAAGAAGCACGTGTGATCGCGATTTTTGCGGGTACGGTCCAACTCGATTCAAAGTCCCGGTCGTAAAATGTCCCCTGCCTTGTGAGCCCTGCGATCAGATACAAAGCCACGACGAGCACGGACTACAGCACCCTACCGCTAGCCGGAGTACGAGGCTCTCTGGCCGTTGCTTCTTTTTCACCAGCAAATCCTAATTGTATCTCCGTTTACCCAGTCGACACGGATTTACGCGGCAACCTTCGAAGCCTTGGTGGCCTCCGTTCGCGGCTTGCGTGCGGAAATCTCGAGGGTGGTCGACCGACCAACGTGATTCCGTGATTACAAACTCGAGTGCCGCTGGATCCTCGCTTTATTCCCTATTAATCTGGCATACGAGATACGCCGCCGCGATACTAGCGCCGCACGATGAGTGATCGCCGATATAATACCTCGGCTCGGGTCAATTTCGACACGTCTTTGTTCTTCCTCTTTCTTCTCTCATATTCTCTCTCGGATCAATTGACTCGAGAGGTAGTTTGAAGGATGATCGAATTCTTTAGATTAATTGGGTTTGTTACCTGTAGTAAGTTTCGAGTTGCTTAATTTAACACCAAGTGAATATTAGTTTGGTTGAATATTATTAGTCCAATTATCTGTGTAGTACAAATGATTTGCACTGTTCCAAATATTCAACAAAATATCTCGTTAAGAGAATTAAATACGTACAGAAAATTGTATGATAATCTTGGTCTTGGTTTACTTTGACACTCTCAAGTTAAACGTTTCTTGGACTTTTTTGAAGAAGGTTGTTATTAAAAATTCGAACTTTTTTAAAAACATTGAAACAATTTTTTCGTGAGTAGATTTATCGTGGTCTTCAAGATTGAAATTTCCTTTCTAAAACTTGCTGTATTGCTCAACTTCAAATATTAAAGCTGAACTGTTTCATCCAACTTTAAACATAACGACAAAATGTTAACAATACAAAATTTATAACAGTTTGTCTAAGATTTTTATTTGTTCAGTTATACTCTTCACTGTGTAAGGTTAAACTTAAATTGCGTTTGATAGAAAAATGATTTTAAGGATGTATACAGATTTAGTTAAATCTCCAGCAAAATCTACTAAATATTTAACGAAAGAATGGAACTCCAAACAATTTAAATGTACCGTATCAGAACTTTGTTGGGCAAATTGCACATTCATATCGCGCAGCTCGCGATTCTTTGGGACTTATGGTTGCACACACGTAGATTGCAGAATTTCTGTAGACTCGCGGCGTCTAAGCCGACGCCGCGTTGCCCCCGCAGGCACGTTACATCGCTATCTTAATAAACCGCAGATATACGGTAATCTTTCGGGTTATACGCCAGCACGAAACAAACATTAAAGAGTAGCCGGCGCGTCCCATCGATTCACAAGCCTCGGTACGGTCGATCGAATCCGACGTTAATAAGTTGCACGCAGATAATAACGTTCCGCGGATTCCAACTGAAGATTAAGATCCCAGATCCCGGATCAAGTTGATCCATACTCGATGCACAATAAACTTTGTTCGCCTCTAATTGCTCGCGATGGGTCAGGTTGTTTGTTCATCTTTCAGTATGGGATTCTTTTATTTGCGTTAGCATATGTAGACCGGACAATAAGTGGGGTGTGTCTCAGGGTTTGAAATACCGACCAGGGAAAATTCCACTGGGTTTTTAACGCATTCTACGCTTAAACAGCGATTATTATTAAAACGATTTCGTTTGAGCATTTCATAGTAGAGAAAACGGATACCCTCCGACTTCGTTAGTGGGGGCCCTAAGAAACTGTGCCTGGCCCTAAGTAGGTAGGTGTCCAACCTATTTCAGGAAATCTAATTTGAAAAATCGACAGTGAAATTGGTGCAAATGGAGCATGCCACTTGTCTCTCGTTTTACTCTTCGATTTTTCGAATTTAGTCGCGGAATTTAAATTATATTTATTTAATATAATTTTGTAGAGTACCTCTCTATTACAATCAAACATTTAAATTAATTATTTCATTCAATAATTTACGTCATGCCTTAAATACATTGTTCAAGTTGATTGTTATAAATTATTAGTTAGTATCACTGCGGTGCAGAACCTGCCTAAATCAAAATGATAGAAAATGGCACGAAAATAGGAAAGTAACCCACAAAACATGGGATACGAAAAATCATTGCAGAAATCATTCAAGATTGCTTTTTTCTTTTGATCGTTCAACGTGCAGTTTCTTTCAAGTTCCCAAAAGTGATTAATACTGACTAAATCGGGAATATGTCGATGATTGCAAAATTAAATCACACGTACTTCCGTCAGCGTGCAATCACGCTACGACAAACTTTCCTAGCGAACCGTATACCTGTCCGAATCTTCCATTTGCCAGACAACTGTTGTACAACCAGTCGAGTCACTCGCCACTGACAGTACACACATTCTTTCCGTGCGAAGCTAGCTGGCCGGGGTGTAAAACCGGGAATCGCGAAATATCAAGCGAAGAACGGACTGACGCGTTACGTGAACCATCGACGTTGCATGACAGCGACCAATTACATCTCGCGTTACGCGTGTCCCGGCGTAATTGATGCGCAGCAACAATATCGTCCTTATTATGACAATTACAAGCGGCGCTTGATTTCACAGCGTGGCCCGGTCGTGATTGGATTTGTCTGTGAATACTCAGCTGCTCTTTCAGTCCTAGCGAAACATTCTTTTTATACTGTACCGAGGAATCTCATGCTTTTCTGCACAATTCTGTATGAAATGTTCTTTGAAAGATTTGTGGATCTTTTAATCTTCAATTGTTTCAAATCGTTGGATCATCACAGATGTATAATTTGTAGAAATTTGTATTTTTCTGAGCATAGCTGAAAAACTGAGATTTATTATGGCTAGTACAGTCTACGCGTATGTTGCACTATAATGATGACTTATTGATGATATATTGGACTTTGATTTATGTACATATACTCTTTTGTCTGACCATTGGAGATTTATTTATAAAGCAAAACAATTAAATCTACAGATCACTTCAGTTTTTGCACTTTCGCTGTCACAAATAATTAAAATATTCGTCACTCAATTAAATATATATTAATTACATAAAATTAATTAAAAATATCTATAATGAATTAAAAATAAATAATAATGTTATTATATTATATAAATATTATAATTATATTAGAATTATTATATTATAATATAATTACAATATTTATATAATAATTATTATAATTATATTATTATATTCACGATATAAAAAAAGTTTTCAAGAACGTAATACATTTTGTCTCCTCGGTAGATTATAAATACAACTCATTCACTTTTAATCACATTAAGTTGTACATAATAAAGTACAACCGAAGCACTCGATAATTTCCAAGCATACATAAAACATGTGAAACACTTTCCGAGGGGAATTGAAATCGATGACTCATTCACGGCTAACACCATGCGCCGTTGAAAATTGTCACTAGACTCGCGCCTCGTTAATTGCACCTAACGTTCGAATGATGGTCGTATATTGGTGTAATGCAGCCGAGTGTGCTTTTGCCCAGGTAATTTATCGAGTTCGCCCACGTAGTCGGGATTCCATTAGTAACTTATTAATAGCCGGTGGGATCGAGTGGTCGCGCGAGAAATCACGTCGACGACGACGACGTGTCCACCACGGGCAACGACACATCGATCAAAATGGCGACACGCTATTCGCGCGCGTTTCAAAACATCGCCGTTTCGCAACGGAGCCATTAACGGAGGACGTTCGCCGGGTTTATTTGAGAAATGTTCGTTTCGAGATCATCCTTTCGATAATTAACGATGAAAAAGGGATATTGTGTGTTTTCAGACTCGTGTCGGGATATTGTTCTATTCATATTTCTACGTAGGCTCGTAGTATGAATTATTATATAATAATTATTATACAATTATGATTTATTATATATGGTATTATACATATATAATAACATATAAGTAATATATAATAATATATATATAATAATAATTATTATTATATGTATTATTCAATTATGATTATTATATATATTATAATATATAAATAATACATAATAATAATTATTATTATATGTATTATACAAGTATGATTTATTATATAATATTTTTATGAAAATAGAACGTTATCGCGATAATATTGAATGGTAGTAATATTAATATTAATATTAAAGCCAATATACATATGTGAAAAAAACTAGTATAAATAATGCTTTAAAAAACTAGTATAAATAATGCTTTAAATAGATAATTTAAGAATCATTAAATATTATAAATGTTTCAATTTCTTTAAATATCATAAAATATTGGTGAAAGAGATAATGATGAAAAGATATTCAGCGAATGTTTAAAATTCTTTTTAACGTTCCCACTGTTAAAAAATAGAATTTACTAACACAAATGAATTAAAAAGAATTGCAAATGAAATATTGCAACGTTGGTCGTACCTAATGTCAATAAAATTAATAATATAACGAATAATTAATTCAAGCATTTTTGTTCCTATATAATTTTAGATTGATTTCAAATTTTACCAGTATCGCAGCGCTAATGAAATTTCACAATATTTTGCATAGCATTATAATATACATATTTTGTACGTTTCAAAAAAGAAAAAAAAAATTCACTCTCCATACGGCGCTAAAATTTCAAATTGATAGATCATTAAAGAAATTCTTCAGGAGCGTGGAGACCAATTGCCATTTACATAATGACGTCGAAAAGCATCATCGAAAGATAATTCACGTCCTGTTGGTAATTTTCCGCTGTCACCGTTCCGAACGTTTTCGCGTTGTGACATCAGGCTCCGTACAAATCACTATAGAGCTGTCGAGAAAAGCAGGCGTTCGTAATCTAACGTCCGTGACGTGGACGAAGTGCAAAAGCTGGCACAAGCCTACTCACTGCGGTTACGTAACGAAAATGATCCTTTCCCAGACAGTGTACCACAGCATGATCGGCTGTCCTAATCCCACGTTCGAAATATTAAAACCCGATCTTTTTCAAAGACGTAAACCTATTATATTTAGGCTAGGTCACTAACCAGATCAGAACCTTCTTGATTGAGAACTATTTTAGAAATTCAACATTCGATTAGAAATTTGTTATATTATAATAATATTGTCATAATAAATTTGTATATTATAATAATATATTATAATAATATTGTCACAATAAATTTGTATATTTGTATAATAATATATTATAATAATATTGTCATGATAAATTTGTATATTTTAATAATATATTATAATAATATTGTCACAATAAATTTGTATATTTGTATAATAATATATTATAATAATATTGTCACAATAAATTTGTATATTATAATAATATACTATAATAATATTGTCACAATAAATTTGTATATTTGTATAATAATATATTGTAATAATATTGTCACAATAAATTTGTATATTATAATAATATAATATTGTCACAATAAATTTGTATATTATAATAATATAATATTGTCACAATAAATTTGTATATTATAATAATATACTATAATAATATTGTCATAATAAATTTTTATATTTTAATATGTTATAATAATATTGTCACAATAAATTTGTATATTTTAACAATATACTATAATAATATTGTTATAATAAATTTGTATATTTTAATAATATATTATAATAATATTGTCATAATTGTAATTATAATGTACATATTAGTTTCTATAGAATATTAAATTATATTGAATATAATATTAAATTGTATTATACATTACAGTTATAATCGTAGCATATATAATTATATAATATGATAATAATATTTAGTACATTAAATTTATTATTTTGTAGAAGTTAAATATAAAGATCACAGAAGTATCGTTATGAACTTTCATTGGTGTTTTATAAGTATATTCGTCATGGAGAAATGACTTCTTTTTTGGTAGGAACGTATCCGTATAAAAATAAAATACTTCATAGTATTATAATATAATATAATTATGAATATTATGATAATGAATTTTAATGTAATATATTATAAATATATAATTCAGAATTGAATTGAATTTTTTGATTTTTATCGCGTACGCAAATACACATATCCAGAACAAAAATCCTGAGTGAAATCGTTAAAGGACTAAATTTCCACCGCGGAAAGTAATGATTAATCACGGAAGTTAATAGTTTTGTCTTATTATTTTACAAGTAACAGCACAATTTGAACAGGATTAAAGAGACAGAGAAATCTTTTAGAAATAAACTGTGAAATCGGAGATACAGGCAACTGACTGAGTGAAATCGTTTTTCAGATAAGATAGTAAATAAAAAGCCGATACTACTCATACCGTTAAGGTTAACGAGCACTCGTTGGAAAAACCAGCCCCGACAGAAAATCGCGATACTTAATTTTACAACGCGTGACGACGAGTCCACATTCCACGAAAGAAAATTTCCGCGTATGAAACGTCGCCACGATGTCAACTGTGTCCCCACGCTTCTTATCATCGGCACTTTGACGTTTACGACCGGTAATCCAGATTTCTGTCTCAAGGACTTAACAAAATTACGTTTGTAGTAATATTTAAAAAACAGTTCTGCCTGTTGAGTATATTATATATTATAATTTTGCGAGCAACATAATATATTGGTTAATATCGTGACATTGGTAGGGAAAGAGTAACGTAATGATATTGTGACAGTACAGTATTGTTATAACTTTATTATTTACAAGTATAGCTGCGTACTTGAACACTATACTTTATGTGCTGTCAGTGTTTCTTGCTCTTCCTTTGAATTCTAAACGAAATTCTTTTGTTCTGATTGATGAAACTTTAATGCTACCAACAATTAGAGCACAAAGGCAATAGAACGAAAAATCTCTAAAAATTGGAACTCGGTCTCTTTGTCTAGGCTCTATTTTTCGAGCCTTCTTCGTACAAATTCGCATAAATATCCGAATCACAGTCTGTCGATAGTTGAAATTTGCTGATTAAACATTCAGAAATATCAAGATTGAATAATAAAGTTCACACACACGTCATTAAAACAGTGTAATAATAAGCGTTTCAATGCAAAATTTGTCTAATCAAGGAATAATTTATTCCATTTCTCTATAGATACCTTTTGTCATTTTCATTATTCTTGGAAAGATTTTCGCAATGATTTTAGAAACGTGAACGAATTTACTACTCGTCTAAAAATCCAGCAATGTAATTTCTCATCTCTTCACGCAGAGGTGCGCGTAGTATGCATTTCTAAAATTTTTCCGTGACAAGAAGCAGGAATCGAGAATCGATGGTATAAATTTTGAAATTATATCAGTCCCTACACGACTTCTAACGTGACTTCGAAAAAAAGAAAAAAAAGAAGAAAGGAAGAAGGATCCAATTGCCCCTTTTATACTTTTGTCGTATCTTTGACCGCAGTGGCTGGTTCGAGCCACGGAATAGATAGGAGAGGCTGGCGATGATCCAGCCGAGTATCGCTAAATTGACGCTGATTCGCAGTAAATTACACGGCCGGTTGCGCGCCGGTGTCTCCGAAATCGTGACCGTAACCGTGGAGAGACGGTGGCGCGATAAGGCCGCGGCTGCGACTAATGGCGAGCACGAGAGATCCTCCGCTGCGTGCGTATCGGGTTATTAATCGTTGGCACTTTCAGCTCGGCTGCCCGAGCCAGCGATCCGTGCAGACAAAAGGAACGCTAAATAGGAACATCGAAGCTTTGCTCAACCACTGAACTTATCCTCCGTGCCTCGTCTTCTTACTTAATTAACCCTTTGCTCCGCTCGGGTTACATTCGACGTTTCATACCGATCGCTTCGTACTCGATACCCTGGTTTAGGTTTAAAATCATAATTGTAACTAGTTTAAGTTGTTGCATAAATCAAGGATTGATAAATCCTAATCTATCAAGGATTAATATTCTGTGACGTTACTGTTTTTCTGCTATGAATCTTCTGCATTTTGTCACGATCGAGACCAAATAATCAATTCAAGTTTGATATTTGGTTCTGACAAGTGTGAATAACCAAGTGGAGAAACGAAAGGTTTATCTTTTTGAAGAGTTTCTCTGAAAATGGAGCAAATCTCTGAAAAAGATTTTCCCTTTGTGAGTTTATACGTTTAAATTCAGGACACATTTTATTGCACAATGCAATAATTTAGGCACGTACGTAAGTTTCTGGCCGCCATGTTTCTCTTTAAATTTAATTAAAAATCAATTCATTAATTTGTTCTTACAATTTGATATTTTACTTGAAAAAACAAAGTAGGTGGGAAGAAACTTTTGGCTCACCCTGTACGTACGTACGCGCGAAGGATGAAAAGCAGTGGAACGAGAGCGTGGTCGGTGAACTGGGTCGAGCTCTGGTGTCCTCAGGATCGGCCGACGACCAGAGAAAGTGTTTCTTTCGAACAGAGAGACGATTCTCTAAGCACACCGGCTCTCCCGTTCCGTTTTCTCCGCTGTTCGGTCGATCTTCGCCGCGTGTGGTCGGATTTTCCAACGAAACTGCAAACTCAATTATTCATCTCTTCGTATCAAATCGTTTTTTCACCGCTGCGTCAATTTGGCAAATTAAGTTGACAAATTAAACAAAGGTTAATAAATACGCTAAATAGGAGCAACGTTGTTTCGTATTAGACCAAAAGTTCAATAAACCGATCAATTCCAACTTCTTCTTCCTGTCTGCAAATAGTAAAAAGTCACGAGGACACAAAGGCCTCGTTCCATTGCACACCGCAGTGGAAAAAGGACCTACGCGCACCTATACGTATGCACGTCCGGCAAACGTACGATCAATATACAAGTTTCTCCCCAGATTTCGCCATAAATTCCACGATCTGAATCGCACCGAATCGAGGTACACCGTGTCTCAACGTGCGTTCTCTCAATGCTAGCGAAACAGTCTCGCACGGTCCATTGCCTTTCCTAATCAAGATGTAACCGATAAGAGCGCACACCCGGTCTCCAGACCGCTCGACTACACCTCAGTCATTAACCCCGATCGGCGTACAACCTGAAATATCCCGAACGGCCACGGCGCGTCGAGAAAGAGTCACGAGCGACTCCAAGGTCCTGCTGCTCCTTTCCTCATCCCGGTTTAATGCTCGCGCGCGCGAACAGGGGAAAAACCGGATGCGGACCGTTCGACGCCCGAACGAACGTTCGCCAAGAAAATCACGTTCGTTACAGGTGTTCGAGTCATGTTCCGCCGCGTAATCCGCCGCTGCGATCTTATCGCGATGATATTAACCTTCCGCGGAGATCCGCCGCGGGTCCACTCCGCGTGACATCCGCGGCGTGTGCATACCGCGGGTGCATCGATCGTGACGCGGCCGGGAGGACACCGGACCGGTAAGGAGTAACAGGCACATGTATATTTCCAAAGAGGTCGACGCGACCGCGCCAGGGGCCACTCCTCCTCCGATAATTGCCGGCTTTGTAACGGGCTTGCGTACCGGTCATCCGTGCAGAACCAGGGTCGGCTCGATCACCTGCTCTCTTCTATTTAGCACTGCGCGATCGCTCGCGATCGTTCGATCAGATTCCTCCGCGTAGGTACGTACGTACCTGGAAATGCGATCGGTTCGTGTTCACTGGGTGTGAAGCAGGTTTTTCGAACGTTCGAGTCAACGGGCGACTTACATTCATACCTCGGGGCGTGCGTAGTCGACGCGGAGTCGACGAATCTTGATTACATTTACTTGGGAAAATTTATAAAGAACACGGTTTTTTTAAATATGTTATTATTATTTGCGCAAAAACTCGTAAACTTGACTTCATAGAGACCCCTGTATCTCTGCCGATGAAACACACAAACACACAGCACGTACGTTTCGATCTTCCACGGACGTTCCATTCGTCAAAAAGATAATTCGTCAGAAGGTTGCAACTATAATTCAATTGTAATATCAGACAATGTTCGTGGAATTAATCACCGGTTTATTATCCCTGAAACATCATCCCCGAACGACGTATCCAACAGGATCGGTATTGGCCCCGAATGGGATCGGTCAGGCAGACGATTAATTTGTCATGCCCGGCCGTGTAACGTGCGTGTTCCTCGGTGCGGCTTTGCCACTGCCGAGTGATATTATACGCGCGCGCCAACGATTCCTCATATTACGCGGTCAAACGATCGGCCATTAATATCGGAATGATTTTCGAGGTGGCGCGTCGCTGGAGGGGTGCGCGCCTGGACCCGGACCCCATGTCGGGAAACGCCGGTGATTAAATGGCCATCTTTTCTCGCGATGATAAAGGACGCCCGGCTCGATTACATTAAAACCAACAGGACCTGGGCTTTTTTTGCTAGCCCAGCGGTGTGTGTGTGTGTGCCACTCGAACAGGCTCCGCTCATCTTTGCGCTCTCCTCTCTTCTTTAAACTAGAGTCTCCGCTTATTCTTTTGCACTCTCGCGTGGCTTTCTTCTCCTTTTCTCTCTGTCGTTTATCCTTGCCCGCCGATCTCTCGATATTTCCACGGTGACGGCTGATGGACGACGTGTACGAACCGCGAATGCCTCGTTAGTCAATTAGTCGCTCGCTCGATCGTGCTCGTCTTTCGTTTGGACATCTGTTTCCTTCGGAAAGCCGCGGCGTGGTGTAACGTGGAGCTTGTATGCTTTTTGCGATTCAGAAATAATCTTCTGATTATTGGGATTGCGGATTGCGGATTTTGACGTGCTTGGAACTTCCACTTGGAATGTGGAAAAATATATGAAATACCCAAAATATGGTGTTTTCTATGATGTTACATAGGCGAAACAATTTTCTATTGAGATTTCATTTTTTTAATTGTGTTTTTAGAAATGCTTACTTTTGTTATTACTACTAGGTAGAATCGTATTACATTTTTATGTACTATTTTTGTATATTATTATTTTATTATTTTTACATATGTATTATTACTTTATCAGAGTTTTGTATTTGTGGAAAATTTAAGGATGAAAGAACGCACACGGTATGAAAAAGTGGAACACTTGTTACACCCAATGATCAGTGGAAAGAATTTTCTTCTTTCCTTAATTATGTATACTGTGTTTACAAAGACACAAAATTGTATAAAAATGTGGAGCACCCAATGATCAGTGGAAAGAATTTTCTTCTTTCCTTAATTATGTATATTGTGTTTACAAAGACACAAAATTGTATAAAAATATGGAGCACCCAATGATCAGTGGAAAGAATTTTCTTCTTTCCTTAATTATGTATACTGTGTTTACAAAGATACAAAATTGCATAAAAATTTGCTTTCTGCTAATTAGTACTTGCTAATGGATAATTGGCATTTTTTGAATTCTATCACTATCAAGTTACATATTTGTATGAAACCTTGATGAAGATTGGAGGATTAATGTTACAAGATCAATCCTCCAAATGTGTCAAACACCTCTGAAACTGAAACTGACAAATGATTTCTTTCATTTTCTTTTTACACACGAGGGTACAATGTTTTGCAATTAAAATCTATTCTGTTAACAAACAAAATCAATTTCACTCGTTATATTCTGAATTAGATGATCGATTTCCAAATATAAAATGAAATCATCTTTGAAATTAAAAGAACAATTTCCTAAATATTAGAAGATTTCCTGATTTGTATAAAAATACGAGATCAAGTGAAGTCTTTGTTATTAAGAAGAAACAAATTCTATTCCTTTGTGTTGAACAAAGTGAATGATACATTCTAATCAATAACTATACAGCTAATGGACTCATTACTGAAACTTAATCTCCATCGTATTAAATGTTAGATTTTTAAATATATTAGTTGTAAATGAATTGCTTGATAATTCAAAACATCAGATGTCTTTATTGCATTATACACAAAGAAAAAAATACACAATAAAATGAATTTTTTTCATTATACGCAATGAAAAAAAAATTCCTTTCAACGTCACAAAGAGGACGGAGATTTCCTAATTTTTAACTAAGGAAAAACAAATCGGCGACAGGGAACAGAGTGAATTTTCTCTGAGAACCAGACGGTGGAGGAGCGAGCTGTCCTCGAGATTCACGAGGCGCTCTAGCCGCGTAGTATATCTTTTGGCACGAAGGGATATTACGAGAACGTCCGCGGGAAATCGTCGACGAGGAATCCCGTCCACTGACATTCCGGGCAGTGCGTGCAACCACGCTCGGCATTTCGCGCATGCCGAGCCTCGATTCAACCCTTCCTCAATTTTTCTTTTTTTCCATCCGATGCAAATTGCCACTTGTTCGCGCAACCCGCCTCGAGTCTCCGTCGAACCCGCGTGAACTCTCACGTTTTCCCTCAGTTGCGAGAGCTGCTGCGAGCAAACTAGCGAAATTCGAGACGAGAAAAAACACCAGCGATTGGTGACTACAGTCTAACTTGATAATAAAATTTCAGTGGAAAATAATAAAATTAAGATTTTAATTAAGAAACATTTCTCATCGATTGAAATCCAATTTCAAATTGCAGTAAAAAATTGAATCTTGTTCACAGCAATTCTAATTCAATGCTTGTAACCTAATTTATACTTTTATTTATTGATAACTTTAATTTACAAAATCAGGCTGTAAGTTACACAAATTGTAATTTACTACAATTTGGGGAATTGTAGTTACTAAAACTTCATAATGAATATCAACATCTTTATTTTATTTCATCGTTGGTTTAACAAAAGTCGAAGAATTGGTCACAAAACGGGATTCTAATTACATATTTTTGCTATATTTCTATACAAAGCAGTACATTGATACGTGTTGTCGCAGTGTGTACTGGCTATGCATTTGCCCCGCTGTCAAAGCGGATTGCATAGGCTGATGCTTAAAGCATGGGAGGACCGGTGCCATTCCGAGATAATCCTCTCGCTGGTGGTCCACGGACAAACGCGGAAACAGTTTCTCGGCGGTATCGTTTCACCAGCGAAGAGCTCGGGTATTGGTCGTAACGCTTGCAAATGGTTTTAAACAGGCTGACGCGTTTCGTTACGAAGCACTATAAAGAAATGACGAAGAACAGGCCGTGGAGCGTTGCGTTGGGATTGCACGAGCCTACGAGTTTAGTCTGTGCTCACTATGCCTCGTGCATAGTTTTATCGCAAGTTTTATTACAAGCAAGTCGGAGTTTAGCGCGATAAAACTCACGACGCCGGAAACTATCAAACCTATCTTTCTCACAATTGCAGAAAAAATTGAAAAGAGAAGTATTTTGTCAAAATTGATACTGATTCCGTGAGATCTGTTTAATTTTTTTTTTTTTTATTTAAAGGGTGATCTATTTTTTTGAATTATCATCATGATTTAGACGTAATGGGTTTGAAATTTGATAAATATCAGTTAAACTGGCAAATATTGGATGTAATTGGTTGGAATATTGCGGAGACAGATAGTTCCGCTGTTAAATATAATATTTCGATCACATCAGCAGGATTCCATTTGTCCGAATTTCGTCGGAACAAAATTTTAATTTGCGCCCGATTGAATGGACTTTGCTGTCCGTTCGCTCCGAACGCGAGAGTTGCAGGGAGCAGACAGAATCGGCGAAATTTTATTGTACAGATTCCCAGTTAAATGAACTGCTTGACCAATGGATTCGAACAAATCGAGTTCTATCGTGCCGATATTCTAAATGCGTCGCTCTACAAAAATAACAATTTCGTTGTGCTGGAAATTCTGCCGTGTCGGAAATGTGGTTGTCAAAAACCAGAAAGAAGTCGAAATTGGCTGCGTGAACAATTATTCAAACGTGGTCAAAAGAAAAAAAAGGAGGAAGCTGTAGAGAGAAGTTTGCGCAGGATTTGGAAAGCGCGTTGGATATTGATTATGGCCACGTATTAGTCGACGATTCTTCCGAGCTATAATCTAGGGATTACAGGGTAGCGGCGTGCGTACTTATCCGACTGTGTAATATACATGAATCGCGCGGAGTTACGGTGCTCGTTGGTTGTACGTGGTGGGTCATATCACCGCCTCGAATGTCCTTTAACGATTCGGTTAATCATCCTTAATGAGGGCGCTTGATGCACGGATTCAATTTGGAGATTTTACGGCAGGACTTGATGCTCGTAATTTATATGCGACGTGATCGTGCGCTTCAAATACCTTGTAGGGTATTTGCATTATTCAAAGACATTTTAATAATCTCCAATTACGCACCGAACCGAGGAATATAAGCTATTTTTATTTCAAGCTACGGCGCTTCTTTTATTTTTTCCCCCTTTTTTTTTACAGATAAAATACTTAAGAACGTTTATTCTGTTGAAATGGCCCCGTAGGGTACCTCAGGTATTCGTGGCCATTGATTATTAATAACGTCCAATTAGCCATTAAATGGTGGACCGAAAACAGGCAAGCCTCATTTAAAATTGTAATGCGTCTCTCTGGAAAATCGACTAAAATGCTTGGCTTTAACATTTATTTTACTTAATTGCAAATTGGTATCGGGATGGTTTATTTTTTTTTTTTTCCAAGCCAATGATAAAATTCATTTTGCTTTAAAATTGGCGGGTGTTGAGTAATCACTAAGAATGAAAGATTTAAAGGAATATAATTTAATTTGACGCTTTACATAAAAACCAAATGATGCCAAGTAATAACAATTTTGTTAAAAAATGTGCATATGTAATTTAAAGTCCACAATTGCTGATAAAAATTTATTTCTATGAATATTCATAGAAACTTTTAAAGCATTTTGTTGTAATTGTAATGAGATTCAACTAATATAATTACATTGGTCAAAAATGTATGTATTTAGAAATTGTAAATATTTTGCAAAGATCATGATAATACTTAAATAGCCACTATTTATTATGTCAATAAGTTTCAATATTCAGTAAAATCACTTTTTATTCATTTATTATGTATTTAAAATGGCTACTCATACTACACTGATTTTAAATTTATATCTGTAATAAATATCTTGTAACTTTTATATACATATCTTGATTGGTTTCAAATTTTATCATTATAGTGCCAACAAAATTTCAAAATATTTTATATGACACACACAAGTACGAACACAAGAGTTGAACTAAAAAAATCTCCAATCAAAATTCTTTGTAATTAAAAACCAATTTAAAACTATAAATTTTATTAATTTGATGCATTGAAAAAGCTGAGTAAACATCTAATACCTAACAATGATCTAAATCCGAACCACGAGAGCCTACAATTCTTGATCCTCTATAATCGACGAAACAAATACATTACACGTTATTCCGGTATAACAAGGAAAACACTCGATGAATTAACGAGTCCATGCAACATGCCATTAACACAATCGTTCCCCTCCTCCGACCCCACCACCAGCATCTTCATCAAGCACGGATAAACCGCAATGGACGAACAATAAACGCCCTTACAAATGAATCTCGACCACGCACTCAGAGACGTACGTACTCCACCCCCGCGCAGTTCCAAGATTTATATTCCATTAGAACCTTTTCTCCTTTCCCTTCGTTCTCCACCGCCAGATAGATATATACGTCGACCTTTAGGACTTTATTTTATATTTATCCACTCGCCTCGCCATACCTCATTACCGGTTAATTACCGGATATCTCTCGTAACCGACTACGTATTCGCTGTTCTCTGTCGCTCAGAGTTTGATGTAGCTGTAATAAACCAACGCTGGTTGGGCGTGTTTGTTGACAAACGTTTGACAAAAACGTAGGAAAGGACAGAGTGTTGGGATTGAAAATTCAGAGCCTTGTCACTTTCAGAGTTCTTCGTTGGCACAAATAATGTGCAAGTCGTTACAAATATAAAAAGAGAAATACAATTGCAATTGATTGTAGCTTGAGATCTTGTCTAGTTAATTGAAGGAAACGTACCACGAACACCATCACACGAATTTTTCGTTCATCCGAAACTTAAGCAAAGGCTTCATTATTTCAGACAAATGAGATTCTACCGGACGAGGGATTTTTCCATCGATAAAAAGTTCCATTATCATTATACCTATAATAAATCTCGATTAATGAGATTCTACTCATTACCCTGACTATTACTCCACATTAGGCCGATTTTCTGGCTCATTTTCCTAAATGAAAGAATTATCGAGGCCCTCTAAAAATTGCTTCGCCACATTTCTACTTCGAGCCACCTTTCGCCGTACCGGGGCTGGAAGGGGGGAAGAGGTTTCTCATTTCCGTCGAGAAGAAAACGGTTAGCGAGACGGCCGAGTCGAGTCAACCCGGTTGAAATACAACGTCCGGGTAATGAATCGCAGCATTCAATTACGCATTAATAACAAGGCGGCGGTGAGACGGGGCGGCGCGATTATCTCGCGGCGCGTACAATGTGCGAAAGCCAGCGGCTTGTTTTCCAACAAACAAACTGACGGTTATGGCCGGCACCGTGGACAGAGCAATAAATACGCGGGGACCGTTCGCCTCGACGAGCCCCCGCCACCAACGGTGATTTCCTTAATTGATCGAACCACGGTGGTTTCCAATCGAACCGCGATCGAGTCGCCGTGGAGTCGCTTGACGATCCTATCACCGGTCCTTGTCCAACGTCCGCGTTAGCGACCCGTGCAACGAGTCTAATCCACGTAATCTCGCGCGAGACGTCTCCCACGCCGTGGTTGCCGTGTTCACGCGTCCGCTTGGAAAGGCAACCACGAGAAGTACCCGGTGGTTCCGCGTCGCCGGCTCGAATAATTAAACGATCCTGACCGACGTCTAACGGCCGAGACAGCGCGGAACCGCGGCCACTCGGTCGCGAGGCGCGAGACGCTGATTCCGAGTTTCACCTGTGCGCCGATTTCGTTGAAACGGAGAGAAATTGCGCATCGATGGATCAATGGTTGCTTTTAGACTTGATGCCGCAAGGATTTTGTCGGGAAACTGGCTCATTTGGTGTGCCAAATGAGTTCTCTCGCGACGTGGATTACATCGTTTGACAACGAAATTTAATTGGAAGTTATTTCAAAATTGATCAGTAATGGGGGTTAGTTTTTATCACTGAAAGTGATTTTAGCGAGGGTAACCCAAAAAATCGGGCCTCTTCAGGTGCAACGCTAATGCAACGAAAATTAGCGATTGGTTGCTTTGGGTCACGTGATTCGTGAGGGGGCGTGGCGTAGACCTCGAGTAGGGGTGGCGTTGTCTAGTACTGAGCGATCGCACCTCTAATTTGTTTTGTATGATTGATTCAAATGTTTGCACATCAATGAAATTTTATGACAAAAAGGTCGTCTTCATTTCCTGGGGTACAAGTCGTACAGTTTCTTATTTCACTGTCAAATTAATTCGGAATTGATTCTATTTGAAGAATCACAATTGGATTGTTTCGAAATATATCTAAGTGGATTCTGACCACTGAGGAAAAGTGGCTTATTGAAAGGTTAAAGTTTTTATATGATTTAATTGTTGAAAGATAGCTCTTTCTCATCGTGTTTTACTTTGTTGCTGAATTATTTTGAAGTTATTAGTTATTTAGAAATTATTATACATGTATAAATAACGACATGTGTAATCTCGTTATCAGTGTGTTATAAATAGTACTTTGATTTTGAAAAAATCTTTATAAAAATTTTTTAGACAGCAAACTGCGATCAATATATATTCCTGTTGGTCTGGTACTCGATATTGCACACATTCTACGCCTACTCATCCAAATAATTCATGCGCCAATCTCCTACATACAATGTCCCACACTATCTTGCCAACCAATTCCCTCCATCGTCCATAATACAATTTCTCTACCTAACCTGATCAATGCAAATACGAAAGATGCTTTTGTTTGTCCGAGTTAATAAAAAAATTCGACCGATCAATTCTCGCGCAACGTCTTGCTCGAACGTAAAAAAATTACATAAATATCGCATTTCCATGGATCGTTTGTCTTTCGTTATTACAGAATTCAGCGTGAAATGTCGCCCGTGCGTTATCGTAGCAATAAAAGATAAGATTCAAACAGGGATTCAGCAGACGAATACCGCGTGACAAATGTTTCTCTGACCAAGCAGACGCGTGATTCTCTCGCGGTTGATGCCAACCTGGAAATCGCAAGGCGTGGGTGACCCTTACTCTCCGAATAACTGTTGCGATCGTAATGTGTAATACGTAAGCATCTGCGCACACGTGGACTTATCGCGCCGCCTTGCGCACCGCTCGCTCGTAAACTTGCGGATATTCGCCGAAGCCTGGCAGAGCATTCTTTTAATTACGCGCCAAACGATAGAACTCGGACGACAGCTTGCGCGCGTGCGTCGTAGCCTTCGATCGGAGATAAGAAGCAGATGTGTTGCGGAGATTACAAAAAAAGGTGTTTTGTTGTACAGACAACTTTTTAATATTCTGCAACAATTTATATTGGTGAAAATAACTGACTTGTCAAAGGATATGGAGATTGTAAGAAAGGTATTTCGTTGTAGAAAGAAGGAACCTAACCTAAACCTAACCTAAACCTCTCGAATTTTTGTAATAACGAATTTTTGTAATAATTAACTTATTAAAAGTTGATAAACTGTAAGAAATTAATAGTCGATTGATACTATTGAATGTCGTTTTTTGATAGTATTTGTAATATTGTAACAAATCAGTGCTTAGTGGAGCTATAAAAAAGTCTGCTGTTAGATAAAATTACAGAGAGACAATTTAATATTTAATTTACACGTTATCAATGGTAGTTTTTAATTAATCATCGAGAAGATCAAATTCTGTCGTTCTCTCGTTGATAATAAAAAGTTTCAAACGTAGCTGAACAATGTGTTGAAAAATAAAAAAAACACAGGATAGAAAATTGAGGACGATCGATAAAAAAGGATAATGCAGAAACTTTTTATGCGTCTGTAACGTTTAATAGGAGGCTGATAAAATAATTGAAAAAATTACACGAAATTTACAAATTTACATGCGAAATCGGTGAGTATCGATTAGCATAGTGCAAGGGGACAAAGCGAGAGCGTACGATCGGTACCGTAGTATAGTTCGTCGCGGACGTTGTCGCCGTTATCTTCTCTTCGAGGCTTGATCATTTCTCACCGCTTTAAGTATATGCTCATTGGCGTAAGGAGCATTGCCTGTGTAATCTGGGATGTTAATCGGGCAACATCGACTTGTATTACGGTACAAAGTAATGTTGTAATATATCATGAGCCGGCGGTGAATTAGTTTGGACGTTCAATGAAAATTCAACCGGCCGCGGCCACTCTTGAGATCGTTTATTAAATGTCCTGTGTATAAATTGACCTTGCCGCGCGTTCAAATTAATTGTCAAAGTTTCACTTGCGTAATCGTACGATAACAGTTATCATTTAATTGATTATTTATAGTTTACTGGGTCAGATGCTTGAGTGCACATATAGATCTCCTGATATCGGTATAATTACATAGATCTTTTAATGTCAAAATATTTTATAGTACACATGCATTGTGTCGTTGTATAGTATAGTCGACAAACACGTATATAGGAATTAACATTACGAAATATTAAACAAAGTATGAAGTACTGAGCAAAAACTCAAGCCGATATGATAAACCGAGCGTGATTGTAAATTGTAGCTTTTTTAATATTGATAATTATAATTATAATGGTTTTTAAACCGATCAAATTGTAGCTTTTTTAATATTGATGATTATAACGGTGTTTAAAAATACTTTGTTCTTTTCAGGTTTACAAAATAATTAAGATTAAGACATCCACAACAATTCAATTATTTGGATAGAAAGTCGACGACACCGATAGTTTCTATCGTCTACGAAATTAATCTCTGCAATGGCTAACACGTGCTTTGATAATCTCTTGGCCAGAACTGAGTGTACCTATAATTGAGAAACTTTCCTGAGCAAAAACTCATAAAGCAAACTGGTGAACCAAGTATGATAAAAGTTGTAGCTTTAATTTCTTAATATTAGCTAATATTAGCTGCATTTAAATTGATAATTACAATAGCTCTCGAGGAACTTTGTTCCTTCTATATTTACAGAGTAAATAAAACTTGCACAATGATTCAATTATTTAGATAGAAAATACACTCGACTTGTCTACGTATTTTTCTTCTATTCTATTCAGAATGTTCAGTTGTACTAATGTAGTTTAGTTTAAGCAACAGCCAGCACGTACTTTGATAACCTATTATTCTATCATTATCACTCCTGTTAATAATATCAAATTTTTGCACAACACGTTGATCACCCGCAGATCTGTCATCCAAGCATATATGCTGTTCCATTGCAAATGAATAAGCATAAAAAAAAAATCCTCAACACCTTTCAATCACTTCACGCGACTCCTCGGATTAATAAATAATAACAGAGGATTAATTCAAATTTCTCCCAGAAATTAATGAAGAAACAAGCGGTTTCTTCAGCGCTTATCGAGCAACGAAAGAAACGAGACGTCTCGATTCGTCTCATAAAATCGTATGAAATTGGCGGCTGCCTCGAATAATTAAGTGTTAAACAACTGCTTAATTGAATGCACGGGCTCTGGCGCGTGCACGGATCCTCGCTTCCGGATCAATTAGGACGTGTCACGATCGAAACTTCGACTCGTCGAAATTTTACCGATTCGAGGAATTAAACGTGGATTATTCGATATCGAAGAATCGTATTTGCTGAAAATTAAATTGTAATTATTAGCTACTCGCATACTAACCAACACCGATTTTTATCCGCGTTTTTATCGCAAATAACGAGACCAACGACTGCCTATGCGCTAATAGCAACTTGCAACAAATAATTACCGAAGCAAGACACTGAAAGTATTCTTCTTTTTTTTTTCACGCGATTTTAACGACATCCACGGGCATCGGGGGGAGGGGGCGAGTAATCATAGTGCGCCGGGCGTAATGATTCACGATAAATTCTTTGACCTAGCTTATTACTTTAATTAGAAACGCTGCAACGAACGAGACGCGTGACAAGCACGGAACGAAAAATTTTAATCACATATTATTATTAACGCTAATAAATTGGTCTGCAGCATAGCAACGCGATCTTTTGTTACGGGCGTGCTGCGACCGCGAGAAAGAAAACGGTACTCTTTCTTTATGGTCCTTTGATACGGGTTACCTCGAAACGCTTCGATATTTTTTATTTAAGTGTGCTCGCACATCGTTGTATATATCGCAGCATTAATTAACTAAGTCCAGGTCGAAAGTCTTGGGACAGGCACTATATTTTCTGTGAAAAGTGAAAAAATTAAGTAATACTTTACATTTGATCGATTTAACTCAACTTGTGTTATAAAGTATACGTGCAATTTAAAGATTGAATACTAACCTTTTAAACTTACCAAAACTTTGAAAGTTTAATACTGAATGAGATTAAAAATTTATCTTTAAATGTGCACCTTTTGATACACTTTTAATATACTTATTCAATATATTGCAATCTGTTTTCCTGTTTAAGCCTCGAATAAATAAACCAATTTATTAATTCATTTATATGATTACCAATACTAAATTATTTATTAAACTCGAATTATTTTAAATTTTAAATATTTTAGTATTTCAGCTGCATCTGGTAAAATTGTTAATGGGAAAACAAATGCATTAAAATGGTAAATATTTTTGAAACATCACATCATCATATGGTTATCAGCTATCATACTTGATGGAAATGTCATTTCAATTTGCATGAAACAAATGAAAACATGATTAATGATACGAGTTAAAATAATTAAGAATTTCTAATGCAAATGCGAGATTTCGCATACCAACAGCGTAATAAAAATAAAGTACCATTGATGATTATAGATTTCGCGAGAATTGCACTTGGTTTTCTGAAGGCTCGTTAAAAATTCCTCGCGCGTGCAATTTTATTCTGTTTAACTAATTACTCGACGAGCAGTTATTTATAACTCTTTAAAAGTGCGAAATTTCCTCTTTTTCTTTTCTTTTTTTTGTTCTATAAAATTCCATCGACGATGAAAGGTATATCTATGTACGTACATGCGTTGAACATTCTCGTTATGTGAACTCATTCTATGTAATTGCATCAAGTAAAAAAGCAAGCTTGCTAACTAGCAAACATACCCATTCATCATTTATATCTCTGCAAAGACTACTTTTTTTTTTTTTTTTTTATTAACAAAGTTTCACCCAAGAAAAACGACGTAATTGCGCTTATAGTACGTATTAAACATACGTCTCACAGAGATTCATTTCGTGAGAGTTTCGCGAAGGACAAATTAACTCCCATATAGTAAACCATACATATATGTACATAAATGTTTTTTAAGCATCGAGTGCCAGTGACATTGATCGAACGAAGGAAAAGTTAATTAAAATAGAGATCTTGGATAATAGTGTAATATATTCAACTGTAACACATTCGTATGCGCGTGCATTTTATTTTCTCCATTCATGTAATAATTATGGAAATATATCGGATTTATGTAACAACCTGATAATTCGAAATTAATTCTAATGTTCGAGAACGCAATTGCGAAACAAAACAGAATTAAATTTAATAAAAACGATTGTGTTCAATTATTATTATTTAGTCGTATTGATATTTAATAATAGATTGATAGACTTAATAATAATAATCAATGAAATGAAATGTAATATTTAGAGATCATGAGGGAATTTTAAACAAAATACACGTAACAAGATAGAGAAGATATTATTGTAAAATATCCAACTGATCTTTCTCTAACATTTGGTACGTAAACTAATTTTCTATCCATGTTTGACTTTTTTAATTGCATTCTCAAAAATATAAATGTACATAAAAGTCCGTAATTCAGTAATATTATTATAAAACAAATTAGGGGAAAAAAATAATTGGCTCATCTCAAGTCTGTAATGAGAAAATTTAAAAAAAAACTAGCTACAACACATTTCACAAAAATACTGTGTTTTCAGTAAACTAATTTTATATCCCGATCCTTTTAATTACATTCTAGAAAAATATGAGTTTTCATTTAAAAAATCAGCAAATAATATCATGAGATGGATTGAAACTCAAAGTTTCGAATATTTCATAAAAAATAATGATAGATATAGTACATTTCTTTTCATCTGCACGTTATGTCACGTCGTTATTCAATATTATAATAATCCCCTTATTCATCATTTGAACCATTGTTTTTGGAAGTGGTACAAGTGACCATTTAGTCAGATAATTGTTCCATTTTCAAAGAAAAAAACATTCTTGCGATAACATTCTGCAGTTAAACTTCTTTTGATTAATTTATGAGGATATTGTTGACACTTTGTTGATTCTGTCATTATAAATATAAAAAGAGGAAATCTATGCCTCGCTAAAACTATCATCAACTCTTCTTTTTCCAAAAGAATGGATCTATACCACGTTCAAGAAGAAGAAAAAAACGACTCATCTGTGACTTACAATTAGACAACTAACTATAGTATATATACGAAAAATATCGACACAACCAATAAAGTCACTCATTTAGCCCAGCGACTTTCTTGGAGCGATCGGCGACAGATTTGCAATGTGTGTATACACGTACTGATCACAATTGACGTTCGAAGAGACGTGTGAACACAGGGTGCCGCGGTTGGTCGACGTTGCTCGCGCTTCTAGCAGGCATAGCGGTCCCCCATCGTGTGCCAGCGTGGCTGTTCTCTCTCTTGGCCGTCTCCATGAATATTCATCGCTTTTCCGGCCGTCGCCTGGCGCGCGAGCGTCCGTTGCTCCCAATTTGTCACACACCGTGGCATTATCCCATTTCGCTAATAAAGTAATATTACGGGCAGCCCGGCACGGGCTGATACATTTTTATTTTTTTCTTTTTTCCTTACATTCTGTTGCCACAACGCGCAATTATGCAACTCGGTAATTGCACGGCGCCCTGCCCGTCAGCTAGCCGTATCATCGCGTAACGAGACGCGACTTTATTACCGTGTTCCTTCGCGTCCGCTCTCATCCACCTCATGGATGACGTGAAGAGGTAGAAAAACGACGACGATCTCTTCGTTTGGACGAAAGAGTCGCTGATCAAAATTCGCGCCACTTGGATTTTAGCGGGGGCTTCTTCAGGTGCAACGCTAATGCAACGAAAATTAGCGATTGGTTGACTTGGGTCACGTGATTCGTGAGAGGGCGTGGAATAGACCTCGAGTAGGAGTGGCGTTGTCTGGTACTGAGCGATCGCTGTAATTTGTTTTCTATCGATTCAAGTGTTTGCATATCGATAAAATTTTATGGCAAAAAGGTCGCCTTCATTTCCTAGTCAGAACAGTTGCTTGGACTTTACTCTTCCCGATGATTCCCTCGATATTCTCGGAAGACACGAAATTTAAAAATAGTTTATTTTCTAGAAAATCTTTGGGAAACTAGAAAGTCTCAGGAATCGCACAGTTCGAAAATTCCCGAGAAAAAGCGAAACACATTGTGAAACTCAATATTTTCTGGAATAGGGGTTTGTGGGTACCCGACTCTCCCGCTACCCAAAAAGATCAGACTATGCGATTGTTCTTGTTTGTATATATAAAAAAGAATCCTTCCATCTAACAATTCAAACATAGCAACGTATTCAAAGAAAACAATTTAGTCAATTCGTCATTTCGACTTACGAGCTCCCTTCTCAGAAACGTTTGCAATTGTTCTTCTCTCTCGGCAACGAAAGAGAAGGAAAATTCACAGAAACGAAGTTGATCGTTTATACCCAAGATGATAGCAGTTACTACCATAGTGGTTTGACATAATGATCTGGTGAACGAGAAAAAAATAGTTTATTTTTCCACGGCATATTTTCCACTGTGTTTCAGGACGACCGAGGGAGGTTCGACGAATCGACGACAGGGGGGAGGCGAGATGATGAACGGTGGCAAGGTACGTGGTGTTAGTCTTGATCGATGTTATCGACGATCATCGTCGAGTTTGGCTTTCCTCCTTTTTTGCCGGGATCTTGCGTGATTACGCGCGCATGATCATACGCTCGGCGAGGACTCTTTCTCTTTTATTTTTTTCACGGGAGTTTCCTTGCTCGTTGGGTTGAAACGCTTTGGTAACATGGCAACGTTGTCGGTAATAATGTAATACGTGTGTCGTCGAGTCGCGATGCTAATTAGATTTTTTTAACGACCGTGCCCTTTCGCTCGTGAGATCTTTATCGGGATCTTTTTCCTTGCGTTTAACGTGTCTACAGAGGGAGGGAAGTTGAACGTCACGTTCGTGAAACTCGCGAGAATAATTTCCATTTTGCACAGAGCCACGCGTTAATTGCTTTGGAGATTGCTCAGTATTTTTTTGTGATCGATTTTTTGAATCATTCGAGTATGTTATTACATATTCTCTGTTATTTACAAATTTTTCTGTTTTTGACAGAACGTAAAAAGAAAATCGTAATTTTCATATTACATCTGTACTAAACGAATGGTACAATATTGAAATTAGAAAATACTTTCTATGTATGTATTAAGTACATACACACGTATAATAGGCTAATTTCAGTTAACGAACCCTATTATACACGTACATTTATTTAATTATAATATAATTTTACTAGTTTACTATATACGCACGATTACGAATTTAGAACATTATTATTGCACAAATTATATTTTAATATTTTAATATTTTTAGATATTTTAAAGTCTTCACTGCAATAATTTTTGGGCCAATTGAAAAAAATCACGTGTACGTATATATATGTATATGGATAGCTGAAAAACCATGCTGACCAATTCTACAAATTAAAATATGAAATAAACGTAATTTTTTAAAATTACTCTATTACGTAGATATTGCAATCTTGAATTTATTTAGATACAATAAACACTTGATCTAATTTATAATTAATATAAAACACGAAGCATTAAAACGTAATTAATCAGATCGTCCTAACCTAAAAAAATACTTCACTTTCTACCTCATCACATTCTTCACAAACCGCTTTTACGACGCACAGAATCTGTTACGAGTTCGATCTCCTCTCTCTAAGGACGGTTGACGTTCGATTCCGCTTATGTACAGATTTCTCAGGCATCCGCGACACTCGTCGGCAGATTGAACAAGCATCTCGTCGGTAATTACAGTTTTTCTCGGTGGCGGCGCGGTCGCGTCCGGTCGCGGCGTCAAAAGATCGGTGCCGACCGATGCCGATAGGGCCCTCGCGAGAAACCACGCCGCGTCTCGTGTCCCCGGACCGGTATGCCGGATCGGGAAAAAAAGTCGCAACAACATCGAGTGCGTGTCGCGCGATTCCGAGGACACCGATTTCACGGCAGATACATTAATGCCGGGGCCCCCAAGACCCGAACGTGCACGTTCGAGGAGCACGTCGAATAAATTTCCATCGGGACACGCCTCTGGATGCTCGATAATTCACCGGGACTTTCTAGCTAACGGGGCGCACGGGAATCGCGGGAAAATCGTTCGGGCCTTACACACGATACCTTCCTATTACACGATTACGTTCTTGCGATGTTCCTGCACGATTTACGTTGGTTAATGGCAAAGGACAAGCATAGAAAGAACGTCAATTATACAGGCCAAGATGGATTGGTTAATTTCGTTGGAATTATTACTACCGTTTCGTAGAATTTGTTTCGAGCGAACGACATCGGGGATATTGCCCGTTATTGGTTATTTAAGGAAGTCGTGTCTCGTTGTTGGGGAAATTTATTCCCAATGCAACTCGTTTCATTTACGCGACAGGAACTGCCTTGCCGATTTATAATCTGTTAATCGTTCGAGTCGAACGTAGATTGAACATATTTTTATTAATTCGAGCGTAAATATCCTACATCATTCTAACTTGAGCCACTTCGTCATTGTGACGTTCAACGAAACTAAACTGAAGGAAAAAGAAATCGTTCCTTCGAAAAACGCGTACTCTTCGAAATCGGTTTTCGAATTCCCCGAAGCGGGAAATCGCGGCAGCAGTGTGTTTGAAGGCGGTTGGCCGAAAGGTCCCTTGCAAAACGGTCCCTGGACGCGATCGATCGTCCCGATTACATAATCGGGGCTTTCGAGGTCGGGCCGCAGAAGTTGCTTCGTTTAAAGGATGCTGTTGCGCCTCGGAGCGCACTTAATCTTATCACCGGCCGGGCTTTTGTCGGCCAGTTGATGCTTTCTCGAAGCTTTCTTATCGAGCCGCGAGGAGCGCACGATTCTCGCCTCGCTTCCGCTTCGTCGTCTCGTATCGGCCCGTTTCCACTTTTGTCGCGGCCCATGGCCGACTGCTAGAAGACCGAGAGGCTGCACCGCCGCTTTTAACACCGCGCGATACACGCGATATCCGGAACAATATTCGTGTCGTTTATCAGTACACTCTATTAGCGACGCGATCCGATGTGCTTTACGCTTCGTGATACTCTGCTGATTGCGCGATACGTGTTAGGTGGTGAATAGCAAAAGGGCAGGTAATTATCATGGGAACCGGTTGATGTTTATCGGTTTCTGGTTAGCGCTCGGTGTCGGGCGAGTTTTGACCTTGAGCTCAACCTCCTCGCCTTGCGATTTTTTTTTTAATTAAAGAATTATTTTAAATATAAAGTTATTTACAATTTGTAACAACCTCATTAATTCAGTTTAAATTCAAATGGGGATTTTATAAGATCGCAATTTGCCTTTTCTTTGCAAAACATGTACCACGAGTGCAACTCGATATTTGAAGGCATTTTAAACAGTATAAAATTTTACGCATAGAAATATTTTAAATTGTTATCGAATCTGACATTATAGTTTATCTTGTATGGTTAATCTGTGGTCAATTAGTTGTTCAAAATCACTAAATTACAAAGTTAGATCCTCGTTACGCCACTTAATTTGCCCAGCTTCCCTATTTGCGTTCATCGTATCATTATTGCGGATGTTAAGCGTATTTGATTAATTAAAACAAACTTAGTGAAAAGCGGTAACACATTGCTGGAAACAAGTTTCCTTAATGTCTACATCCACCACAAATGCAAGCTTGGAATCGCAGCTCCCTGTAGTAACGACTCGCGATCAATATTTATGCCGTGAAACGAGGAAACGCCGAGAACGCCGAAAGAAAGAGAAAGGGAAAAAGTTGCGTTTTGTCCAATTCAGTCTTAATCTATACTTAAACAGAAGGAAAGAGTAAACTTTCCGATTCTACGAGCTGTTGAGGATTGAGAGAAAGGAAAAGTGAACGTAACCTAAATCACAAGCTGAAAATGGATCATAACCTAAATGACGAAAGTATAACATTTTATAATCTGTATTAACGTCCAGCAATGAAACCCAAAAGAACAAAATGTCATTTCTCCAAAAAGATTAAAATTCCAAAAAAGAAAAGAATGTTATGAATATTCAGTTGTGTTATGAATTCAAGAGCAGATCATAACCTAAATAACGAAAGTGCCCTCTACATTTCACAATCTCTACCAACGTCCAGCAATGAAACGCAAAAGGGCAAAACGTCATTTCTACTATCAAAATCTCCAAAGAAAAAAGAAAGAAAGAAAGAAAGAAAGAGCTAAGGAAAAAAGTAAAAAGATCTGTCCCCCTCAAACGGTAGGCTAATTCAAGAATACATTATAACTTAAATAACAAAAGTTCCCTGTACATTTCACTACGCAAAAGGGCAAAATATCATTTCTACTATCAAAATCTCAAAAAAAAAGAGTAAAAAGATGCTTGCCCCCCCCCCCTCCAGACAGGGGGCCAGTTACGTCGTGGATTCACGAATCCAGGAAGCGTGTTAGCCGGAACGTCGCCGTTCCGGCGATGCATCGCGGTTTACTGGCATTGTTGCGGACGAACGGCGAACGAAACGGAATCTAATCTGATGGCGCGGCGGGTCCACCTAATGGGCAAGCCGTGTCGGGACACGCACCTCTGCTCTCCTCGGTCGTGTCCCCGGCCGAGAAGGCTAAAGTCGTGTTCGCCCTGTCCGATGACGATATCACACTGACGCAATCGCCATACGTAATGCAGCTCTTTCTCTGTGACTGAGCAAACGACGCAACAACCGGTGGATCACGGGACCGCGCAACCGGACACGCGTGGGTTAACCTCCTCTCTCTTCGTCGCGGAGCTCTTGTTCCGTTTCTTCCAAACTTTTTCGCTGCTTCCTGCCTGCCTTTTAAGCCAATATCTTCATTCCTCCTCTCGTTCTTGATCTTTTAAAACTCTGAAGGACGCTTTCATAATAGGAAAAAATAGGAAAAAAAATAACATTCTATATAAAAAATTGAAGGTCACCTTAATTTCATGAAAAAAAAAGATATTGTAGTAAGAATTGTCGCACACTGCAACGTTGGTTATAGTAAACCGTACAATACAACTTTGGCCTCTGCCATTTTTTCCTTTTGTTTGCCTAGAAAAATGCTGGATAAAACGCAAACACTCTGTATATCAGAACGAAGCGTGTAATCACGATAATGACAACTTCCTGGCGGTAGGTATAATCGTGGCAATGAGTTCTATAAACAGATACGCCATTAAATTCTAATGACGTGCTTTACTAGCAGAAGCGAGAAAATATAAATTCAGAAACGTTTGTGATAAACCAAGATATGATAAAAAAAGATATATATATTGTGTCATTTATAAAATGTCCTCGAAATGTTCAAGAAAAAGTGTCAGGAGACATCATACTTTCCTAAATTCGGGAAACGACTCCTCAAGAACCATTCTCGAAGATTATTCTCGCGAATCCAAGGCAGCCCAGTGAACACGAGTGTGAGCCAAGAAGTGAGGATGCGGCCGGTCTCCGATTCTAACCGAGCGGGAACAAACGCAAATTGAATCGGTCTCTTCCCGATTCAGCCGAGCTCGTAACGTTGTCACCGGCTTTCCACTCCGTAACGGAAGCCTCCGACCGCGGGCGACTCGATGCGTGCCATTTGTCCCGGCCATAGCCGGCGCGACGGAATCTACACTCGTTAGGCGAATAAATTCAATTGGAGAGCCGACCTTTTTGCCGATAGCGCGACGCGCAATGCGTCTTGGCGACACCGGGCCCGAGCCGTGTCCTCGCCGACGCCGACATCCGCTACGTACATGGCACCGATTGGCTGACGAGCTGAAAAAAAAAACGCGGTCTGTGTCTCCAGTCCCCCGGAGCCCTCGCAATCGTCCGCCTCGATTGAAATTTCACCGCGCTCACGGCGCTCGTTTTCCTGGCGTGAGATTTTCGCCAGGCTTGCCGTGAGAGGGAAAGTGGACCGAGACGCGTTGCGAGAGGCAAGTTGGAAAATGGAACTCGAAGACGGTTTTGACGAAAGACTAGTACGTCTTTGACGTCCGGTGTGCCAATCTTGAATTTTTTTTTTTTTAAGAATATTCAGGAGGTCTTTTAAAACTTCGGTAATTTATTTCAAAGTAATCGCTTGGCCAATAAGTAAGTACATATTTTGGAGTAATAGAACGTCGATTCGTTGTTATATAGTCGGTAGATACACAAGTAAAGATTCTCAAAATAAGATATGAATTAATATTACCGCAAACGCCGTGGACAAAACTCTTTCTGAAATGTCCAGAAAAGGGATTTTAAATTTTGCACAGATTGACATAGGATTTTTCAAATTACATTGTCTATCTATATATATAGTCTTTGATTCGTATGGTATTATGTATAAGAATATGGTTTTGATAGAAATTTGAAAAATCCTATATTAATATGTGCCTAATTTAAAATCCCATATCAATATCAATAATTTAAAATCAAAACCATAAATCAATAAAGTATATATATATATATATACTCTCGTTCAAAAATCTTAATACTTTTTATTTTTAATCTTTCAAACTGGGTTCTCAGTGAAATTTGACTCGTAAATTTTTTGAAGTTTCAAAATTTTTATTCTTCCTTTTAGAGAAACCTTTTAAAGGTTTGACTTCAAAACTGGTTAAGTCCAAAATATTTTTACATTTTTTTGAAGCTTATAAGAGCAAAGAAATTGATCTTTTCCGTTTGCTCTGCTTCAGCATTTATTCATGGGAATAAAAGAAATTTGTATTCATGCCTGCGTTATTTTCAAACTAACATTCGAAAATTGAGTACATACTCTATGCCGAATGTCTTAGAACGCCTTTCATAATTAACAATCAGTTGATACAATTTTTTAATGTAACATGCAACACAATTGTTAATGTACTCTCTCTCGTGCAAAGCACCATCTAATTTAACAAATAGATAGCGCAATTTTTCAATTCTCGATTCTTCCAATTTTCGGGACGAATGCACGTGTAACATTTGTCCTTGAAACTTTCGCGCGGGAGCGTGAAGCATCTCGTCATTTACGAACCAACGACGAATAACTTCGTCGAGAGACGAACTCGTGTCGCTGCGGTGCGTTTCCACGAATCGCGAGCAGCCGAGGAGCATCCGGCATCGATGCCAAATTAGCGGTGACGAGTTGGATCCGTGCCAAAGAGAGAGAGCGGTGTGTAAGCGGGAAAGAGAGGCAGAAGGTATCGGTTCTTTCGATGGGGCCCTTTTAAAGACGGAAGCCGAGAGCGTGGCAAGGGTGCAGAAGCAGAATCAACAGAAGAAGAAACGTGGCTGCACGCGAGGATTCCCGGTGGCCGCTTGTCAGCGCTATCTTCGCTTCGGCTTCGGTGCACGTTTTCTCTGCCACCTCTCTCTCTCTCTCTCCCTCTCTCCCTCTGTTTCTCTGTTTCTCGTCCTTTTTCCTAGCGAGGCAGCTTGCGCGCGTGCGCATCCGTGTCTCTCGCGTGATGTATATCGATCGGTCGGCGACAATCATCGGCCGCGGACGCGCTCTCTCTCACCGGAGCCAATTACACGAGTACAGAGGCCGCCACGGTGCGCGGAGATCATTGCGATTTATTTTCTTACCCGGACTCCTCTCCTCTTCTCTCGGCCTCGGATTTCCGTTTCCCCAGATCTCCGGCTCTCGATTGCCGGATGTACGGCGCAAGCCTCTCGCGGCCGTTCGTATCGACGACTGATTCTCTGATGGAAGAGAAAATTTTTAATTCGCGCGCGGATAATGGAACGAACGACCCTTTTTCTTAATTTTGTCTAGTACTCTGTGACAAATTTAGATTGGAATGAGATATTGCTCTATTGTAATTTAAATAAAGTGTAAGAATGGCAATTATGGTAACGCGTAACTTGAAAAAAAACGTAGATTTCTTTTAATAATTACCAAGTACCATTATTTATTTTTAATTTCAATTTGTAATTTATTACACAAAAAAAAAAGAAGAAAAGAGAAAAGATAAATAAGCATGTGTCAAGGTCACTATTGTAGCACAGAGATCATTAAAATGAAGATATTAATATATAAATACAACATATTATTTCATAATATCTATTATTTATATAATAAACATTTTTATAATATATATTTATTATTCTTATTATTGTTATTTATTTATTTTAATATATTTTTATAATATAGTAAACATTTTATAATATTTATATAATAAACTCATTTTTCCTAACTCGTCGTCAATTGAGACGCACAAATATAGAAAGTATGTCGAATAAATGAGTTTTACAGTGTAAAATTATGTAGATATTCCTCTTCAAATCAAATTCAATGGAATTTTTTTTAAGTTCATCATTTAAAAATTTTGAATTTTAAATTGAGAATTAACAAGAATTTTATGTCACGTATTATCGCAGAGCGAGGTTCTGAAAATGTTCGTAACATCTGTGACTCAACAAAACAATTAATGGTTAAAGATCCTCTACCTCTAATTAATACGGTCAATTATAACATTTACATTTGCAAAGATCAGTGCCGACCTAACGTTCATTTTTAATTTTCTAATCATCTGTTGAAATTTCCGCAATAGCACGAATCATTAAGATTGTGTCATTCGTTTCCTGATATCCAAGTGAGAAATGATCTCTAAACGATTAGAATCTCTCTGTCCATTTAATTTGCCAATTATCTTCTGGCTTCTAATTAAAGAACAAACTTGTTAACAGATTAGTCGTGTCCCATTCGTACTCTTGAACGAGAAACCACTTTTCTTTCTACATTGTACTTTCACAATTTGTCAAGAAAAATAAGAATAAAAAAAGAAGACACTCGTCCCATGTATACCACGTACTTACAACACTTTATCACCCATCTCACTCTCCAAATCAAATTCCACGAAACACCTCGTTATTTCAGTGGAGCTATATCTCCGGATGATAAATGGTCACACCTTATTTCCCGAAGCTGCTACATAACCACGACTCCGTGATACGTGCGGTTGGTAATTACAGGAGGATCACCATGGACCGTGGATCCATTACGAATTCACGCGAGAGAAAGAGAAACGAGTATCAACTTTTTCCCTGAAATTCAGCCTGGCGTCCATGGCGCAAACGGCTCGTGAAGTTCGAAATACTTTGCGAAATTGCAATAAAACCACGGTCTGATTAGAACGGGAACCTCGGAGTGGCAGCAACACGCGCCGGTCCCGTTCCCATTTACGGGGGGGGGAAAAAGAGAAAAACACATTTCTCCCATCGCGTGACCCGGCTGTTCTGGTCGTCTGCGATCATCGTTGCGCATGCACGCGTGCACGTTGCGTACGCGTATCCGCGCGTGGTGTTTCCCTTCGTGGTGTTTCACCGTTGCTTCTTTCTTCCGCGTCCTACGGAGACTCGCGCGGTTTCTCCAGCCGCGGAGGTAATTGAAACGCGATCCAAGCCGAATCGTTGCGGCGTGCCACTCGCCTCGGCGATTAATTAATTATTACGTGTAATTACGACTCGCGATTTTTAATGGAATTTGAAAAGTACAATCACGCGTACTTATACTTGCAATTAGCAGGCGAGCACAATTAGTGCGTTTTTCGGTTTCTGAAAGATTTATCGAACGGCAGAGAAAGTCGACGACTGGAAGAGTTTTTATCGTTTTTATTGGAGACTACCGGAGACGAATGAAATACAGAATTTTTAAACAAAAATGCAAGGAACCGGACAAAGTTTATTATAGAGGAGATTTTATTTACTAAAAATCGTGCGAGTCTTTGAAGACTCGCACTGTTATCTATAAAATTTTTATGAAATGAATGAAATAATCTATAAAAATTTTTATGAAAAGTTGTCAACTTTTGACAGAGATTTTATTTACTAAAAATCGTGCGAGTCTTTGAAGACTCGCACTGTTATCTATAAAATTTTTATGAAATGAATGAAATAATCTATAAAAATTTTTATGAAAAGTTGTCAACTTGTTCTAGTGTTAAGGTGCAATGTGTAAAGAGATCATAGACTAGTCAGTTAAGTTACTAATACTAACATATCTTTTCACATTATATTACGATATTATATTTAATAATACAATTATATTATGAATAATTTAATATCAAATAATCGCAATTACAATTACAATAACGATTAGATTGCAGTCTTTTTTCTGAAATTTTTATGAGCATAGCTAAAGAAAAGAGATTTAAATAAAAATTCGTTTCATCCACTTAATTTCAGATGATATATCTCTGCATTTTCACGTTTTTGCATTGCATTATTTTTCCAATTCTTTCCAATTTCCCACGAACGCGCAAAAGTCCGCACTCTGACAATAACTAAAGTGTTCTATCGATTTTAAAAACAAGACAAGAGAATATTTGCTATTTGTTGCAAATTGTTGACTTTTAACGAGAAGCGACTTGCACTCTCATTAGCTTCTACTGAACCATACATGGCTGGTGCGTTCTGCAATTGCACAATAAAAATTGCTCCTGGCAAATCTTGCGAGAGAAAGAACGCAGAAAGAATTACCACATTCCTCCCATTCCCCGCGATACGGAAGCGTAACACGTGTGCGCAAGAACAAGAACAGGCAATTTGTCAGGATTAGAATAAATTTCTCGACTTATTAATCTCGAGAATTTTAATTTTCGAAATCCTGCTTCTAAGCGCGGGCAATTATACAGGTACATTCAATTTATTACCGAGAGTCCATTAAAAAAGAACGAGATTCCATGATCCTTTGATCAATTCTGATTTTTTCTATTCGTGATCAAACCTAAGCGCAAACACGTTGGATACGTACTGCGTTGAGAAGGTCAATGTTGACAGAAATGAAAAAGGAAAATTTTCATATTAATTAAAATACTGGTATTTTTTTGAAGAAATCGATATTTTAGACGTCATTTAAATCGTCAATGTATTTCATAATACAATTGTGACAATATAATATTAATTATTAATTGATACTTTTATTAGTAACACACTACGTGTTATTATAATATTATACATATTATTACATAATCTTATTATATATAATATTACTCTATATAATATCTTATTATTATAATATTGTAATATATAATATTATAATATTATTATTATTATATTATTACATAATCTTATTATTATAATATTATACAATGTTGTTACATAAAATATCATTTTATATCCCCTTTGAAATAAATTTAGACCTTTTAAGCGAGGGTGTATTTAAACTTCCGAAATCAGAATAAAACAACAACAATAAGAAAAGAAGAAAGTCGTAAGCTACAACGGTAAAAGAAAAAAAAAAAAAGAAACTGGGTACAGTTTCAGGATGGTTAAACGGAGAAACTCGCCGCGGTTTCTCAAACCGATCCTCGCCCGGTCGGCGAAGGTGAGCATTCGCGAGGGTAAATTGTCCGTGGAGCGATTAAATGAATAATTCATTTCTAAATTTCATCAGTTACATCAGGTTCGTCGTACTCTCTCGGCGGAGAACGCGTACGCCCGCGGGAACGGGCGAAACAGGTGGAAAGCCTCGCGTTGCTCCGCGTCGTTTCGCCATCGCCGTATCATTTAGTCACACGGACACGCGCGTTAACGCGTCCGCGCACGCGATCCCGTCCACGACTTATTAATCCACGATTTTCTTCTCAATATTCTCAATATCTTTATTCTGTATTCTACACTTTTTTTCTAATTAATTTACATTCTATATTTTTCTAGTATTTTTATTCTAATAATAGCCTAACCACACCGTTACACATTCTGAAATTTTTTTTTTTTTTATTGTTTTTATTGATACGAGTATTACTACTAGTTAGTATATTTCATATTTTATATTATATATTATTATCCTATAATGTGTTGGTCAAGACAAATTCATATTACCTAACCTAAACCTTCAAATTAGGCCTAAACCTAACCTAACCTAACCTAACCTAAACCTAACCCAATGAGATCGTATTTGAATACCCTACTGGTTGCTGTGAAATCAGATTTAAATACCCTACCAGTGAGGATGAGAGTTGATACGATAATTTTTAAAAAATCATATAAAATCAACCATCTATTAGCTAGGAATTGAATTTCATGCATTCAAATAGTGAAGTGCGCATTTGTGAGCCGAGCTCGTCATACGATTAAATGCCACAGCAACTTCATGCGACTACAGCTCGTCATTTGATGCGATTTGGTTAAGAGTTATTTGTCAAATTACGAAAATTGGGTTTTTCTTTCTAATATGAAAATTCTTAGTTATTGCATTTTGGAGATTTTTCAGTACTGACGACGATACTTCAGAAATTTTTTTTTCACTCGTAAGGATAATTTTCATCTCAGTCTTAACCATCGACAGCTAATATACATTGCGACCTCAAATATGTAGTTAAAACTTCGTGTGCGCGTCACAGGTGCGCAAAGGAACGCGCGGTAGGACGAATTAAGTCCGCGCGGCTCGATTGGAAATTCGCGGCAGGTTCCGGGACGGCATTTCTTCACGCGTTGTGAAATGATTTTCCGCCGCGGTAGACGCGGGGAAATCGTTAAGCCGAGACTTCGCGTGCAGCCGAGGCGACATTACGCTCGCAATCACGGTTATCGGGAGACACGCTGGCTCTCACGGACTCTCATCCTCGTTTGCACGCGTCGTACGCAGGTACACAGGTCGAAAAAGCAATTTCCTCGGTGCCGTTATTCGCGTTAATAGTCGTGTATCGTTCGGCGATTAAGTCGATCGGGGAGAGGAACTTGTGCCGATAATCCTCGCGATCAATCTTGACTAGGATTTCTTGCTAATATCGAAATGCACTATCGATTAGATTATTTTATTAAACTTTTTTTATCTGTTATGTCAATACTGACACATTTTTCTTATAAAATAGTCTGTATAAATTTTTTATATATTTAGTAACTAGGTTATTTCGACGAAGTTTCCAATTATGAATCCAATATATATTTTCAATGATACATGTATCATTTAGGAATCTATAGTTTTGAATGTAATATATTTGTAGTATTTGTAACTGCAAACATAATCATACTTTCAACGCTGCATAACACAGCATGTTTCCAATATAAAGATTAAATTGTCCGCAACGAAAGAATGAGCTTCGAATTTCATTTTCATCTTTTCGATGTTTCAAATAATGTTTCTAAATGAAAATTGTTTATATACATGTAAATGATTTATTTATAATTTATAATTTATATACATTCATTTTGAAATTTATATTCAAAATTTATCCTCATTGCAAGTTCCTATACATTGCCCACTTTTTCTAAATATTAGATTCCAACGTACGTGAACAATGAACATCCATAAACCAATTAGATACCAACAAGTCTCACCAACTGCGCTCGCACAAAGATCTTGTCCCCCCTACCTTCGTGGCCTCTCTCTTTCTTTTCCCCAATACCAATCCCAAATATACGTGCACGCACGCAGTTATCCTTGAACTTCCACAGACCGGATTAAGATAATCAGAGCGGACCAGTTGGTTGGTCGAAAGTTTCGAGTTAATTTCATCCGGAAAGTAAAGGATTCCATTTCCTTTGTGAAGGTTGGCCAGTGTGTGCTTAGCTCGGTAGCTGAGCTTCCGGTATCACCCATGTGTGATGTCGACTATCGGCCGCACATATCGCGGCTGCGAGTCTACGGGACCAGCCTTCTGCACATACACACATACAGGGAGAGAGAGAGAGAGAGAGAGAGAGAAAGAGAGCTTTTTAATTAAACGCTCCAAGGTTGGAGGGGGTGACTTCCATCCTCTCTCTCTCTTTCTCTCTTTCTCTCTCCTTCCCTCCCCCTCCTTTTCCTCATCCTGCTCCCTACAGCGTCCCGGGAGTTCAGAGTCGAGGCTCGAGCAAGTCAATATCAAATACCTCGGAGCTAGACGGAGAGTGGTAAGCGCAGAGTAAGCACACCGAGCAGAGACAGCTAGCCCGATACGATCTGACTCCCTGCGTGGATCAGCCGCGGCTGATCTTTTCTCCCTTTGCTCGGCTCGTCCTCCTCGAGGGACCGGGCCGACATCGATATAGCGCGCTGCGAAGGCTAACGCTTTCGACGGGAGTACCTGTACCTGGCCACCATCGAATCGGTGCACAGAGCACCGGTGAAAAGTTTGGCTGCGCTTTCACAGCATCCGTGTTTCGTACTTGGTTCGCTACTAATTGGTTCTCTTCGGCTTTTCATTTTCATTTGGTTTGATAGCCAATTGAACGGCTTCGAGAAAAGTCACTTGCTTTCAAATGAACTGAACCTAAAAGGATTATTTCAAGATAAGAAACCCGCTCAAACAAGATACTATAGTTCTATCATATATTTTATTCAAATATTTCATTCGAACAACTGCCAAACGATCCTTGTTTCAATATCCAAATAAATCCAAAAAACTGCACGACTTGTACCCCAGTACGATTCGTCTCACTGAGGCCCAGAAGCAACTGTTCTGACTAGGAAATGAAGACGACTCTTTTGCCATAAAATTTTATTGATACGCAAATATTTGAATCGATAGAAAACAAATTACAAGCGCGATCGCTCAGTATTAGACAACGCCACTCCCACTCACGAATCACGTGACCCAAATCAACCAATCGCTAATTTTCGTTGCATTGGCGTTGCACGATTTTCTGGGTTACCCCGGCTAAAATCACTTTCAGTGATAATAAATCGGCAAAATTCAGCGCATCCGACTGAAATTCCCAGTGAAAGGCCACAACCGAATCGAGAAACCTCTCCGCCGATAGATGAAAATAGTTGCGCAACGAGGTCCGTAAATCGGTTTCTGCGCTGGCAGAATTCTTTCGTCGAATGTTGATCGTCGACGCGTTCAAAGCGGCGCGGCGCGGTCTCGCGGCAACGTGTTGGTTAGTTCCCTCGTTGGTGTACCAGTCGGAAACGCTACGAACACGCTACGAAAGCATGGACGATGAGAAGAGAGAGGAGGAGGAGGAGGAGAGAGAAAGAGAGTTGTTTCGTTTGGCCTCATCGCGGAAAACGCAACGCTGGCAACGCTTTTCCAGCAATAACAATTATCCACGAGAGACTTCATTACCCATTCGCCGCGAGGCGGCTTCTGTTCTTTATTTATGGACAAGCTCATTATTTCTGTGCAAGTAAGCATATGAAAAATTCTCTCTCCCCCTCCCCCCGTGTTGCCACCCCTAGTTACCCCGGTTTCTCCGCCTCTTTTGATTTCTCCTTCTGCGTTCCGTCCTCTCTCTCTCTCTCTCTCTCTCTCTCTCTCTCTCTCTCTTTCTCTCTCTCTTCGCGGGTTCCCGCCGCAGAGCTCGCGCAACCGTGAACGCGAGTCCACGGTTTTATTAAATTAGCCAGCTGGAGGATGAAAAAACTCCCGCGGTCGTTGCTGCCGCGCGGCGAGCACCTTTTTTCCCCGTTCGGTGTGCCGTTTACGTCGATACGTCGAACCTCGCGTTCTTCGGAGCATGTTGACTCTTCTGATTATTCAATGAGCAGTGTGGTTGATTTAGGATTTTCGGTAACGTTTCCTCTGTTCTCTTCCTTCCATTTAATTATTTTATTATTATTCTCTGAAATTTGCCAATTTTCTACCGAGTCTTTGGATCTTTCGATTTCGACGGAATTCGATTAACTTCTTTTGTTCTCCTTTTGTTCGTTTAATTTTTGAGAGCTTCGATTTTGAAACATGTCGTAAATCTCTTTCAAATCTCTCAATATTTCCTCTTCAAATCTTTTGAAATTTCGACTGTGAATCTTAATTCTGCTAGTTAATCGAGATAAATACGATAGATTTCGATGTCACTCTATGATTGTGATACACCGTCGTCGGGAAATGTTGCAAAGTAGGATAAGTTCGCTATAGGCGAAGATAAATTGCTGAATAATAAAGAGAGGGGGGGAGGGGGGAGAACAAATGGGTCGCGCATAATTAATGATGCGTACACGTGTTAACACAAACTCGATGAACCGTTAAATCACGAAACACAGATTACGTGTTTGTTAATTATTGACTTAACAAGCACTTTTCCCTTCGGCTGAACGTTATATCGAAGTGTTGACCCGCTGCTAATCAAAATTTCAATCGTATCGCTTAAAACGGTGAGCAAAGGTGACTGGATCGGACGTTGGAAAAGTAAATTCTCGCAGACAAAGTTGGTTTTACTTTAGTTCGAACTCTGTGAAAGTTAAAAGATCCGAAGAGATTCGGAGATTCGGCAAATGTCGAGAGTCCAACTGAAGCAAATTCAAGAAGACGAAAATATAGGAATATAGCACATCAAATATTCCGCAGTTATATTATAAATGGGAGGCTTTAATTCGTTGTTGATTCGGTCATGAAACAAATTTTCCAATACTTTTGCGATATATTTATAGCATTTTCAAGAAGAAACATTTTAGAGTAAAACATTTTAGAGTAAAATGAACAACCCATTTCGAAAATGAAAGCTTTAAACGTTAAAATGAGCTCAGACTTATTGCATGATCCCTCAAAGTTTGCTGTACGATTTTTCTTCTTTCGCCATATCGAACTTCCAACATCAGGCGAAAACAAATTCTTAAATTTTCGTCGTGCAAGCTTAATATTCAAAGTCCAATGAAATGAACGATAAAACAATTACAATATAATGTTATAATAATTATTATATATTGTATAATTAATATACACTTTATTAATAAAATTAATAAAAATAAAATATATTTATTAATACAATCAATATATAAACAAATATATACAATATACTTTATATATAATGTAAATCTCGCATTTTATACATAACCTAAAAGTACAAGATCGAAAATTTCGAGAAAAATCCGTGGAACGATTCGACGTGTTCGCGTAAAGTAAAGTGGCCGATCCCATCGAGCGTAAACTGCATCTGGGGGGAGGGGGGAGGGGATCGTGCGGGCTCGTTAAGTAACGCGAGCGGTTTCCCTGGCGGGGTGCAGCGCGGCTTCCGGTACACACAGCGTTCCGGGACGCGCGAGAGATCCGTGGAACGATCGCGGTCCGCCTCGTCCGCGATCAGAGGGGGACACTGTGCGACGAATCGCGATAAACAGCGTGGCAGCACTTATAAATGACCGGTAAATATTCATGTCGAGGCTGCGTCCGCCGGTGTTATGCAGATGAGAGGTGGTGGCGCGGTCGTGTGCAACGTGCGCGTATTACGGCCGTCCTCGGTTCCACGGAAGCGGCGCGCTCATCTTTCCCGTATCTACCATCGGCCGTCGCGACACACGCGCGTCGTCCCCTGTCCCTGCCCTGGATATTTCCCGCCGTGGAACACCTACACGCACGTGCATACACGTTCGGTGTACACGTGGTAGGCGCACCGACTGCGTGCAACGTGCATCGTTGGCGCGTGTGTGCGACGCGGTAGCCTGGGCCCCGTGTCCTCTGTCTCGTCGCCGGAATAATTTACCGCGCTGGGAATAATTAAGCGATTAATTAAATCTGTGGCGAGGTACGAGAAGAGGAGTTGCCGGGTTCCTCGGGAGGAAACGCTGATTGATGGGTGAGAGAGTCGACGCTGGGATCCTTGCTCGAAGTTTGTCCGCGTTTATCTTGGTCCGCCGGGTGACCAGTCGTGTCTCCGACTCGCCGGAGGATCGTGCGTGCCCCGTATCCCCATTAATATTCGAACAGTAAATGTTGAAACAGTTATGACGCCGTGATAACATCACAAATTCGAACTCGTCCGAGGCCTCTAGTATTTGAAATACGTCGAATACTTTCTTAAAATAAGATGTTTTTCTCTTCTATTCTCGAAAATGCTTATAAACTGTCGTGGAAACATTGAGAAATTTGTTTTACGATTGAATCTACTTGCAACAGATGTAAAGAACTAAATCTTTCTTTCAAAAATCTAACTTTCAGTTAGATGAAATAGTCATTCTAATATAATCACTGCAGATTTTGATACAAATTTGTATTTTGAATAGTATAATTAAAAATGAAAAACTTCACGTATTAAATATTACAGAAAGCACTATACTTTACAGATATGTTTTTTCACGTTGTGTTACGATCTTTTATATTATTATGTAACAAATAAATATAAATAATTGATATGAATTACGACATTAGTGTTAGTAAATCATAGAATTTGTCGAAACATATTGAATGAACTTTCAAAAAATTCGACTATCCGAAATACCAATCCTCAAAGGGAAACATTTTAATTCTATATTTTTTAATTTTTTTTACGAGAGAGATCACCACTTGTGTCTGTATACTTGTAAACAAAAAAGAAAATAGAGAGAAAGAGAGGAAAAGCACGACAGCATACACAGAGAACCTGCAGGGAGGGATGAGAGAACGAAGGATTAAAAGAGGATGTTGCAGGGATAAAAATGGAAACCCGTGGAGAGTGGGGAGGGAGGGGGGAAGCGGAGCGGAAATTCTTTTAATCGTTTAATAATCTCGTTTAAAGCTGTCGTCTCTCCTGGTGCTTTTCGCTATTGTCTTCAGCGCCAGGCGTCGGCGGAGCCGCGCTTTGTTTGAACGGGATTATGAACAGGTCTGCGAAAGAAAGAAGAGGAAGGGGCGGGCGGTCGAAGGGGAGGGGTCGTCCTTTGCCAGTGAGCAACCAGATTCCAGCTTCTGCAAAATTAACCGATCCCTTGGTTGTTAGATGCTTTCGTACACACCTGTGCACGCCAGTCGACTTTATTCGAAAATTCGCGTCGCGCTCGAGGTTCCGAAGTTTGAGGCTTTGATGCTCGAAATCGTGAACGTGCAAGTATTTAGACACTTGTGAATTATCGCAGTGTGATTCGAACGAATTTCTTTGATGTCTGGTCTTTTAACTAAAAGATATCATAAAACATGAAAAAATTCCTATGGTACATCGTAAGATCTTATTCTTATTATAAATTATAAAATTCCTGTTCTATACTATATTCATGATTTCTCGATTAATTCTTACAACTACAGCGATAAGCGTATCGTTGTATAGAATGTGCTCACAGTGAATGCACAGAGATTAACTATATTATAATTAACTAAAAATAGGCAAATTAAAACTCCCGCGATGTCTCGCGATGTTCCTCGCTGAGAGATCTAATAATTTACTTGTTAATTAAGTCCAGTTTAGACCACTGAATTAAAAAAAAAAAGGAAAGAAATTTGTCTAGACTGGACTATAGACTGCATAGCTTGTTTTACGAAAATTTATCAAAGTTCTACTCGTTACTGGGCACATTTCCTTTGTAGATCTCACGTATGTCGAAAAATTATTAATTTAGAAGACACTTTAATTTCGCAAAATTTACTAAATTTTTACTTGTTATTGGATTTCTTTCTTTTTTTTGCACAATATCATTTGATATACATATTTTTAATATATCAAGATATTGCGAGAAAAGCCAAGTAGTAATGTTGATACTTTTTCGATCCACCGTGTGTTTGTTAATGCGTTACTTATCCCAAACGCTACCCTTAACCTCTCCGCCATCGTTCTCTCCTTTTCACCGTTTATCTCTCTCCCGGTCGGTTCGTTCCGGTGCGTTTCTGTCTCTGGCCCATCGTCGGTCACCTTCCGGGCAATTTCGTGCGTGGCACGAAACGAACGAACGAACGAACGAACGAACGGTACGCCCGTGTGGGTGGACGAGAAAAGAGCACAGAGCGAAACGGTATGGCATGTGGTGGGGATCGGAGGGATTAGCCCCGGGAGGCCTCCTCCTTTGTGCAGCAATGAAAATGGCTTGTCTCAAAGAACCGCGACGGATACATTTTTAATTACCTCAAATATCACTCGGAGAGCTCGCCCAAGTTTCTTAATTAAATGTCATATTGCGCCCGCGGGCCATGGAAATTCTCCATCGAAACAGAGAAGACGCTCCTTACTAGGAGCAAGAGGGAGAAGAAGAAGAGGATGACGATGAAGGGGAGGAGAGAGAAACTTCTCTCTGGCATCGAAGATCTTTTGAGCTGGTTGGTAAATATTAGCCGTATTAATAACGGACTCGATGAACCGCGACCGAGAAACTCTGATCCGAATTGCTGTTCCAATTTGCATTGTTCTTCGCCGAAGAATAACAAAAGCTATCGAGGAGAATCTGATTCCTCGGATGACCGATCAGTCTGCATTGTGCTTCCCATCCTTTTCTTCTCCGTCTTATTAAGAGGAAATGCTATTGATCAGAATCCTGACGTTGTACACAGGCTGATTGATGCAACTGTAACGAGCAACGTCTTTCTGCTCGTTTTTGAGGTTAGAAAAGAATGTTGACGAATTTGACAATGACAGCTGCCGCCATTTTGCACGTTTCTATTGACATAATAAAAACAAACTTGTCTTGTTTAAAAATGAAATGTATACATGAAGTTTTAATGATATTTTAATTTTATGTGTAGAACTTATCGCGCGACTTACATCAGGGAGAGGATACATTAACTCTGGGATTTTTAACCACTAGGAACTCTGCAATCTCGCGAAATAATTTCCTAATTTATAGATTCGAAAGAATCCAAACTTACCTATCAAATTACACGATAGAAACGAAAAAGACACTACAATAAAATAGCAGATATAAAATATAAAATAACGCAATATATTTGTATTTGAAGGAATCCAAATTAACCTATAATTTCGTAATCATAACTACTTAAATTGATGACACGACACGAATCGGAAAAGATAATACAATAAAATAGTAGATGATACAATATAATATAAAATAACATTGTATCTTGTTACATGATATGATACAACGATACATCGTCTTGCAGCGTAATAAAATAATATTCGCGTGTCACGAATTCAAACGCCTACGACAAGATCTAAACGTCCACGTGAATCTCCAACTATTACCGCGTGGAGAACAAGACTGCGCGTCCATTACGAACAACACCCAGAAAGTGGCGCGAGAAACGATAGACGATAAAAGGGCATAAAATCATCTCGCGATAATCCTAAACAATTTGTCCGTGCGAAAGGCGGATAGACTCGAATGGGAGGGAAGAGATTCTCAGCAGCCGTGGCTGCTTATGCTAGTCGTGGAATTTCGCGGTAATAGAATTGCAATACAGCCAGGGCGAGGGATATTGGAATATTCGCCGACGCACAATCACCGGACTAGCCAAGTGACTGAATTTGAATATAACAACGGCCCCCGCACTCATACACACCGGGGTACGCGCATAAACCACCGCGGATACATATCTACACCGGCGAGCACTCCGCTGCCTCGAAACGCATCGAGTGCGACACGCTCGCGTTTACTTTTCCCCTCGATCCACGACCGCAAAGGATATCGCGGCCGTGTCGTGGATTTTCAGGTTTTTTTCAATCTAGTTCCAGCTGGTGCCAGGCTCCAACTACGGTGTTCGGCGAGCTTTCTTTCCAACAGTCAAGTTTTTAAGAAACTAATCTTTCTTTTCGTTTGATAAAAATATTTGATTTGAAATTGATTTGTTGCCACGTCAATATTTATGCTGGGCTTGTTAATTGCGTTTCTTCTTTTGATATATTGTATATTGTATAATGTAGTCTGATATTAATATTATAATTAATTCAGGATAATATATTCTTGCAAATTAGATGTAGATTAGTACATAATATTGTAGTGATGAAATACACTATTGTATAATAATACTATATAAATATATAAATATTGTATAAAAGTACTATATAAATATAAATGTACTATATAATTATAATATTACGTAGTACAATATACTGTTACAGATATACAATACAACAGTACAGTAGTATGAAATATTTTACTATACTATTATAATATATTACTACGTATCAATGTATACAATATACTGTATATGTATAGGTACTAATTATTCAAAGAAAATAGAACTTCTTACAAAAAAAATTAACCCCTTGAGTGTTAAGTTTGTATATATATTATACATATTTTACAATGGTATAGATAATGTAAGATTTGAAATAATACTTATTGAAAATAATACTTATCGTCAAATACACAATACATATTCAGAGCAATTACTAATTCTAAATACAACTACATTATATACAGACTGTTATGAAGTAATAATTAAATTGAACGATGAAGAACAAAGATAGAAAATGAAATCCCAGTTTCCTTCAGTGAGAAGTGACAACAAACTTGTTATATGTACAATAATATATAAATAAATAAATATATATATATATATGAATTATATAATTTATACATATATGTTATATTATATTTCAATACATATTTCATAAGTTATATTACATATAATTACCCTCAGCAAAAAATGGAAAGTATTTGAAGATACATTGGAATCTTCAGAACATAAAATACTATTGCTAAGCTCTTTCAAATCTTTTCAAATCTTTTATATCAAAGAGTTTTTTGATCGAAAAATTTTATACCAGGAGTTTACAAAATAATTTATATATCACATCATGTTTCAATAATATATATATATATATATATATATATATATATTAATGTGACGTTAATATTAACATTATATACAGATATAATATAATAATATAATATTAATACATAACACAAATACAACAATTCACATACGAAATATAAATATAATTTATACGATATGCACAGAGTAATACAAATAATATATCTGAAGGTTTCTTATCGGGCAATCAGAAACAAAACCTGAACACTTCGAAATCGATTTGAAGCTGCAGGGTGCAGCCAGAGAGGACGAGAGAAGTAAGCGCAGAGAAGCAGAGAATACAGAGGCGTGCAAAACGCGGTTTGCATTTCCGGCGTGGATATAGAGGCCGCGCTCTTAGCTTTATATAATTGCGAGCTTTCATATTTGATGTTGCCGTAGCGGTTCGTAGAGCCTCGGCAGCCGGGCTTGCCTTATACACGGCCCATTTCTAGCATTTTCAAGCAACCCCTCCGCTACGCAGACTGCGCGGCGACCTGCAAACACCGGCTTGTTTGAAGCCGGGATTTACCGTGCGTTATTCTCGGATTTGCGGGAATCGCGCGTCCGCCCAACCTCCCCCGCAGCCATGATTTTTCACTCCTCGACGCACCGCATTGCTCTTTGACTTTCCTTCATTCCCGTCATTTTGTCGATGTCGATTTTACTAAAATTTCAGCTCCTGCGAATCGGTTTTCGATTGTCGAAGCTACGGTTCTGCGAAAGAATTTTTCCTCGCGCGAAATAATTTCGTCTCGTTTCTTCCTCTCTTTTTTTCTCTCAGTTAAAAATTAAAATTAATTCAATTTAAGCATAGCGAATGAATTTTCATGCATAAGTTCCTTGAGAAGAAACGGAATTGCATGTGCTTTATAGAGTTTCTATAGTATACTTTTATATAACAAGTTACATTATATTGATTGAGACTAGAACTACTATGATAAATTGGTCAAAATGATCAATTCGTGATTTTTCGTAGAAATTTTATATTCGTGACTAATTTTTCAGATATATATTTAGACGGAACTTTGCTTTCTTTAGTGCATTAAATATTTTTTGCTGTTTCATGTAATTTCTCTTTGCACTTTAATCGTCGGCCATAATTAACTCCTATCATATTTGTACTGAAACTGTTTATAATAATATACAGTTATGTATCTATATTTAAACGTATTTATTAATATATTGGAAAATTTCGCTCTTTTTATTTCTACATTGCAACTTTTCTTTCTCACTATGCGAATTTGAGATTCTCTTTGAAAAAAAGAATCTAAGTCAGAGTTGCTAGTTTCACAAAAAAGATACTTATAATACTTTCCATTTTATCATTCCCATTGTATTTATAAAGAATAATACATCATTCTTTTGACTCAAAATTTGATGCAAGTAGTTATTTCAGATTTCTTTTACTTTTAATAAAAATTTGATCCATTTACATTAGAGATATTGTACTCAATATTGTGCCACAATCTCTAACATAGTCAGAGAATATTAATAACCGCTTATATGCATTTGAATCGATAGAAAACAAATTACAGGCGCGATCGCTCAGTACCAGACAACGCCACTCTTACTCGAGGTCTACCCCACGAATCACGTGACCCAAATCAACCAATTACTAATTTTCGTTGCATTTGCGTTGCACCTGAAGAGGCCCGATTTTCTGAATTACCCCCGCTAAAATCACTTTCAGTGATAATGTGGAAAACATATCGCATCAGTATGTTTCAACTAAGAGGAATATCATATAGAGGGAATTATAATAAACCAAACGGGAACAAAAGAGTTTATTCGATAAAGGTTTATTGGATGAACTGCACATGTAGGTGAGTGGCAGCGAAAGTGGCAGAGAAAAGTAACGTGCAATCCTAGCAACGTACCACACGTGGCTCCACGCGCGATCATTCTTTGTCAGCGCGACGTGTCGCAGTCGTATTGTGAACCGTGAGTTGATCGATGCGATTCAATCTTTAGACAAGAGGGAATGCAGATAATGAAAATAATCCATTATGAAGGCACATGGACACTCGGACACACCTTTGTTATCGACAAATCGGATATTCCATGTGAAACGATCGAGTTTGGCCATTTTTGTATTTTTGTATTTTCATTTTCGTTTAGAAGTTTGAAAATTAATTGTTCAATTCTTGGATTAATTTTCTCTTTGCTTCTCTTTGCCTCGCTTCGAGACTATCTTCAAAAAATAGTATATTCAATCTGATTATTATGTTGCGATTAGAATAATTCAGTATTTATTTTTTAACTTTTCTCAAATTGAAATTTCGTTCGGAAATATTACCATGTTGTTTGTATCAAAATTTTTAAGTCCACCATCTACATTTTGAATATAGAACCCCGCTCAGAAATCTTAGGGCAAGTACTATATTTGTATAATGAGAGTAGTAAATGTAAATTATAAATTATATACAATAAATACAATGTTTGCAACATAAATTGCATAATTAATAAAAGCATAAATTAACAAATATAATACATACATATAATATAATTAAATACAATAAATATAAAACAGACTTTATATAATAATGTTAATATATTTAGAGATTGTATATTATTGTATATTTATATATTATATTATATATTTATAGTATAATAATAATATAATTATATTATATTATATTATATATTATACATTATATATATAATATATATTGTATTATAAAATATACACGAGTGAATGAACTGGATATTAAAAATATTCCAGTATTTTTAACATTCAGTCCAGTGGCCACAAAATTTCACTTTTTATGCGCCAGATGTTCGTTTTCGTTTGCCATTATCCGTCATTTTTGTCTTCAAATTCACACGAATCGTAACAAATTGATACTTTTCGTAACGAACGCGTCACAGGTGCGTTTCGCTACGAGTTACGAACAATGACTCGGCTAACTATCGTTGCGCAAGGGAAGTTTCACCGAGTTTTCTGCTCCGCATTCGCGATGGAAAATAACGTGGAAACTGTAATTATTAGCCTCTGTTGCGCTAGCCTTTGTCACGGCAGCCTATGGAGAAGGTTCCCACGTGATGTCACCGTTGATTTAATAACTGGCCATATTTTCCTATACGCTACGAACATGTTACGTAGCGCGAACGCATTTATCTACATTGTTCGTGTACACGTATAAAATAATGTATGTGTATAAAGATAACATCGTAACAATAATGTTTGCGATTTTTGCTCAACACTTTTCTGATAAGTGTCGTATATATACTCGACTTTGGTTAGCAAAAATGTTTCACATAAATAAATAAATGAAAGTATCTATTAACGCTACAACAAAATATTCTACGTTACAATTTAAATGATAATTAAGATAAATAGATTTATACAATCATGTTTCTGTTCAGAAACTAATATTAATTTTGGACAAGAATATCTGTATCTTTTAAGTATTTATAAAAGATGAAAATCTGAAGACAGTCATACTTCAAATCTGAGTCTGATTGTTATGTGTTGAAATAATAAAACTGTACAATTATTTATAAAACTTCTATAACGACAGTTCTAATAAATACATACGCAATTGTCATTTCAAACATTCCAACAGAGAAGTATTAAAGTATTGTGTGTATTATATGAAGTCAATATGTGACCATTTACTATCCAATGTGACAAGAATTATTATTAGATCTAATCATTTAAGCATTTATATATTTATATTCCTACAAAAATGACTATTTATGGGAGAAGCCCACTAAAGAAAGAAAAGATACATAGAAAAGAAAGTAATGACGCAAAATGAAACGACAAATACTACAATGAAAATGAAAATGTCATAAACTGATAATGTCGTGGTTGAAAAAGAGAACACATACATTACTTTGCACATTGTTAATTTAATCAGAAACTGAGAATCATTAAAAAGACAGAACTCAAAATCATTGATAGTCTTGTTAGCTACATTAGACACCTTGGATATAGGACCAAATTTCTCAAGTTTGATTTTTTTATAAAGTTTGAGTCTAAAGGGAAATCTAAAAGAAGCTATAATAAAGGAATACAATTATTATGATTGAATTGTAATTTAAATCTGTGCATCGAGCATCTCAAAATTTGTATTGAAATATGATTAAGTCTAAAATGTCTTTGTAAGACATTTTAATAAAATATTTGACGCACTAATTTATTCTAATTTATTCATAACACTAAAATATATTGTAGAAATTCAATTTCCTCGGTAAAGCCATTTCAGTGATGTTTAAAGCTGTTTCTTCCCCTTTGGTTGAAAGAGAGTCAAACTAAAGCAATCAAACTAAAACCTCATTAAGAACAATTTCTCGATAAGGTTATTCCGTGACAGTCTTTTCTCTCCTCGATGTTTTTCTCTCCGTTTATTCTTCAAACATTTCTTTCCTCCCTCGCCGCGGAGGTTTCGCAGTTAAACGAAGAGATTTCTTGGAAGAGGCGAACATCAAAAGGTAGGTCAGCCTCGACCGCAGCCAACCCTCGCGGCTTCCCGCTTGTCATTCGCGCTCGCAATTCCGAAAATTCCAAAGCCCGGAACGAAAAGTTTCGTCCCTCGAGCAAGGAACGAACTGGGCCGCGGAGTCGGCGTAAAACCACGCGACATATTTTAATCAAAGTGGCTCTGGTTCTCGCGAGGCAGCCCCTTTAATTTTTCTTTGCGCGCCCGCCGCCCAGATATTCGACATATTCGGGTCGCGTCAGCCGTAAGAATGCCCCCATTTCTCCTCTCCGCCCCTCGAATAACTTTGAGCTCCCGTGGTCGCTTTGACTTCCTCCCGTTTCGCTTGCCTCTCCTCTGTTTCGTTTTGTCAATTCCGTTTGCCAGGTACATACTTGTTTCTGTTGTAGCAATCTCGAAAATTTGAACGAAATAATCTCTTAAAATAATCTCGCTGTTTGGATTGTGTTAAAGATCGTTGAAGCTTAGATTGACCAAAAAACGATTTTTGAATTTTTGCGCGAATTTTTCATGAGAAACGGAAACTTTGTTCGATATATCGACTATTTTTGGTCGGATCACTTTTCGCCATTTTTCGGGCAAGTTTATGACTCCGCGTTCTTTTTCGACAAAAGAAAAATTCTAAGAACGAACTGATATCCTCGTCGATAGCGAAATTTAGCAAACCAATTCTGACACTGCCGTAATTTGAAGGCTTCTTCGCCATACACATCAAATATGTAATTTTTTGCACAACATTTTCTTCGTTTTAGAAATAGTACAGCAAAATATGACGAAAATTGGATAACTATCCTATCACTTTAGATATATATATAGAAAAATAATAATGATAATATGATACTAGTATAATAATAATAATAATAATGATGATGATTGGAGGTTCGTAAAACCTATTTTCTCGCTTTATCGTACGGCACACTTTCAGGATCGTCGATAATTGTATCGAAATCCCCAAGACTGACCACTGTTATACTCTAATTTTTATACCTGCTAAAATGAAAATATCTTGCACGTAGAAAATGGAGAAAAAGAAAGAAGAAAAAATTACACGACACTTCGTTTCACTCTGTCCGCTAAATTCCCCTTTTTAAACGGGAAAAGCCGATTACTTGGCACTCGATCCCTGAAAACAACGGAAAGCTGATTACCAGCCTTATAGCGCGGGAATAACCCCCTGTTATTCCATGAAATATGCTCTTCCAAAGCAAACGTTCGAAAACTCGACGCCACATCGCGAAACATGACCCATAAAACTAGCCCACTAGGCAATGTCGGAAACGGGAGCAACGTCGAACAGCGCGCTATTATTTACCTAACAATTATTTACGTTATTGTATCTACGATTTTAGGTGTTGCAGCAGCTTATCGCTCGCCGGTGTACCGGAGAAATCGGGCATTGTTTGAAACACGCCCGCTCGCCGGAATAATTTTCCACGTGTAATCCATTCGCTGCTCCCGGCTCCCTTCGAATACCTGCCGGGGCTACGTTGAACTTGTATATACCAGAAGTTTCCCGTGTTACAACTCGTCTGGCCGCGTTTCATGTCAATATCGAACGCCGGCTCGAAGATTTTTACGATTCAACGATAGATGTTATCATTGTTATCATCGCGTTTCGATCTCGGGGACTACGTATAATGGGGATTAATAAACGAAAAATAATTCAAACTGTCAACCTAACTTCCTTAGTCGTCCAACGTTAGAATATGATTGAAATTAATCCCCGAACTGTGTAACAACACGATTGAAAAAGAAATCATTCATAAAAAACTACACGACTTGTACCCCAGTACGATTCGTCTCACTGAAAGACCCAGAAGCAACTGTTCTGACTAGGAAATGAAGACGACTTTTTTGCCTAAAATAAAGTTTTATTGATATGCAAACATTTGAATCGATAGAAAATAAATTACAGGCGCGATCGCTCAATACCAGACAAGACCACGCCCCCTCGCGAATCACGTGACCCAAATCAACCAATCGCTAATTTTCGTTGCATCCTAAAATCACTTTCAGTGATAAAATAAGAATAACTATTTTGGAAAACAAACAAATGTTGTTACATTACGCGTCATTCTTTCCAGTTGTAAAAAAAATAAACAGAACTTTCCTAATCGCTTGTTGGAATATAATTAACCCTCAATCCAGCAATACCCTCCGATACAATTTCATGGAACAATGAAACACCAATGATACACCAATTACCAGTATTGTATCTCAGTCTTCAACCTTCCATCCTCAAAAAGAAGAAAACAAAAAGAAAAAAAAAATATCGTGTCGTTGCAGTACACCCCCGATTCATCTCACTCGACGGATCCACAGAGAAAATCCCAAGCGAAAGAAGCGTCCACCCCTCTGTAGTAACGCGACATTCCAGCAGCGACGGCTTATGAATTATTTAATCAAGCCCGAAGTAAGCGGAAAGAAAATACTTGCGCCATTAACCGGCGCGAGAGGCAGAGGACGGTTTAAAAGGGAAGAAGCGTCGAACCAGAGGCAAAGAAGATGGGGGGCGGGGGGCAAAAAGGGGTGGTAGACGGTTCTTTCAGCGCTCAGGAGGAAGAGGAAACGAGGGAAGCTAGGTCAGGGTGGCTCCGGGCGGTAATAAGAACGACGGCATAGTTTTAACTTCTCTTTTATGCCGGCATTCTCCGTGGCGCTCGAGCTTTGTGCGAATGAAGGCACAAATTGGCCGGGTTCAGAGCCGCCTGGGAGACATTGAGACACTCTCTCTCTCGGTACTCTCGCACGCTTTCCGCCCAGGAAAGAAACACTCTTCCAGTGTTTCGCGAAGCGACCATGTTCCTCGAGACTTCGTCTGTATCCTCGTTGCGAGCATTGTTGCCTTGTTCTTACTTCTTTCTTTCTTTTTTTTCCAGAAGCACGGCGCGTCGTTAAAAGCCTCCCGAAGGCAGTTGTTGGAGAGGTTAACGGTGTTAAGGATAGTTGCCATCGATGATAAATCGCGGGCAAAGCAAAATTTGGAAAGAAAGATGGAACTTTTATGGAACGAATTTTTTGAAATGCATGGGTATTTGTTTTACGAGAACGTTTTTCAAAGACGTTCCCAAGGGCAGCTTATTTCTTTCCATAAAAATTCCACACACACACACACACACACACACACACACACACACAAGGAGACGGGATATTTTCTTAAATACAGGTTCGAATAGAATTTTTTGTGAAAATAAAAGGTAACTCTCCCAGGTTTCGTTCCCTGCAGCATATCGCGCCCCTCTTTGATGCAAACGTAAAGTGGTCCGGCCATTATTGCTATCATAAACCTGAAAAAGAAAAAAAAGCTTGAATATTATTAATATTGGATTTTTGTACACTTGTACAGAGATCTCAAAGTTGCGTATAATACAAGAAGACACGTAAAATATCCAAAGTGTCATGCTCTTATACGTGCTTCTGCTTCTTTCATTTTTTCCAGAATTCGCAGTCTAATTACAATGAAATGTCAGTGTTTAAAGTATAATATAGGGTGTTTAAGAAACTTCACGATCATACAAAAATACTTGTCAGAATAATATATAATTTTTTATGAAATAATACAATTTTATAATTCATTTCAATTCTGCTTCTGCCCATTGTGCTCGTCGCACACTAACTTAAAAATAACCAAAATAACCGCACGAGCGCACAGGATTAACAAGTACAAAATTTTTAATCAACTAGTACACGTGTGGGTTCCTACGCGTGCGAAAAAGAAATCTCCCAAAGAAGTCTCTACGATTCCGCAAACAGAGACTAAAAGCCACGTAAATAATTGACCGCGAGAGAGAAACCGCGGCTCTGAGAACGGCTAAACTGGAAAACAAGGCGAACGATAACGGGCACGAGGAGATAAAAACGGACGCGAGCGGGAGGGCAAGAGAAATGTCACACGGGATGATGGAAAAGGGCTAGGCCTCGAGTAAAAGTAATGGATCGCAGCGGCGTGTGTACGTACATACGTACGGCATGGCTCTCCGAGATGGCACTATCGAATGTTTTATTCATGAGCGTAGAACAAAGCCTGCCTGTTTATCCTGAGGACATCTCGGTGTATACGCAACGCCGCAACGCTTCCCAGAGACCACGAGTTGCACATACACGTCCTCTAAACGCGGTTGCATCGAACATTATGACTTGCTGCTACTCCGTGTCCTTCCTTCGACTGACAATAGTCTCTCTGGTGGGAATTCGCGCACGACAGACAGAACTGTGGTGGTACTGCGCCAGGTGTGTCTGTGAAGTGATGAGACAGATTCTGGTTCTCGAGAATCCGCAACATAGCATGTGTCAATGTCGCTAGTTGACTAGACTACAAGACAGTGTCCTAAAGTTTCATATCATATTTTTTCATGTTCTCTTTTTAAATAACATAAAACGTGAATCTCTTCAAATAAAAAGATAAGAAAGAAGAAAGAATACTAATATTAACTATTGTACTTAAATCATATTTAAGTGTAAATACCAAAACACGTTCGTGGACGTGAATGCTATAGCATTCATTACATATAGCTATTAAAATGTGACTAATATAAATATAAATCACCTGTGTCTTTTTTTTTGCAACTCGATAAAATTTTTACTGTCGCAAACGTGTTAAATATAACACAGGAATATATTTAAGGAAAAGGAATATTTAATAAATATTAGCAAGGAAGTAAAGCTTTCTTAAATTCAATTAAAAATCATATTCGTCGCAGAACATAATCGTATCGAACACTTTCTCGAAAACAGGACAGAACCAATCTCGCAACCAGTGGCAAGGAGACGAGCCAACGCAGAACGTGGCTCGGCCGAAATTCCGAAGGAACGCCAGACGTCAAACGAGCACTCGTAGGTTCCCAGCGAAATTACCCTAATAAAAATGTTACGCCGCCTCCGCGTTTTTTCGCGTGGGAGTCGGCCAACTGTCGGCCGAAAAAAAGGGGCCCCTGGTAGCCCGACGATCGCACTGGCTTGATAACCGTGAACGCGGTAGCCCGGCCACAGTAGTATCTCTGTCATTTGTATCTCTACGGGTGCACCCTGCCACTGGATGACAATCAAAAGGGACCTCCTTCCTTCTCTCTCCTTTGCTTTCCTCGCCACTTCGTTCGGTGTTTGTCTCTGTTTGATCGCGTAGCGCGACGGTCCCCTTTTTGGGACGAAGATACGTTTCAAAGTGAATTCTTAGAATCGTGCCGCGACCACTGCGTCAGACTTTCTTTCTTCGTGGCATGGTGGTTTTATGCTTCGACTTGAGCCTGGATGACGATGCAATGGATGGAAATTAGATATTAACGGAAGAGAGAGGTAGTCACGAAATTGTTCGTATGTTCGACGGAAAATTGTTGTAATTTTATTGAAAAAAAATTCGTAGAAGAAGCTTTTACTTCTAAGTTCACCTTCTTTTCAAAGATGATCACCATAAGGGTATTTTTGTTCTCGAAAATTCAAACGTCTCTGCAATCACCGGCAAATTTTTTTCACCATTTCTTTTGCTCTTAAAGATCGAAATCAAACGTCGTCTTTGAAGGATCTATACGATAAATACTGACTACTGTAAGAAATGAAAAATATTTGATTGGATCATAAAGCAAGTTCACCCACCGCCTCTCCCAATCTCAGTTCACAAAGTGACAAAAATTACGATCGTCGTCGGTTTCCGGTTGGCTAATAAATTCGAACGTGGAAAGGATTGATAAGGAACAAGAGCCGGGCTTGCCTCGTTGCTCGTGAGCAAACTTGGCCCTCCCTTTTGACCTCGTTAATTGTCATATCGCATCTCGAAGCTGGATGCTGCGAGCGCCGTGGCGAACGGAACGATACCGACGCGGCGTGTGGGTGGATCGCGATGATTTACGAGAAGCGTCGTGCCGGGGCTCGGGCTGGACTCTAGAGACGCTTTGCTGATAGCGTCAGTGCCACATAAGTCATCGAGACTATACCTCTACGGTTCTCTCCTTGTCCCACTCCTGTTTCTTTCTCTCGTTGTTTCCTTTCTTCTCTCCCCTCTCGATACGGATCCTCTTTCTCTTCTCCGCCTCCGTGAAAAGTCTTTCTCTCGCCTCTTCCTACTTTTCCCACTGATTTCTAGGTTAGGTTTTCTTTGTCCGGCAAAGTGACCCCCACGGTAAACGGTCTGCTCTTAATCTTCTCTGGCCGTCCATTATCGGAGCCCCCAATTATAACGCGCACGATACGAACGGGGAATTATAATTGCTTTCTGTGTCGCATCGCTCCTGGAGTTGGATCCTCGCGTGTCTCCCGCGATGAATCGCGCGCGTTCGAGGGTTCCTGGATAATTGACAAATATTAATGTTCCTCCCCGATAGTTGCCATAGAGAAAACGTGAACAAGAGGTGGAAAGATCAAGGGAAATGCTACGGTTTCGTGGTTCTGGATTGAATTATTTTGATAAAGGAGCTTATATGATAATTACGAGTTTGCATCGCCGCTAGTGATTTATTCGATGAAATGTCTGAAAGTTATTAAATTTATTCTAGTAAAACGTAGCGTTTCAATTTAACACCAAAACGGCGATTAAAGTACGAAACTTATATCGAAATAATTTAATACGAACGATAAGAAAACGTTTGTAGCGCAGTAAAGAGTATAAGCTTTTGTTTATATATTTCATAAAGAAACTTTATCCTTATGATTTGTTGTATTATTTTCATCGCTATTTTTTTTGTACAAGAAAATGGATCGACAAACAAAGATAATATATAGCGATAACTGTACATGTGTGTATATACGCATATCAATCAGTGATTGAGTTAAAGCAACGATGAATGTCGATGAAATCGACATAAAAATCATCGTCGATGAGAACAATCCTGGATATTCTAGAGAAAAGTGACATTTCACACGTACACGAAATTAACTAAGTTATACGCAATCGCTATGGATCGCTAAATAATCTTGGGCGCTACCGCCTGTCACTCGATCTCGATCCTGATCTAGCGACTTTCTCCGTGAACGATGGCCATCACGTGGCGTCGCGCGGCTATCGGCGGACCACGAAATTCTGACAGCAAGCTCGCGGAACGAGAGCCGAGGGACTGATAGGCGTGAAAGTATACTCGACCTCTCGGCTGCCGTCTCACGACACGAATTGCCTATCCCCTCGGCCGTGTCAGCCGGCGTTTCGCGCTTTACCACGGTGAAATTACATAGTTCCTGGATTTACGCCCGCGACGCGCAGGAATTTTCTGGCTTTATGCGCTACTCGACTGCGATCGGCTCGTAATTAACGCGCAGACTGAGCGCGTGGTTTTTGGCTCGGGTTGCAGTTGATATCGGGGTACGAAGCGTGTGGGAAGCAAGGAAGGCATCTGCCTTGCGGGAAGAGTCTAGAACTCGCGAAAACATTGTATATGACAGTGGTCAATACAATGAGCGTTTCGTTTTTGTTTCGAAAATGCGCGCTGGTGTGTTTAATTATTTCTAGGCGTTCGTTTTATTCAAATATTCTTAAAATTGGCTAAAATTATAAATATACATAATTTTTTTACCCAAATTTTACAATAAATAGCAAAAGCGAATTCTTTAATAGTAAAACCGAATTAATGTTACATTAATCTCAAAAATAATTTTCTTAATAATTTCGTTTCACTTTTCCAAATTCAAATTACCTTTGCTGCGCTTGTCTTTAATTTTAGTTAATGAAGATGGATATACTAGACTACATTTCGAATCGTAAGCGGCAAGTAGATATAAATCGGCTCTGCGTTATGCATAAAAAAGAACTGGTGAATCGTAATAATTAAGCACGCGTGAGTGATCTCCAGCGAGAGAACTTTCTTCCTCATAAATTTCATTGAGTATTCATTGATTTTCCTGTGTTATTTACATTTACAAGTATCGTAATTAATAGGAGAGTGCGAGAGCTGAAATTGCAGCGTGTCACGGAACACGTTACGGAGAAATACAAGATACATTTTTGCGAGGAAAGTTAGATTTTCGAGTATCTTTGTGCGAAGAGAGCACGTATTAAACTTGACCTAATCTTTGTTACCAGCTATCCTCACTTCGGCTGTCTTATTTTTTATTTCTGAATTTGCTCGAATTCGAATAGCAATATATCATTAATACATTTATGCATTGTTAACGTTGAGCTCTGAATTCAACATCAGATCATAACTTATAAATCAAGGAATAATCCTAAAAAAAATGTCACTGTCAAAAAGCATTTTTTGTTTAGTTCTCATGGCATTAAGGAATCTAACCGATAATTCAGTTTCAATTCTTTCAGTCAATGTGCAACATGCAATTTGTCCATAATTACACAAGTCCGATTCCGATTCTACTGAAACACAACTCTACCTAATTTGTCTGTTTCTTTGTTCCACAATATTTACCGGTACTATTATATAGGTACCGATACAACTCCATTGAGACAACAGAATGAAACCTAACTCGAAGATTCGATCTCTGTTCGATTCAATTTTTATACTTTAATCGCCGTTGTACATTAATTTCCAGCGTTAAGAACGCCAGGTGAAAGAAACGAGTCGTGACAGTGGATATAACGGGCCGAAGGACGAAACGGACACGAACGGAGCACGTTTGAGGAGTCAGGTGTATCGCAAAGAGGTTAAATAAAGCATGGCCGCCATGGTTCGCAGTGTGTCCCAATTAAGAGCGATTTTCTCCGTTTCCTTTCCGGTATTAGTGTCACGGTGAGCGCGCAATCTCGGAATCTATGGGTATTGTGTGCCGGCCGCGGCCGTCCACTTTACAATCCGCCACGCCATGAATATTACATGGCTTCTTACCCGGTGGAAAGATAATTGTCAAGAGCTCTAAATACGGCCGGCCGTGGCCGGGTGGACAGAAAATGCATAATACATAACGAGCGACGAGAAAACGAAAATTTACGACGCGCATGGCCACCGCGTTTCTGCCGCGCTAATCTACTGGGTGACTCGCCGCGTCGGCTGAATTAATTCGTTGCGCGGCAAACAGTCGGTGAAAACCGTGGTCACGTGGCCCTCCTCGTTCCACGATCCGATTCGCTGCCTCCCGTTGCCGTGTAATTTTTCGCGATTAATACGAATTCCTGCGCGATTCGCCTTCGCGCGTCGTGCGTCGAGCGTGTCCCTCGTGCGACTGCCTTTCCCTTCCTAGCCTAACTTGACTCGACAACGTGGCACGAGGTTCCTTTTGTAAATTTCTCTACTGAAGATTGTTCCACAGATGTAATTTGTCAACCGTTTTACTGTTTTACCTAAATTTTTGCGTAGATAGAACTCGGAACAGATAGACTCGTATAATTTTGCAAGAATTACCTTTGGAATTTTTGAAAGTTTTATGAACATTTTATTAAAATGCGAGAGAATTTATTAATATTGATACGAATTTATAATTTGTAGTGATATTTACTAGTAATATTATCACTGAAAGTGATTTTAGCGAGGGTAATCCAGAAAATCAGACCTCTTCAGGTGCAACGCTAATGCAACGAAAATTAGCGATTGGTTGATTTGGATCACGTGATTCGTGAGGGGGTGTGGGGTAGACCTTGAGTAGGAGTGGCGATCGTGCCTGTAATTTGTTTTGTATCGATTCAAATGTTTGCATAAGTATCAATAAAATTTTATGGCAAAAAAGTCGTCTTCATTTCCTAGTCAGAACAGTTGCTTCTGGGCCTTTCAGTGAGACGAATCGAATATTTATCATTTTACTTACGAGTGTATAATAAACGTTCCAAGGCAAAATCAAAAACTGTCATTCGCTAAAAAATTATAATACTTGGAAGCCTTTAAATCATTTCCAATTTATCGTGTAAAACGCTATTACTGTCATTAGACTATGTAAGATTGAACTTAACACGTTGAATACTTACTATTTGATAGTTGTAACGAGAGATGTTAATCCCTAAAATAGCAATAGCAGTATGCACCTTATTAGTTGCTGAAATAAGGACACGCGCCTAATTATTTCTAAAATTACTGACCTATTTCGAACAGGCACCCCGTCCGTGTTATTATTATACGTTATCGCGGTTGAAAGGAAAATGCGATTTCAAGGGATTGAATGGCTAGCTGGTGCATATAAATCTCAGTCCGCGTATACGTACCTCCAGCCAACGTGAGAGTGCATTAGAGTTGGCGCTCGGGATTCGCGTAAACGATACGATCTTCGCGGCCAGCCAGATACGGCTATCCTTCCACACGACGATGCTTTTTGCATCCGTTGCGCACACGCGCGCGTCCCTCGCTCTGCCGGACACCCTGTAACAGGTATACGCCCGTGATTTATAAGCAGTTTATGATGCCTGCCCGTGCGGCACCGGGCGCGCCGTGTCCTCCACTTTCCGGCTACCAATCGCTCTCTTTTTCAACAGAGGGAAAGAGAGAGCCCCGGTCGTTTTCTTACATCGAAACGCTGAACACGGTCCGGCCTTGCGGGCATGATCCATTTCCCGGGCATAAATCAATCGTCGACAGACTCTGGAGTCCGTTACGACGTCTTCGAGGATAACTATTATTTATATCGGTGGGATCGAATAACCTGTAATTAACTGCCGGTTGCGTTCTATCGATCGCCACCCTGGTTCCCCGATTTTGGATTAGAATCCAAAATTCAATTCGAACTTTGACTAAGGTCCGGTTCATCCTGATTCAGAAGGTTTGGTTGGGTCTTTTGACAACCGATCGTAAATATTGATATAAAAGTTTTTTGATATTGTACAAAATTGTATTTTATTTAAATTATTGTCACTAGATGGCAATGTTTCTTAAATTTGAAAAAAGTGACATTACTTATGGTTACCTCTATTATATACATGTTCTTCTGTATGATATTTTTAATAAATGTGTGCTTAGGTTTATAATATATCATCAATAATGAATGTGTGAATAAAGCAGTGGGATAAAGTTGATAAAATAGATATGTTAGATCATATTAGATTATATTCGATAGATATGTGTGACGTATTAGATGATATTTGCTCAATTTGACAATCAACAAATCAAACAACTAGGTACAACTAGACTGCAGATTTTTATGCAGTTTCATATTTTTATAAATAATTATTATAATAAATACTCTACTGTGTATGTATTTTTGTATGCATATTCTACACAGTGTGTATATTTTTGTAACACGATAGAATCAAGAAGTATATAAATAAAGCGGTGTAGTAACCTTAGAAACATAAAATTACCGAGTTATTCTAAATTCTAAACTCCAGATTCTTAAGTATAAATCGAAACATTCTGTCATATCAATGTCATTTAACTTCTTAACTTAAGTTTTGAATTATATTAAAATTCTTGCGATCAAAATTACAATTAGGGACGTGACTCTTAAGATTTTATGATTTTCGCTCAATAGCTACAATTAAAATGTTCTCACAAAGAAGTCTGCTCAGAGTTGAAAAATTAAACGCGGAAAAAGAAGTGTAGTGGAACGACGATGATTCTCATTGTTAATTCAGTTCATGTTCTTGCGCTGGAAGATTGTCACCGTGTACTTTAATCAGATAATACTCTCGTGACCCTCGCAACTGAATCATAATTCTATGATAATTTAGAAACGCGAGGCAGGTGGACTCGGCGTAACCAAGAGCGTCCTGTTTGAAATAGACTGAAGCGGAACAACCCTTGGTGAACTGGCAGGTGTAGGAATTATGTAAAGAGTAGCTGGAGCGCACTGTAAATTAATCATCGTTTAATAACGTGCTTGTAACAGAGTGAACTCATGAAAGGACTTTTTTAGAAAATTCCTTTCATTTAATTATTGCTTATCAACGATAAGTAGTAGCGTTTGATATTGGAAAACAATTTTCATTGCTGCTGTTTATGATACAAGATATAACCTAACCTAACCTAACCTAAACCTAACCTAAATGAGTGACAAACGTATTAAACAAAATATGATAGAAATATCAAGAAAATTACTCGAGTACAATGATGGTTTTTCAAGAGTATACCTAACACACTACTTACACTGTGTATTTCGTAACTATTAGACTACTCTGATATTTCCAATTTTTACATGTTATAATTAATATGATAACTATCTGAATTCGTATTTTCAAGAGTACAACGAAAAAAATAGAATCTCTATTAAAACATTGTGAATATTTCCTATATTTTTTTAAATTGTGTATACTTTGTGCATTTTTACTCTTGACAATTTTGTGTAGCTATATAAAGCATAAAAACTCGTAATCTAGCGATAAGAAATGAAGATTTGAAACATTTTGTCACAGAGATTATTATTCTTTAAATAAATAAAAGAACAGTAAATGAAACGAAGTTGTAATCTTCCAATTTTGCAGATAAGATACATAAGGATAATTTTTATAATATTATATTTATTAGATTAATATTAATAATAATATTATAAATTATATGAAATACAACATCAATATCATAAATAACACTGTAATTAATACTAGCATAAAAACGATGAGAATTGGAAATATCAGGATGTTCGTACGTCGCCTTCAGCGATAACCATTTGACCTTTTGCTTAACGTGAACTTGGTCGACAACTGTGGAAAATCGAAAGAAGCGGTCCAGTTAACGTGCTTTCATCTCACCGCCGAGGAAGGAACGTCTGAAATCAGTTCGCGCGGAACGGGGCATGTAAATTTCGCCGGGATAAACTTTTCAATCTCGCGGACCTCCGCGGCGCTGACGAATTGCGAGCGGCCACGCTGTGACAGATGGATCTCCCACGAACGGTCTACGGTGTGTCCGCCCTCTTTCGCGAGTGTTCCCCGCCCGGCGAAACCGCCAATTTTCTCGGACAACCGCAAAACCGCGGCAATAATAACAATCCCCACACGCGGGAGGGGTCGCATTAAAATGCACCAATAACAATCCTTAACCGAGGCGAACCCTGTGATTACTTACGGATAAATCTTACTCGCTGCCGATAGTCGACAGAGGTCTAGGATCTTCTCTAGGCCAAGGGATCACCCTACTCACCGTCGACTCCTTTCATACATTTTTAATGAGGTCCTTTCCTCTGAGCTCGCTTTCGCCTGGCAGAACGCGTCGATCACCATCATCCAAAGACGTGGGATCCGGTTCAAAAGCATTCCTGTAATTTCAGAAAAGTTGGTTTTTACGTCTGATAATAAAAATGGTAGGTGATAGATCATTCTTGGTATTTTGAAGACGCGATTTTTCAAGCGTCCCTCTCTTGCATGTTCAATTCTTTTCAGTATAATTTACATTCTTCTATGTTCTTTTTAATTTGTTTTGGTTTGTTTGCAGTGGATTGCAAACAAAAAAAAATATTTTCTGGACTTTTGATAGTTTAATTTGTACTAAAGTATTGTGAGATGCTTAAAATGATTAATTTATTCGCTAGAGATTCAAAGATGATAATGTGTCAAATAAATGTATACGTATATCAAAAGTTACATGTTTGAAGATGATGTTCTTAATTTGTCACACCTTTAGACTATCGATAATCTTAGTGATGAAAGGATCAAGTATTTTTTTCCTTTTCATTTTATTAAGAAGAATAAATTCTTCTTAATTTTCTTTCGTTATTAGATGTTGATCTTATCAGTGTTTCTACTACTGAAACGCGAGACAGAATATTTTATACTTTTTTTAACATTTAATGAAATACTCCAGGTTTAACAACACTCAGGATCTAAAGTTCTTTAATTAGAGACGTTAACTGAAGACGAAGGTCAAAAAATCGAGATAGAAAATTATTAGAAAACCTATGATCCAGGTAACAACTCACTCAACGCCATCGATTAAGTCGTTGATTTTTCTTCTCCTTTTTTTTCCCCGTTGCTCGAGCAATCAACTGCACGAGCATCGTTCGTGTTTGCCGTTTATTACTTGAAATTTATGCAGTTATTACGGATCTCAGCGCCAGGTGTCCGTGCAAACGCGTGGCCCTCGAAGCCTCCTTTGACCCTCACGTCTTCCTCTCGAAACTTTTTTGTTTTCTCCTTTCACCGCAGTCCTTCTCGCCATTCTAGCGTTAGTACAACGAATAGTGCAAAGTTCTTGTCGCATCCGAAAGTACGCAAATACGCGGTGCAATTACCATTGCTAGATAACTGATGATAGAACGTCTATTTTCATCGGCGAAGACAAAAACATTCTGCTACTTGGTGAGATAGTCCTCTTTTTTATTACTCCTCTAGGTCTTTCGACAAACAAACAAACAAATTAGTTTGGTATCGTTAAGCACAGTTAAAATTTTTCTTTTAAATGTTTGAAACCCTTCGTGGCTAACTGGACCAGCTTAATAAAATAATTTAGACCGTCAACAAACTTTATATCCAGCTGAGTCTGTTATTACTACCTAATCATACACACAGCCAACTGGTAGTTTGATGCTGAGTAAACATACATATTCGTACTTGTTTATAATCACCCACGCAACGAACTCTGCCGATAAATCCAACCTTTCAAAAGTCGTCGGTTCACTGATATTTCTCATTTCCTTTCCCCCTTTCTTGAGATTACAGTGCTCGAGAAAGCAAAGAAAAAAAAGAAAGAAAAATCCTCACCTAATAACCCGTCATTAATCAATCATCTCTTAATGACAACGCACGGCAGTTGCTGGGGAAAGTTGGAAAAGTGCAGAAAACACGGAATCGCGGTTATTCGCGGAGAAGGATACAGTTTCTCCGTAATGCGCATCGATAGGGAAAAAAGATCGATTTAAGGGCAAAAACCGTCGGACGGTTGTCAGAGGAACGAGAAGAGGGGAACAGGTTCGCGTTAACGGAACCACCTCGACCACCAATTTACCGGATGCACGCAACTAGCCGGTCATATTTTATTTACCGTGTAATTGAGATATATTGAGAGCCGAGATGCAGACGTCCAACTGCGAAAGAACGAACAGGGGCGGACCGTAATTTGAACGTTCCCGCGAGAAGAGGGTTAACGCGCATCTTATTGACCCGGTGAGATAGGTGTGAAACGCCTTTGGTGATTTTTAACCCGTTTACCCCATTGAAGTCGCCAATTTTGCAATTGTAGAAAATGATATATAGTACAGATGTGACAAATAAAGTAATTCAAAGTAATTATCCTCAGTTGCAGGACTAATTTTATACACGTATAATTTTATAATTTTATAATTGTAGGGTTAATGACATTAGTTGGCTAATTAATTTCAATTCTTCCTCTGAATGAGATGCTTTGTATTCACTGCATTTTTTTAATTGTTTGAGACTTCGAAATACCTGAAAAAAATTTAGAGACCCTCTATACCACATTGTACAATCATTTTTCGAATCAAATGATTAAGCCATCTGTTTTGAAGAAGTTAGCTCAAACTTCGATTGTTTAAAGTTAATTTTTTTGAACTTATCGGGGGATAAAAAATTTATTTATTGAACTATTGAAGTTTATATAAAAACTTATTGCAATTTTGAATATTACTTATTACTTTTCATTCACGCGACAGCAATTCATATTCGGACGGATAAATTCAAGCAGTTTTAAAAATTCGATTAATCAGTTAATCACTAAATTGAACGATTCGAATTTATAAGTAATAATCATTCTATTATTTGCTATTTATTAATCATTTCGTCCCAACAATTCAAATAAACAGTTGTCCTTAATTCTACTGTATAGAATTAAGGATAATTTTGATTAAACGTGGTTTAGTTCAGAATATTTAAAGGGTATTGAACAGATCTATGACAAAAGGATAAGACTATGGCAAGGAAAGGCTTAAACGCCAGGAATGCGCGAAATCATACGCCTGACGGGGGGAGCAATCTCTCCGGGCAATCTGTTGCGTTGTCAAGAGAAATGGAAAGAAAGTAAATTTTCGCGGAGATTTCCTCGCGAGCTCGGAAATAACTTGTCGGAAAGTTAAATTTTAAAAGCATTTAACGTCCACCAACCCTCGCGTTTGTCTACCAGGGCCCCATGAGGGGCAAAGCGAGAACAAAGCCGAGGGTGCGAACAATATAACCCACTTCCAAGCGGCCGTCAAAATTTAATACTTCCGTTACGTCGATTTTCCATCTTAACGCAATGATTTTCCAAATCACGACGCTTATGACGCCATAACCACGCTTTTGAAATTGTTTTGGTCACTAATGGCTCTAGATTTAGGGATATTTTGACAATTTGCGAGCTCCTGATAGTAACATGTATAATCTTAGATTGGTCAAAAGCACGTAATTAATCTTCAAATGATGCTTTAGGTTGAAAAGAATATTTTAATCTGCTTAAATGGATTAAACTGGAAAAAAGTTAATTGACTTAGTCATGGTTGTGGCAGATTATTCTCAATCATTTCTTTTTTATTTATATATCTCTTATTTTGCAATGTGTCATAATTAATTAATTTTCAAATGATCTTTTTGGTATAGGAAAGGGATATTTCTTAATCTATTATGAACTAAAGAAGATGAGTTAATTTATTAGTCGAATCCCCAATCTAATTGCATATAATAATTTCATTCCCCCTTTATATATCTTCTATTTCTTAATAGAATTTGTTTCATTAGCTGTTAGAAACATATTTGGAAAAATTAATAAATTTCATTCTTATTAACAGAAGTTCTTAGTTATTACAGAAGTTTCTGGTTGAGAATTGTTTTTAGTGATAACAGAACAGTCTGTTCATTTATGTTAACAATATAAACTACTTTGTAAAATAAGAAACTCTTTTAATTTCTAGATTGTAGATTAAGAAAAAATCAAAGACACTTTATACTGAACTACTAATACAGATATGACAAATCATCTGGTAATTAAATTCTTTTCTAAAATCTCATCGAAAACAATTACACCTTTTGCACTATTCTCACATTAAATTAAATCAAGTATTATTACCGAGGAACATTAGATATTTTCATTCACCTTGTACAAATTTACATTTCATAACTTTTTACAGTATACCTTCAAAAGGTGATGACATTTAATACATTGCAATCAAGACGTGTAGACACGTTAACTTTAAATGTGTACAATCAAGAAATATGATAGTAATTGTACGATCGACAATTTCAATTGATAGAAAAAGAGGTACAAATACGCTGCTCAAATCATTCCAAACAAATCCTTAATTGCCAATACCTTGCTCAAACCACCCATTCGGAGAAACGTCGCCAAGTAATTACGGACTATAACAAAGGCGGCGCTAATAGAGCAGCAAATTATTAATGTCCTCTCGGAACAACCCGCGATACCTTTCCACCGGCTCGTGTCCCGCCAGCCAGGGAACAAAGAACATTTTCCTCGATTCGCTCCGAGGAGGGTTAAGGTTATAAATAGTCCGCCTTCGGGAGGCAGTAAAGAAGCAACTGCGAAGGGAAGTTGCTCGGGAAGAAAAGAGGGTGTGTGTGTGTGTGTGTGTGTGTGTGTGTGAGAGAGAGAGAGAGAGAGTTTGTCAGCGCGAGCCAAATGAAATTGTATTAAAGTTTCACCTCGTAGCGAAGCTACGGGACGAGAAGTGGAAAGGGGGAGGAAAAGGAAGGTTAGGTGAAGGAAGAGCGGCATGGGAGGAGGGTGGAAGCAACACGAGCAACGAGCAAAACGAGCCGGGCCAGGATATTAAAGCTTGTCGCTTTAGGACAAAATGAAGGCAAGAGTTCGGTACGCTTCGGCCTCTGAACAACAACCTCACTCCCTCGACACCGGGCGAACCGTCCGATGGAAATATGAGATCCTTCGAAAGGATCTACGCACCGCAAACTGTTTTTATACCTTAATACGTATTTATGCGCCGGCAGCGCCACACAACCCGGATGGAATTCGCCGGGCCGTATTCGTTCCTGCTTCTTATTAACGCGTGCCCTCGTTTCTTTCGTGTTTTCAGCGTGGGGTGTGTTTTCTGCGTTTCACCGGGAGTTTGGAATACCGGAGACTGAGGGTGAGGGTCTCAGGGAAAGAGTGTGACGGATGGCGAGTGTGGGAATATCTGTAATTACACGAGGAATATACGCGACGTTAAATTGATTTTGTATGAGTAACGTTAAATTTAAGCATTTAAGCGTAGGAGATCGAGCTGATCTAATTGTAAGCTGATTTTAATCGTTTTACTATTGATACTGTCAGAGCATTGTACGAATTTTTATTGTGGTTTGCGCTACTAAATCTATGTTGGACATTGTATTATGATCATTGTTTTTTCACAAATTATTTTCCTAAACAAAAAGAACGTTGTGTTATTTTTGATATTCGAAAAACTAAATTTGGAGGTTAATTCTTAAATCTGCGCGATCACAGATTCATTTCCATCCGTCCCTATCTTCTTCTGGATTATTTCATATATTGTATTATAGAATAAATCTATATTACATTATAATATAATATTACGCATAATATATTACATTATAATTTCATATCACAGTTGTATGTATGTATTATTTAAACTAGGTCTGTGAGACCTATTTCTGCAATAGTTATCTAAGCTTCAACGTCCAAAGTTAAGGATCAAAAACCTATGACTTACCTCCAAGAAAAGCATCGGGCAAACTTACAGCCCATTTTCAAGACTAGAATGATAACAATAACAGTTCAATAAAAAGCAAACAGGCCATCTAAAAGACATATCAAAACACTCCATGGACATGGACGATTTGCACAAGAGAGTAAAATCGCAGCAGTCGCCGCGCGTTCTTCGTTTCTATTAAAACATCCACGGACGAGAAACAGGCAAGAAAAAGGAAAAAAGAGCCGCGCGTCGGCGGACGGTATTATTCCGTGAATATTACATTTGTGACTGGCCGTGGCGCAATGCGCGGGGCGCTGCGTTCGCTCCGTCTTTCCTAATTTCCTTCGGGATACGCCGGGAATGATGTCGCTCGTGGCTGCACCTCTCGCTCCCGTGCATTATTCATCGGGGCTGAAATCGTCTCGTTTTTCCCCCCATGCCTCTCGCCGCTTGGCACTCGGCGCGAAACCAGTGGAAACGTTTCCTTCGAGAACAAGAGGAGAGAGACTCGGCGCTGAAGATGGCGTTATCTTTGCAATGGGTTATGGGATTTCAGTGTCGCGAAGATTCGGGTCAGAGTTATTAGACTTACTTACAATTAGACCTCGTTCACACGGAGTTTAGAACCAATTTCCAATCACCGTCGTCGTTGCATCGTTGAATATGAATTCGCGTGAAAGCAAATAAAATGGTGGTAACTTGGACAACTGTATTCTGATGTTTGTTCACAATACGTGAATCAATCACAGAATTTTGTACGATACTGCTTTTTGGGCATTATTAATAGTAAAAGCAACAATTATATAATTTCGTTCCAAGTGCTTCCGAGATTTTAAGGTAACCTTGCTTTTCTTTAAATGTAACTATATATTTTTGAATTCGCAGTCTTATAGCTGACGTCAAGACAAATTCAGCGACCTAGATAATTTTGATGTTCCAAGGACACTCAACGTCAAAACCTTAGACGTCTCTAAATGACAGTTGCATCCTTTCCAATATTTCAGATTTGTCAGCAAGCGTCCCTTTACGAGTTCTTCCCGAAACACCTGATTTTTTAGAAAACAAGGCAAGAAAAGTGTCTTGGACCATAAGATGTACCCTCTCGAAACAACGTAAGTTTCATTCGAAACATTTTTCTCTAAAAAGAACAGTTCAAGCATTCCGACGAACAGTTCACGGTTAGCTTCATACGGGACACCCTGTATATATTAGCAATTTCTCTGTCGTGCCTCTCGCAAGTTCCAAAAAAGAAAAAACTGCAGATTCAGAACGGTGCCAGAATTGTCCTCGCTGCGTCGTCCTTAACGTTACCCGGCGTTCCGACGTTTTGCAAAGTTGTCACGTAGGAGCAGCGAACTGACGACGACAACGACGCCGGTAAGTGGATCGACTAACCCGAGCGACCGAGGGACAATCTTATCTCGCGCAGAAAAAAAATTGAGACGTCGGTTCGCGTCTTTGTGAACCTCTGCACGGATATACATAACCGGCACCGGCCCGTATCAGGTTCTCCGGGCTCCGATGCGACCAGATAGGGCCAGGCCTGAGAGAGCTTACGCGTAATCAGACCCGTATCCCCGCACGTATTAACGAGGCGTGTGCGCGCGCGCGCGCACGCACCCCCGCGCGCTCGCGTGTGTCTCGCAGATTTGCATCGCGGACGCGAAAACAAGGACAAATCGACCACGGCGACTCGTCCGGTACATTACGGATTCATCCAGGATAATATTCTATGCAAAATTGTTTCGCGAGATGAAGTAATTGTTCTGTCTCGATGTATTAGGAGTACCCATAAGTAATGTTTTCTCATACCGTTCAAAATTTTATAATATAATTTAACAATAAATGTCAATATAGAATATAGGTTATGTTGTAATAAGTTAAAATATTGTAGATGGCAATGTTTATTAAATTTGAAAAGAACGATATTATTATTTATAGGGGTACCCCTAATAGATTGAGTGTTTTGGAATACGCGTACGTGGCATGTTACTCTTGAATAGAATATTTTATAAAAGATATTTCTATAAGTTTTTTTTTCTTGTATATATTATGCACACAAGATGTATTATACCTATTGTCTAATTTGGTAATAACAAGAGTGATCGCTAAACTTTTACGTAAGATAACGAGGATAGTTCGGAATCTGCACTCGTGAGAAGTATTACGGAAGAATCGACATGGTAATGAGATTTAAGTTAGGTCAGGATCTGGTTACGTAAGAACCACTTGAATCTTTGTGCAGGATGCCGGGTAAAAGTTGTTCGTACACGTTCATAAAAAGCATCGTGAAAGTTTTGTTCGATGAATAAACGAGACACTCGTTAAATTTATATCCGATAACAACCTCGAGCAAGAGATGCTGAGAGTTCCTATATTTAAAGCGAATATAAAGAACTATTACTCGAATATAGAAAATACTCGGACAAGTATTTTAAAATATCAAGAAGACGTTATGATATCGATATTCTAAAGAAACGTTCAAATTATGGCAGTGTCTTACTAAAAATCAAGTTCAAATACGAGCAACAACGGAGGAGAGACACTTGTTTGTAATTATAAAACGAAACGCTGTCTGAAACGTCTCCTAAGGTATGCACGTGCCAGAAATTTGTCAGTATCAACGTCTAAACATTCTTACACCCGCTTTTACCAAGAACAGACAATTCTCCCGGTTGTCGATCTTCCTGCAAGCGCCATCTCCGATCGTCGGGGCCAACGTCTCGACGATCGTGCCCGGTCGGTTCCGTCATCGAAGAATTCTCGAGCAATTTATTTTTTGCTCGCAAATCATTTTGCCCATTAGCCGACGTGGAGGAAGAGAGTCGAAGAGAAGGGAAGAAGAAGAAAAGGAGTAGGAAGGAGGCGGCCGCTAGGGGCAGCTGTCGGGATGGGCAAGAGGTGGCAGACAAGGAGACGCTGGAACGAAGGGTAATCCTTCCGCTGATGTGTGTTACGAGGTCCACCCGCCCGCGCACTCATCATCGCCGAGATAATGGAGTGGGCGTTGCACACGGAGGAGAGATGCTGGATGGTTCAGAGCCTGGTTGAGCGTGGCTCGCAACAAAAACCGCCACTCAGCCCGATCCTAGCCTTGCACGATCATAAAATCATCCTAGTTCTCTGCCACCCCGCCCTCCTTCCTCTCATTCTGCTCTCTTGCTCCATTTCTCGATGCAGCGAAAGGTGCGCAAGAATAACGCGTGAAAAATTTCGAACAAAATTGATTTTTTTTAACGCGATTTTTACGGCATTCTCAAACGTTTAAGTTATATTTATTCGAGAGAAAAAGGAAGACAACGGTAATTGACTCTGAGTTTAAATAAAATATTTTTGGTTGGTTTATTCAATTCAGAAGAATTATCTATTGCTGTCGATCAGAGGAAATATGAAACACTAATGTCTGTCTATAGACACTGCCGATATTTAACAATAATCAAAAATCAAGTATTTGGGAAATTACGCATAATCGTTTCCTCTTGCTTCATTGAAGGTATTCTGCTGAAATTTTGATTTGAAACTGTCCAGACACTCTCTCTAAGAAAATTAGAAAACGAAATGAGTTGCTTTCTATCCCAAACACTCGTACGTACATCTTCTCAAGTTTCTACATCTATCATGTATTCTACATATAAGTTTCTATGTCTACATATATTTTTACTCAATTCATATTCGTTTCTTTGAGGAACCTTCGCGGGATTCGCCCTTTCTTGACCACGAAGGAAACAAGTCCTCGGAGGGCGCAGCCCCTGTCGCACAATCCGCGGATGTTCATTGGCTCGAAAATTTTAATAACCCGGGCAACGATAGGTCGAAAGAGTACGCATGTCCAGCAGAGTGTCACCAGCGTGGCGACAACGCGCCGTTGGTGACACACACTACTCCTCCATCCCTCTGCCGTGTCACACCCTGCTTCTGTCCCTCGATTCATCGTATTCGCGGAACAGGGAGGACCTAGCTCTCTGCGCAGGCGTACTTCTTGTTAGGAGGATGTCGCATATTTTTCAGTTCTTTGTTTTTCTGTCTGAATTAATTAGCATCGTCGGTTAATTTTTTGGAAATTCGAGGAACGTACAAATAGCAGGAAAGAACGCAGAAACTGTCCATTTTGCACGAAGAAGAATCTAATATTTTATACGTATGTCTATATCACGAGTCACTTGTATCATTATTAATAGTAATCTGTACGTTTCATCAAACTTTATTATTTAGCAACAATTCTCGATTATGTCTGTTTCGATCCAATCTTTTGTTCCCTTTTATTTTCTTCAACCTAAATTCAATTATTGAACACCAAATACGCGATACACTTTAGTCCGGATGTTCTCTGTATATTTTTACGTATGTACCTGCAAATGTACGTAATATCCGGTTGCCAAAGAACATTCCGCGTGTTGCCTTTACGTGCATTTAGTTTACGGAGAGCGTTTCATACCGCCCCGTTGGAGAGCCACATTAATTTTCCAACGTCCTACGATGTAATTCCAAGGTACGGAACGAAAGGCAAAAGGTAAAGGAATCGAAAGACGTCGATCTCCGGCGCAGTTGCGAAAGAATGGAAACAAGAGTAGTCCGCTATAAATTCCAGGAGAGAACGAGAGCGTAAGGTTGGGATTGAGGGGCGTGCGGGAGGGAGATGGCGGAAGACGAAGATCCACGCGGAGGACGGATGAGGTGACCCGGGAGAGAGAGGTACTCGACGGAGTCCAACGTGGTGTAGTCTCTTGGATCGATACGAACGGCGGCGCTCTGTGTCCCCGTCTGCCATTGGTCATAGCAAAACCTAGACGTGCCCGGTTTTCTCCTTTTCTCTCTTGCCGTCCCCTTGTCCTCTTCGCCCCCATCCGGCCAGCCAGCCACCCCCTGGTCTCCGTCTATATCCAGCCGACCTAGCTGCCCCTACCGACTACCCCTCTCCCTTCAACTCCTTTGCACTCCCGTTTATCCTTTCTCCGAACGATTGGTAACGAGGTGATTCTCTGTCTCTCTCATCTCGCTAAAAGTCCAAATTCTCACCCCAAGTCCTTTGTTTCTCCTGTTCTTTTTCGTCTAGGACGACGGATAGTGTAAAAAAGAGTAGCGAGGTTGGATGCTGTTTGAATTAAAATTGTCGATACTTATCTGCGTATTTTGTACGTTAATTAGAACTGAGGCAATCGTGGCTAAGGCTCTGTTCTCAACAAATTCTCTTGTTCCTTTCAGTTGCCTTCATTTGTAGTACCAATCATGAAAAAAATCAGTGTTGATTGAGAATTTGGGTTTTTCTTTAGTTGGTAACTTTTAGTTGGGAAATCGGTATCAATTAGAAATGTAATTACCTTAAAGCGATTTCTAAACTAGAGATATCCAAATGGAAATGAAAAGTTCAATGTGACTAACGCTAGAACTACCAAAATGATCAATTTTCCATGGAAATTTTATATATGTGTTTTAGATACTCGAGATAGCGGTTTTCATTGTATTATTAACTTTTTCTTGTATCTTGCACTTGAATTTCTCCGTTACAAATACTATACTTTAATAGCCGGTATTTCTAGTGTTAAATTAATGGGATATCTCTAAAGACAATATCGAGTTAGGGTAATAAAAAGTCTAGTTTCAGCCAGTTCAACTCGTTAACCACCGCATAGTTACCTTCACCGTATGTACAGTATTTCATTTGCAATTCATTTCTTCTATAACATTCTATCATCTCTCTCTCTCTCTAAAAAATAAAACAAAAATTTAAAAAACAGGAAAGAGGAAAGAATCGCTCATATAAAAACCACTAACAAGCAATAAATTATGAAGCATCGAGCAAAGAACGAAGGCTCGAAAATATCGCATAAATATCAAACGGTGTACTGTATAAAACACTGCGTACTACCTTACAAGCGACCTCGAGGCTTAATAGCACGAGTGAACGGGACAATCCCACGATGGTTGTCAACGTGTATCTCGAAAGACACATCGTTGACGTCTACGAGGACAACGACGACGACGACGACGACGACGACGACGATTTGCGTTGCGATGCCTTCAGCTCGTAGCACCACACTCGGAAATGGCTGTTGAATATGGATGAGCCTCGCCGAAGAGCGGACACAGTCTCATGCTCGCGTTCGCGGAGACATAATTGCCTTAATTAACGCTAATATGTTAAGTCGCGCTGGCTTCTTTTGTTCATCGCCAGGCTGCGAGTAAAGTAAAGAGACGGCCACTCGTTCAGGTGAACGCGGCTGCACGTGATTCCTGCTTGTAACTAGGCTATCCGTATGAAATATCGACGTTCGAAGCGTTCGTGATTCGCATATAAGCCGGATGCCTCGGACGTTTAATTGCTGGAAATTGCAACGTAATCGCCTCGCAGCCGCAAATCGCCGGTGTGTCGTCGTTCGAGTGGCAAGAAAATGAAAAATTAACAAAATCTTTGGAAACAACGATCTGGGCGAAATCTGAGCTTCGAAATAGAGTGAAAATGATTTGAATCGCAACCAAGTGACATAACGTCTTTAATGCCTTGGAAAACTCCTTGATCCGACTACGTTCCTCGATTTGATCGTAAGCGACGAAATAAAATATAAAATATAACGATTCGATTTTCGTATTTATGAAAGAAGCATATTTTTACGTGTTTTATACACTGATATTTTTTTTCGTTTATATATTTTAAATATTGCGTAACAATTTTCTTTGCAAACAGATCAGGTGTTATAAAAAGAAGTAAATGTATTCATTAGGAAACAAAAGTATCATTTGCAACGTATCTGGTAAATTGTAATTTTTTAATTCATCGCTTTTGCGTTTACTTTTATTTTTAATGGACGTTCAATACATTTACTTCTTGTAAAGTATTTGACATACTTGGAACGTTTTCTTTTTTTCGTATTTTGTCTGATAAGGTTTTTTTTATATTTGCGTCATTGCAGTTTATGGCAAAAATATTCAACGTATGCCTCTGTCAATGTATTACTTTAAATACTAATAAATAAAAATATATTTTTATTACTAGATGAATTAAAACAGATGTAGAATAGAGTGAAATATAGATAAGCATACATTTTTTTATTTATTAGAAGAAAATAAAATTTTGATTTTGGTCACCGGAAATGTTGGAGTAAGAATGTTCACAAGGCTGTTTGTGCACTATCTTTTATTACAAGTGAACGGCATAATCGAGAACTTTCACTTGCTTATCACGTAGTGCAAGTAATTATAAATGTACCCGCAAAATTTCATTTATTTATTTCGAGGAATTAAAAAAGTTATGTCTCGCAGAACGGCTTATCTCCGGACTTTTTAAAAGTCCAATAACACGATTGAATTGTTGTGTACTGAGGTCAACACGAATAATGTTGCCGAAGCGATTAAGTTAGAAATAGAAATGAGAAATGGCGTTGATTGAAGTGATAATGGTTTGAAGCATTGCCAATGACTCTATCGACGATCTATCTTATTGATCGGTACCGATAACATCGTTAAGATAAGACGAATAGCGGTATTGTAAGTACGTATTCAGAACGTAACGCGTAATAAAGTCATCAGTCAGGTTTGTTTGCTGCAGACAAATGTATTATGTCGTCGAAGTCATAATACACGCGATATTTACGAAACAAACAGACGAACGAAAATTGACAAGAAAATCCGTCAATTTTCATTGAGCGATGTTCTCCGTTTATCATTGTAAAAAATCAATTATATTCTTCAAAGCCGCGAAGATGTATTGCAACAAAGGATAAAGTTAGAACTCGATTAATTACGAAATCGAAAATGTTTCAAGAGTCGAGATGCTCTGTCTAAACTAAAATCAACTTCAATAACTACGGATAAGTTACACTATTTTATACTGTCAAGAGTTTCAATTTGTGTTATTTATATTTCTAAGAATTGAAGTATCTACTTCTCCGTTCAAAGTAAAGTTCACTTACATCACAGTGATTCTTAGTCCGTCAAATAATGAGTAACTTAGTTATGTCATTTTCAATTAATTATAGTGTATAATTATATAGTATAATATAATATAATTATATTATAATATAGTATAATATGATACAATTATATATTATACTGTATTATAATTTAGTGTAATTATTAGTATTATTAATAGTATAATTAATTATTATTATACCATATTACAATTATATTATAATTTAGTATAATTATATAGTATAATAGTACAATTATAATATAATTATATAGTATAATATAATATAATTTAACATAACATAATATAATATACAGGATTTAATACAGGATTTCTATCTAAATCGTACTATAATTCTCCAATTATCATATAATTTCAAAACTCGCGAGACAGATAGATAAAAAAAAACAGATACACTCACGTATTTAAATTAATTAAAAACAAATGGCCATTAATGAATGAATCTTTCATATGCTCTGTCTAAACACCATCTAATCTACATTATCCAGTACCTAAATCACTGTTCCTCAGCTAGTATTAGATAATGAACTAGTAGAAATGAAGAAAATAATGTAGAAAATGTACGTATATAGAATCTTGCGTATTTAAAGTTACGACACATCGTGTCTATTATTGTTTGCCATTTGCTCTTCGAGTTGCTCTTCAACTGATTTTGACGCAGGTGATTCGCGAAACCTAGGAGGAATCGATGCAAGTTTCAACGTTATGCGCGGGGCTCGCAGACGTCGCTAGAGTTTATCGAACTTGTTCGGGGCCGCAGACGTCGCGTCGTGCCGCGACTCCGGCGTGTGTTCAGCTCGCATTTTCTTTACGAGACGAACAGAATGCATAAGTATTTCCGGTGGTGTTCGAGACCGCGCGGGGAGGATTCCCCGATGCGACTTCCGGCTGCGAGGCGAGCTAGTGTCCCTAATTACCGTGTCGGTTCATGAATACGATTGCCGCGCGACGCGGCTCGCCGCGGCACGGAAGCTAGCGTGGCGTCACCGGTTGTTACCCCACTCATGAATTTATGTATCTGCATTCTCGAACGCGGCTTGAGGCACCCCGGCCTCTTCTTCAAGAAGAAGAGCAAGACGAAAGATCTTCCTTTTCTCCGGTCTGTAGTCGCGCTTCCTTTTACCCTTTGGCACGCATCGGTGCTCTCGAACGATGTCGCGGACGATTCGTGCCGACCGGATAACCACCACCGGCTCGTTGCCAGCTCTTTTGCTCGCAAACGGTCCAACACCGCGGTGTTGAAATCTCCTCGAGATTCGAAATCGAACAAAATTTTGCAAAGTAGAGTCTTTTTTTTTTTTTAATTTTATCTTCGTTATTTACAGTCGCCGCACTTGTGTGGGTTGCTAGCTTGGAACTAGATCTCACAATTTGTTACAAAGGTTAGACACTGTAGAAGGAAGTATATTAATTTTAGGAATTCGCTTCTTTATCCTTCCAGTTCAGGGAAGAATTTAGATGTTTTTCTGCACTATGGACAATAATATGTCCCATTATCGATTGAATTTTGCGTAAATCACAAATTGAGGGATCTTCTTTGTTGAGGAGATACTGGTAGGTGAAAATAGGTGAAAAGAGAGAAAGAAAAATTATGGTAATCGTCAAGTGGAATTTAAGTCTATATATAATAGATATGTGAGGAATAACAGAATTAAAAGTTATTAATTAATATAATATATAAATATATAATTTTAAATAATATACAAATATATAGGTATACATTAGCAGTCGTAAGTCTTGAGACACTTGTTATATTTATTGAGAAACTCAAATTTAATTTTATGAAGTAATAAGTTTATAATAAAATAAAAGAAATCGGAAGCAATTAATTTATATTCACTGGCGCGTACGTAGATATATAATATATCAAGATACTGACACTAATGAAGTAAAAATGTTTCAGCACTTTTTATTAATGGTAATACAAGTGAATATGTGTTATAATTAAATAACTCTCGATCATTCTTGTATAAAGAAACATTTTGCACTATAAAGAGCCAACTCCAGACATTTCTTTTCGACCCTACGTTTTTACCTTAAATTACCTTAATGTCGAAGCCTAGTTGCGAAAAACTTTATTAATTCGTGATCAATTAAACGTTATTGATTAGAAAATCTCCCGGTTACCTTCAAACCGGCAGACAAATCGTATCGCCAGAATTACTCTTTCAACCGATCGCGAATGAATCGAGCAGTTTGTAAGAACTATCGTGGAACGAAGAAACGCTCGTGCATACACGGATGCAACTCGGTTGGACATACAACGTGGCGTATTACACGGGTGGAAGCCAATTATTCGTGCGGCTGACCCTGAAGGCAATGATAACTGCGGGCGGCACATAATTTTGAACACCACGAGCCTCGCCGCGGCAGTACGTAACTCTGCTAGTCCTGTAATGAAGATATAACCGAGCCAACCTCCGAGACATCTTTACGTCCGAGAATGCGTGGCTTGTTACTCGCGCATGACGCTCGGAGAGACTGTGCATCGACTCGTTCGATGTTCCTGTATTTAGCTGGTGGCGATCCCTTCCACCTTTGTCGGTTTCGATAGTTCTCATAATTTTCTCGTCGATATATCGTAGCAATTTTGCTGCGTTCGAAGTTTCACGAGTGAAAACGAAAAGTTTTTAAAAAGCAACGAAATTTTACTTTCAATTTTAAGATCGCGATTAACTTTGCGATCTATTTTCTTTTCGACAGATCTCCATCGATCCGAAAACGTTGAATCAAAGTCGCGATATTTAATTTTTCAACGTCCCGTGCCGCGGTACGATATTTAATATTTTCCATTTGCAATTTCCAGCGACGCGTCTCCAACGCTGAAATTTTTCCTTTCTTTTTTCCCTTTTTTTTTTCTTTTTTTTTTCTCCATTCACCATCCTCGATTCTCGCGATAGAACGCGAATTATTATAGGATCGCGTGCGCAACGCGACGGGTCGACGAGAGGGATGATTAACGGTTACGCGGGCTCAGTTTTCCAAAGACAATTATTTAACTCGTCAATATTGAACAGCGTTCAATTAGAGGCGAATTGAAATGAACACCGCGGAACACCGCTTCGAGCGTCCGCCGACGCTGATACAGCGATACCCGCATTTGGTTTTAAATCCCCCTCCCGTGCACGGGTTTCGCGATCCGTAAATGAAAATCTGTCGGCGGAACGCGCGCGATATTGAATAACATTTATTCATACGAAGGGATATCCGCGTTGAAAACGGGGACGGAATTTTTGTTTGCTTTTTTGCCTCTCTTTTTTTTTATAGGTACATACAGCGGCTTGCAAAAGTATTTGAACATTTACTATGGGAAATTTTTATATACGTGGAACATTTTGAAATTTTATTAGCACTGCAATAATACACGACAGCAATTGAATGGGAAGTCAATTTGAAAACGTGCATAGAACTATTTAGCGGGGTATTTAGAAAGAAATTAGTATACAAGAACGATCGTCTCAAACGTATAATGATAACACTTTTGTGATCTTCACTTGCATTAAATTTATCGTGAAAAGCTGAAAAGAAAACTGCTGATTGGTAATCTCTGGTAGACGTAACACAATTATAAAAACAAAAAATATGCATTGGTTAAAAGTGTTATATGCACAAGTAAAGTCCTACACGATAGTGAATGAATGGAGAAAGAAAGGTGTTGATGGGTGAGATTTCTTTTACAGTTTCACGTTTATTTCAAATTTTACCCAAATAAAATTTATTGTCATCGATAATAGTGTTACCAAAAAATACTTTCACCATCCGCAATAGTTCCAATTCATAACTATACTATGTTAAATGTTACAGTGTAACATTTTGATACTACTCTAATACAGTCAAAATTTCCACAAACCTAACCCTACGTTATTATACATATATATATATATAATGCTACATACTCTCATTAAAGATAATTTATTATAATTATTAATAATTTATTTCACGCAAATATCCTTTTGTTTTTAAAATTATCAGTCGACGAAAGAGTTTAATAATTACAATACAACTATTATGATAAAATATAATTATGATAAATTCTTCCATAGACTGAAGATTTTATAAGAAAAATATGTTTCCATGGCACACAGAGTCACTTTTGACAGAAAATTACTTGCGCTGATTAATTTCTGAGCCCTCCATACACGATACATACATGCGATATGTATACATACGATATTATACTGCAACAACTGATATAACATTGCATACTGTCGTATAAAAGTTTGCTCGGTATCATGTCATGTACTCGCACCCTCTGCCTGGAGAAGCTATATAGGCGATTATCGACGACCCATTGAAGGGTTAAATCCCAGGCTCATCTCGTGGGTTACACGGCCAATTTTCGCACAGTCGCGCGTTTCCTTCGCCTTCCATCCCCTTCCCCCGCTAATATCTCCGTTCTTTCTTCTCTTTTCTCTTTCTCATCCCCGGCTGCCACGGCCAACAACCTGGCCTGCTGACGGCTGCGCGTAAAATTGGCCGGAACGCATTTTTCCATTAGGCCGGTACCTACGGTCGAGCCACGTTACAAATTATAGGTGTACTCTTATTGGCAGAACGCGACGAAACGAGGGAACCGATACGTTTCTCCTCCTCTGCACTCTACGCTGCTCATAGGTCCCATGCCCGTCGCCCCTTTAAAAAGAAACCACCGACGAACCACTGGATTTTGGGCGAAGTTTACCGCGAGTTCCTCGGACGATCTTCGACGATTGGACGATTAACATTTCTTCGACCTGAAGAGAAATCTGTATTTCTTCTGGAAGGATTTTTGATGCGATCAAGACTGCACTCGATAACAGAAACAGTCTACAATGAACCTAAGAATTTGTTTTGATCCCAACCTGAGAATAAGTCTTTAATAGGTCGTAAGAATTCGATCTATCGAACAAAAAAGCAACATCAAACACGAGCAACGCTGCCAGGCATTGCGAGATACAATCACGTCGCAATTATCTCTCCAGAGGGGCACGACATTAGCCGGAGTTAATAGTAACTTTGTAAACTAACTGTTAAAACGGCCGCGTGCATCACGCGCGTCCCTTTAGGTGTACGTTTCCCAACAGTCCATTTCTCCCAAACGGCCTAAAACCACTTTAAATCTCTCGCAAACGTGCACAACTTTCACAATTCCCGCTCGAAGAGTGGTTCGAGGAGAGTCGCCCTGGCTGGTTCATAATGAATAGATGCGCGGCACAGCATCAACGAGCGCGCAACGTAACGTAACCTTAACAACGTAACAACGTAACAAAATGGTAAAACCAGCCGGGGGCCATCGGAGTCGTTAGGGACACGCCCCGTGGAAAACACGAGAGAGCCCCCTTGACATTAAAATCGCATTTGCACGCTTTTCCACGGAATCAGCTGTCGAGCCTCGCTTGTTCATCGATTACGCGGCTACGGCCACGACCCCGCGACTTCGCGTTCGACTCGACTCCGCCGGCATTAAACGTAATTTAACTCGGCGACATTTACCCGGTTAATGCGGGAGTGATTTCGTTGCATCCCTGACGGATTGCGCGCCGTCTAATTCAATTGCGCGGCTCAGCTCTCGGCTCCCCGTGGGACCACGCGTACTGCCACCCGTGATTAAAGTAATTCCAGTCTTGATTTTACACGGATGGCCGTTAATTGATCGGTTTCAATCGGCTACCGTGTCAAGCCGATTTGTTTCGAAAGGTTATCGCTAATGTCGATGGAATTTCTCACCGGTTGAAAGATTTGTCGAGTTTAAACGAATGTTAAGCTATGCTAAAGAATGAGTTTAATACGGTACAAATACAGTTGTATATATTATGACACTCATTAACTACATTTATTGAAAAATTCTAACATATTCCACGTTTTTATATAATATTTTATGTCGTGTAATATGCATAATAGATCTATGACAAAATTAAAAAAGTAATAACAAGTAAATTGATAATTGTAGCTTGGATGAAACTTGAAATTCTAATCTCTCATTTTTCACTGTCAAACATTACAAAAATAATGATGTTGTATTACATTAGGTTTAGGTTAAGTTTAGGTTAGGTTTAGGTTAGGTTTAGGTTAGGTTTAGGTTAGGTTTAGGTTAGGTTTAGGTTAGGTTTAGGTTAGGTTTTTTTCATTTACCAATATCTCGGAATGACACAATACCTTCAGACAACTCGATTCTCAACCAACCTTGAAACCATGGCACGATCCTCTCCTCTCTTTTACAGAAAAGACGTTCATTTCTTTTTTTTTACGATTAATAAACCGTTCCCATTAACGCGCACCTTAAAGCGATTTTCCTTTTTACGCCCTCGCGAAAGAAAAAAGCGCGTAATCCGTTAATGACACGAAATGAAAATATGACCATTCTTGGGTGGAAGTTTAAGAGGCAAGAGCCAAATCGTGTACCGGCACATCGGGGCACACTGCGTGCCACCGAGCCCGGAGGGACTTCCTCGCGGCATTAAAACTCCAACGATCCCGAGGGCAGATGCCCGGCTGGACGAAGCGTAAAACTCGTCGTTAGGGGCTCGACGGCGTTAATGACGAAATCTCTTCGTCCCCTTTTTCTCATTCGCGATTCAGCCACTTTTCCAATGGAACTACCCTGCGCCACCCCTGCCGTCTTGGCTAAAAGGATTCGGGAATAAACAACGACCAACCTCAAGATTAGCGTCAGAGACTTCCTTAGTCGCTCGTGTAGCTGTATTTGGATCTTCGTTTCCGTATTTTTATAATTTTACGTATTTGCACGAAACTTGATCCTTATCTAAACGACTAAAATAATCCTGTAAGCTCAAAGGTTTAATAGTTAAAATATTTGCTCAAATCTCTTCGTAAGAAATGGAGATTCCAAGTGATTTTTTAGTGTAATATCTGATGTAATATTTTTAGTCTACATTTTTTTAGCGTAATATTTACACTACAAAGAAGTTCGTTAGAGAAACATTATTCACACTGGAGGGTTGAAAATGAGGTATTCATAAAATGCACATAATATGGGAGAAATTCACGTACAAAGTGGAATACTCGTCGTAAAACGAATCTCCATTCAGATTTCAGTTTCTTACTGGTATTCATAAAAATGTAAATTGAAAAATCGTAAGATCTAATCAGCGATCTGATCATAAACACTTTCTACTGATGTTCAATTACGCTGCTACGATAAGGTTGAGGGTGAGTTGAAGATATTTTCCCAAATTCTACTTTGACCTTAACCCATTGACTCGCTTCTTCCAGATCCTTCAGTTCTTCTTTAATCAGTTTATCGAATTAATCTATACTTTAACGAATTTGAAATTGATTTCTATTTATTAACTTTCACTTCAATTCAACTACCAAAGTGGTCAACATGAGCAATTTATAATTTTTCAAAGTACGATTCTGCGGATTTAAAAGGTTGTATTTTTAGTGATTTGGATAATTTTTACAAAAGTTCGTGTCTTTTCTCCCTCTTGCACGCTAATTTCTTCGATACAATCTTTATACTTTAGTGGTCGGTAGTTAAGATACAGACATCTCTGATCCACGAATTAACAACGAATTTGAGAAATATTTCTGTTTATTAACTTTCAGTTCAATTTGAAATACAGACATCTCTGATCGAGTCGACAACTTACACATATACGTCTCAACAATAAATTCCATCGATCCAACTTTCGAGACGAACTTACGCGTCGTCGTTGTTTGTTGCAGAGGACGGAGAGGGAAACGAAGAACAGGGAGCAGGGCGGACGTTCGACGCTCGCTGACGCGCAAGAAACGTGCCCCATCGCAGGTTAGTCCATCTAATTATCCGCGCTGTTTTACATCGACGATTTGCAGTGATTTACGGCGAAATTGTACTGGCGACCAGCGACGACCTTCGTCCAGTCTCAGCGCAGGTTCCGGGACAGGAGTTAGGAAAGAGAGAGAGAGAGCGAGCAGGGAAGTAGTAAGGACGGCTCGTGTACACGAACGACGGCATAAAAGGGAGAGAGAGAGAGAGAGAGAGAGAGAACGAATCAGCTAAGCGGTCCGCGGGTAAAAAAACGCTAAAGGATTCGGTCATTTATCACCAGCGCTGCTGCCCTCGGGGCACCGCAGGAATGAAAAGGGGAGGAATATAATCCTGTTGGACAGACTAATCGCGGACTAACGTGGACTAACTATCCGCGTATTATCTACAATAATTCCATGGTATTGGGTCGCAGGGTAAGTAAGGGGCCTTCTACGTCCTTCTACGTCTCAAGAAAACAGAATTTATATTGGAAGTGGCTCTTAGATGTTAGGAAAGTATATTTTGTTAAACGCCTTCGTTCGACGTGGGTGAAACACTTGTCGCTGTTTTTGATGTATGATGCAACATTATAGTAGTATAATTATATTGTTTTATAATACAGATATTTTCTAATATAATGTAATACAATGTGTTATATTAAAGTGTATGATGTTGGAGGAGGATGTAGGAGAGTTCAAGTAGGTCTGAAAATATCCCTTTTAGGTTTTGCATTATCTATGTAAGTAGATTATTAGTACATATAGCGTGTGTTGTACATCTAGTATATTATAAATATCGTTATGGAATCTGGATGAATTAGCAAATTAAGGTTTCGATATGTTCTATTTGCATTCTGGTGAAGTCAGCACATTAGCGTTGTAAACGATGTTATAAATATGTACAGATATGTAAGTAGGTTTAGGTTAGGTTTAGGTTAGGTTTAGGTTAGGTAACAATAAGTAGGTTTCTTTTTTTTTTCAAATTATAGCATCAATACTGTGATTATGACATTGATACGTTACTTGTGAAACAAATTGACATAAATTCCAACTAACAATTACAAAGTTGTAAAGAATACAATCGTACAATTGTAATTGCGCAATTTCTCTTCAAATTCAACAATGACCGAGTATGATCTTTTCACAAGTTTTTACTCGTCGCTACTTTCTAACAGATTAAACGTTGCCAGTTCGAGTTAATTAACCAGTAATTAACTTAATTTTTAACGCACCTGTGCAGCTAATATAAACGAATTAACTTCACAACGTCGAAACAGCGCAAACCAGATCACAATGCAGAAAAAAAATTAATATTTCATCTCTCTTTCTCTCTCGTTTTCAAATAAAGAATATTCCTGCTATCAATTCAGTCTGGGATCAATTTACAGAGTGTACACGGGCGTTTTGGTCAGCGAAACGCCGGTCCCAATTCGCGGCGAAGCTATTTTTGCACGCTGCGGTCTGCGCAGACTACCTGCCCGCGCAAATATACAAGCCGCGCGGCCGTGCTGCAATTTTGAAGCCTGTCGCGCATAAATAAAGTGAACTCGAGCGTGGAAATTAATTAGTGTGCCGACCAAGGGGCAAAGTATAGGGAAAATTCACTGGCATCGCCATTTAATTGACAAACAAATTTCATTAGCCTGCGCACGTTACGCGTGTAAAGCCTCCCCCTCTTCCCCTTCCTGCCTATTTCCTCTTCGTCTAATTAGCACTAGTTTATTGAACAGTATCTACACGTTGTTGCGATTTTCAGTACTTTAAACTAGAAAATATAATAATAATACAATATAATGTAATATCGCTTTATATAAAATATAAAATAATGAATAAAATATAATAATAACAAAATGTAATATAATTTATGCTTTTTTTTACTGTAATAATATAATATGATTAGGAAATGAAGACGACTTTTTTGCCATAAAATTTTACTGATATATAAACATTTGAATTAGAGGCGCGAGCGCTCAGTACCAGACAACACCACTTCTACTCGAGGTTTATCCCACGCCCCCTCACGAATCACGTGACCCAATCAACCAATCGCTAATTTTCGTTGCATTAGCGTTGCACTTGAAGAGGCCCGATTTTTTGAGTTATCCCCGCTTTCAGTGGTAAATCACTTTCAGTGGTAAAATATAAAAAATTCACAATCGGATGACATCCTATTCCAATTAAAAAAAATAATTATTACATTAAAGACGTATCCGCGTTGTTAATCCCTTGACGTATGAATTAAATTCGATATTCAAACCAAAAATTGATATTTATTTCCATTCTAACATTTGCCTAAACTTAACAAAAATCACCTTTACACTCTTATACTTATTTTGCAAAATGTCAGAAGCGCAATACTTATAAACAAAATTAATAAAAAATGGTGAAGAAACAAATTAATAATTCAATAGTCTCTTAGACGTCATTGTGTGTCAAGGGGTTAAACTGTAAGCAATGATCGACTGTGTGAGAATCGACTGCGTGGAGTTAAAGAGGACAGGTCGGGGACATATGGGGGAGATGGTTGCAAAGGTACACGGCGTCAGGGTGCACATATAACGCCTTCAAATTACAGAGTGGCCAAGGACCCATCCATCACAACTCGGCCCATGGGACTTACTATATCTTTGTGCACCGCCCCAACGTTTAAGTCGTTAGCAATTTCCCCTGTACGGGACTATTTTCGGCCCCAAATTCCATATGGCCCGATAATATCCGATAATACGGTCCGTCTCGGTGGATTGGAGTTGGAGAGAGGATATTCGTTTTGTCTCGATAGTCGTGTCTGTTTACCCCCTGTCTCTCCCCCCCCCGGTCCCCCTCTTTTGCAGAAATTTCGCGTCTGACCGAGCTGTATCCCTACACATTGTCAACTAGCTGTTTCACCACGATCGAGATCGCTGTCCAATAACAGTAATCTTCATACGAAACGCATTTGTTTAAGTAATTCGACTCTAAAAGTCTCGTCGCAAGTTCGTCTTTACGGCCACGTTTCGTTTCTAATTTGCTATTATCATCGACGTGGAATTTTCACTGATCGAAAAAAAAGAGTTCTGGATGGAAGTGTTCGATAATTAGATTCCGTTCGCTGAAGTTTCTCTTGATAACAAAATTATATTTACATGATTTGTGATGCCTTCATTACTTTTATGTAACACTTTAATGTAAAAGATGGTATTCCAATGCTCTAAAATTCGAAAACTCTGATTGTGAAATGTTTTTAATGTTGCTCGACGTATGTAGATGCGTAAAACTCAGGACTGTGAAATTTTAAATTATATTTTTGACCCTCTTTTATGTTGCTATTTGTTTTTTTCCCTCCGCTCTTCTTGACTCAAAATTATATTATTATATTATAAAATTATTATATTATATTGTATTATTATATTATATTGTATTATTAAAATTATATTGCATTATTATGTTATATTGATCAAAAAGTAATCTAATTTTTCATAATATCTTAGTATTACCTACTCCATTATATGTTACCAAAAAAACAACCTAATTCGCAATTAAGGAATTAATGATAATCTCATTAACCAATTCTCTAAAATACGAAAATCGCAATTCACTATATAATTTATGACTGTATCACATAATGCTATTGACTACTTCGCGTTCATTAATCTTTCAAAATTGCAAGATCTTTGCGCGCATAGGTTTTCGAAAGGACGCGCAACATCCCGCGAAATCGATTGATGACTTCAATAGTCAAAGTCGTCTAAAAATTGCCGAAGTCATGGTATTTAAAAAATGTGTGGAAACGCTTGTATCATACATCGATTTATAAGTAATTATAAATAAATAAAGATAAATTTTCATTCTATAAATAAATAAGGATAAATGTGATTATTATTTACGGTAGTTCACTACAGCGTACATAAAACATTTCGAAATTTCGTCGCTACTACAATAAGAGACAACTAACGTAATTAATATTGGTAAAACTTCAAACCAATCTGAATATAAATGAGTATATAAAACATATTTATACGTATGCTGATGTGTATTATTGACTCTCGTATGTTAATGGTGTGATATTATCAATTATTATTTCACATGGACTTATCGATATAGTAGATGCGTCATTGCTGTAAATAGTATCGAGAAACACCACCAAGGGGCAGTAGCGTACGGAGTACTTGCACGAGGTAAATGCTCTTTCGATAATATCACTTATTCGCAAGATTGTAAAGATTAATCAAATAAAAGGATCGAAACTGATCAAATAGTGAAAAGTGAAATCATTCTACTAAATCGAAGAGAGCTCTATCTGTATTTTATGGACTCACGATAGATTTTTGCACATAATTCTGAAGCTACTAATACATGGTTCTCAATCAAAATGATTTATATTTCATGTAACACTCCTGAAAACAATTGTCGTAACTTCGTAGCGAAATTCAGTTTCTTCAGGAATCATGCGTACTGATTTTCCCATATTTCTTAATAATCGACTGATCTATGATACTAACATACATATATTATAAATTTATAGAAAAGAAAGTAAAAGTACACTTTCGAAAGGCATTTAAAAAAATAGAATACCTTCAAAAAATGGTAGGAAGTGTGCCCTTTAAAACGTGCTTTGTTCGCACCGATGTCTCAATCGGTTCGGAAGATACAGCGTTTCAAGGTTTACGTGTACGAGTTAAAACTCGCGCCAGACCGTCCGCCATCTTGGATTGACCTCCAGACGCCGTGACCTATATTTTTTCCCGGAAATCTGTCTGTCACTGACCACTATCACTCGATTCGGTGTGCGGTAGGTCAGTGAAAAGCCGTGCGCGAGAGAGAGAGGGCAGGGGTGCGATAAGGACAGGGATAGGAACCGGCCGAAAATTACCCTTGTCTTTACGCGGCGATATCTCAGGAACGAAAAATCGTATCGAAGCAAAACGAACAGCGTTTTAAAGGGGAAGATTCAGCGCTTTCGACGATATGCATTTTTACCAGAAATTATAAGCCGTTTTGGAATTATAGTTACATAAACTTTTGGTACTTTTAATAGACTTTGTCGTAAGTTTTGCACGGGGATGTTAATTAGGGTGTTAATTTTTGGAATTTTTGGACTAATCTGACTTAGAATGGGTATATTTAGAGTCATGAAAGTTGAAAATGTCAATTAGATTCCGGATGTTTCTGCGAAATTATATTTTTGTTAGTGATGATCGATTAAATATTCACTTTTGCCTATTCAGCGTCATAACCGGTAGTTTATTTTCAATATTTCGTATTTCCATGTGTTATATGTATCCCGTACACTTTTGCAACCTAGAATTTATTATAAATTCATGAACATTCGTAGTACGATAATAATTTTTTAAAAAGATTTATTATCTAAAAGATTAAATTTATTTATTATTTATTATTATTTATAAATCATTATTATTTATAAGATTTATTAAAGTAATTGTTCTTTTTTCTTTTTTTTTATTTAACTGAGAATTTGTCAGATTTCTTTCTTTAATTATAAAAAAATCTAAATCGCAGACGCAGCCAATTAGCTCATGTTATTTGCTACATATGTAATTCATACTCATAGAATAATGCAATTAGCAATCGCATAGCAAGTATTTAGTAATAATTGCCCAAATCTCACCACGCGACGGTCCATTTTTCGTCACAAGTGTACAACAATCTTAAAAACACTATTAAATACGCGTGTTACCTTTCAGATGAAAGAATCGATATGAAAACAAGGACAATTTGCACGCAAACATCCACGGAAGCCGTTCAGTCGAACGAGAAAAATTTGCACGATGAAGCAGCAACTGACGCGAATCATTTCGGCCCGTCGTGCGTTTATTTGAAACAAAAACAATCCTCGGTATTTTGTATCGACGAGGATCCTGCCCCCCAATGGCTGATCGAGGAAGCCCTCGCCAGAGGGACTGAGGTATGCAAAGAGTATGTATATTAAAATATTGCAAAATTCTCCAACGAAAATTCGAACGATTCGTCCGGAACTTCCAATCGTGCGTCAGTGAATTCGACGAATTCGAGCGTTCAAAATTTATATATCAGTTTCTGTTATATCAATTAGTTTTCAAAGTTTTCTTCTCGTTCCAAATAAGATTCGCGTTTTTAACGCGTCTACGTTGAACGACGTTTCCACTTTTATAAATAGTTTATAAATACTTTAGGATTGTTAGGTTGAAATAAGATGAGGAAATCGGCAGAAAAATTTTAAATAACGTAAACAATTGAATAAGTACAATTAAATTAAAAAGCAATTTTTCGTCTTTGTTAATTCACTTCTGCTCTTTACTGTGCGTTCATTCTATCGTTATCTCTGTTTGTTGCTCCTCGTTTTCTTAGACTCGTTAAAATCAAGTCATCGACGACGAAAGATTTTAATAATCGAAACAACGAAGCCGTAGATGAGTTCGAGGTATCGGGATAATTCGTCCTCCTCCTCGGCTAACAGGCTGAACAAAAATACACCTCTCGAACGTATGAGAAACTTTTCACAAAATCCACACCGCCCGATTTCAATTGAAATTTTCGCGGAAAACAAACGACGACTTTTCCCACAATATCACCCAGCGCGCCTAATGTAAATTTTTCTCTTTTTTTCCGCCGGAACGAAATATCCACGAACGTCGGAATCGAATCAGCGCATCGAGCAACGGACAAAGGGGAAAATATCGCCGAACAAGGAGGCCGAGTGAGTTTATAGAGAATACATAAAAGCGGTCTGTTTTTTTAATCGAGAAAGTCTGGCGATTTTCCCAGCCGGCCAAAAATTCAGTAGAAATTCGATCGTGCTAAAATATGCCGAAGTTAATGTAGCGGTGGATTAATGAAATTTTTCCCCTCAGACTCGTACCTATGGTACAGCGGAACCTCCTATATCCGAACAGACAAAACTCGTTCGTTCAATGGAATTTTCGGATAATAGACCAACCACTCTTTTCATATCAAATTATATGTATCCAGATCGGAAATCTAGCAGAATTGTCCGCTTATATTTTCATATTTGTGAAAGAATATAAAAAAAAAAAAGTTTTGAGAGTTTAGAATCTTCTTGAGTTATTAAGTAACATAATCATTTCAACTCTGTAGAGTTACGTTTCTTTTCTGCTTGTGTTGTATATGTATACACAGTTTTCTTTACACATCATTTTTGCAAACATTAAGCGTCATACTCTGTTTATAATATAATAATATACATATTTTTTATAATAATATACAATAATATACGTACTTTTATATAATATACAATAATATACGTACTTTTATATAATATTTTTATATAATATTTTTATAATATATATATATAATAATATATATATGTATATATATATTAATTTATATATATTATAAAAATATGTATGTATATATATATATTAATATGTGTATATATTATTATATATTATCATATAACATATAATAATATACATATTTCTATATGATATTTGTACATATTCATAATTCGTTGTATGTTTATAAATATTTATTTCATATATCATATTCATATTATATACATGAAATGTATATATATTTATAAATATCAATATATAAGTATATTCCTTGTAAATGTTAAACGATATTCTGCTCATTACGTGCGAAGATTAGAAAAATTAATTTAATTGTGTTACCCCTTGCTAATTTTTATTCTATAATACCTCATGACTGTTAGAAACGAGACAATTATATCGGATCTCAAAGCAAAGCTCAGTCGCACGAAGGAAGACCTCGAGGACGCTTTGAAAGCGAAATTCATCGTGAAGGAAAAGTACAAGAGGTAAAGTTACATCAGTTTCCTACAAATTTCGAATACAATTGAAAACTTAATTATATTCTTATTTCGCTCAGGTTGCTGGAAAACGCGAGAACGGAAGCTCGGAAGGAGAGCGAAGTGTTGCAGGAAAACATCGTGCGAATTTGTACCTCCGTTTTGGAGAACTTCGGTCCTCGTTCGATGGATCGCAGAAGGACTCCCTGCTATCAAATTAAATCTCACAGGAAATTAAAGTGTCACCAGAAGATTACCAATAAATTACGTGGAAAGGTATTTTTAAAACGAATACACGTTATGCTTTGCGTATAATGTACGTAAAGGAAAAATGTATCCAAAGGCTAAACTTACAGTTAGTTTTTTTATTCGTTTGGTCTGGTTTTTTTTTAAATAGTTCTTTTACATGAAAATTGTCTTCATTCTTTTAAACGAAACCATGTAATCTTTCTAATTCATTAATATGACATCTAGACAGAGAAACCATTAGCTTAGGTATTTTAATTTTGTACAATTTTGTACAATTTATCGTATCGATCATGTCTCCCCTATAGCTACTATTTCATTTTTTTAACTGTTTAAAAATCCATTTAGTTTCTTCATCTAAATAACAACACTTGGAAACTTATTCATGATATATAATATATGTAATTATACTGTAATAAATTATAAATAATATAATACATAATATAAATTATAATTCCTAATAATTCATAATATAATTATACGTATATTACATATTGTATTATATTACTTATAATTTATTATACACAGTACAAATATATACATATTTATAATATATAGCAATATGTATTGTATATATTACATAATTATTATTATTATTATAAATATATATTATATTTAATATAGATATATGTTATAAATATTATATTATAATATAATATAATAGATAGGATAATATAGTAGAGAATAAATTAAATTCTTTACCAAAATAATGTAGCAACAGACTCATTTCACTTGCTTCCCTCTAATCAGCTAAAAACGGCAATGACGAAATCGAACAAATTGAAACGGAAATTAGTCATGACTCGGAAAAAGTTGAGAAATAAATCCGAGGAGTACGAGTCGATCAGTAAATGCTTCGACCAGCTGAAGCAAGAAATGGAGGCCACCGAAACGAATTTGAACGATCTAATAAGCGAGAATCTTTCCTTGAAGAGGAAGATAGACGAAACGCGAGACTGGTTGGAGCACACCGTAGGGAAACAGCACCATACTGGGCACTTTCGAGACGCGTGCAAGAGCAGAGAGTTGTCGAATCTGAAGAAAAAAGTCGAAGAGGATTCGGCGACCATTGCTCAACTTAGAAACAAGTATTTGACATTTGCTAATGAGAAGAGGCTTGTTAGTGTTCACAACTTACTGAGAACTTCAAGTTTAATCTTTGAGCGCACAATTGTTTTTAATCCTGTATTATAACAGTGTTACAAAAGTGTCCTATATAAGTGTAGTTCATGCTAACTATTAAGCTGCTACGAGAGTGAGAACTTTTTTTTATAACATGACACATAAAACTATTGAGATTACAATGTTTTCTCTCTCTTATCATCATCTAATATCAACGTTAGTACTTACTACGTTTGTTCTTAACAAAATAATCAAGATTTGATCATTTAGATTAGTACGACTCGAATCAACAAACGCCAACAAGGGATTTCTACTGAATAGCTACAAAGCTCAGCTGACTGACTTATCTAAAGAGAAGAATCAATTGTTATCTAAAGTGAATAGTTTGGAGAACGAAATCAGTAATACTCGAAACAGCAATTCACAATTGAGAGCAAAAGTATGTATACTATTTTTGTAAAAAATTACCCACTGTGCAATTGCAATTTGTTCTACTCGATTTTAGTTTTGTATGAATGCAATTTATTCCACTAGGTTTATCAATTTCTTGTTTCTAGTTTATTAATTTTAATTCATTAATTTATTGGATTTATTTAATTCATTCCATTAGATTTTAGTTTTGAATAACGAGAAAGATAGATTACTCTTGGACAACGAGAAATCCAAAACGGACGTAAAGGAAAAGGTTAGGTTTGCAAACTATGTATTAAATAACTTAATAATTCTTACGTAAATAATATTTGTATAGAATTGTTTGGTCAATGTTAGATGGAAATGCAATATGCCAAAAAATGTGAAAAAACAGTGCAACTGGAAATCGAGACCATTAAAAATAAATACGAGGAGACTATTAAATTTATGGAAACAAAGTTGCTGACCGCTAAAACTCAAAATGCCGAATACTTAAACGCTATAAAGGTAAATATGGCATTAGAATTATTGGATCGTTTGATAAGGAGATGACTCTTACAACTAGATCGTTATTATTAATATTTTATTAATTTTATTGAATTGTAAAAATCATTGAAAAACGTCGCTCTTAAATTAGGAATTTCTGAAAAAACTCTACGAACAGCGAAATGATCGTGAAGCGCAAAAATCAAACGAAAGCGAGGAAGGTGAAAAGGAAACTCACGAAACTATCTGCAACATTTTGAATATGACACCGGATGAATTATCCGGATTTATTAATGGAAAGACCAAAAATTCGGTAATTTATTGCTGAAAAAAGAAATGACGTTTCAACTTATTAAATAATATTCAAAAAAAAAATTTGAATGGTTCTAGATCAACCCATGGATAGTCGAACTAAATCGAATAATTTCAACGAATCAGTTTTCTAAAGATCTATCAAAGTTTTTATTGAGGAAGATGACGAAGAAAACAAAGATGTAACGAAGGATTGGAGGAAGATGAGGTTCCATATAAGTTCTTCTCAAAATCGTTTCCCTGTATATTAATAAACAAAATGTACAATGCCACATGGTGTTCAATATAATTTGGTAATAAATACAGTTCGCCTTTTTCTAAAAATTTCGTGCATATCGTACATATCGTAAAAAAAACTGCCTGGAAACCGTCACCAACCCCGTAATACGTAAATAAGTACTTTGGCTCTTTACTGTAAACTATATTGAATTTGAAACTTTATATCCGACAATGAGAAATCGGTACAGAAAAATCTCGTTAAAAGAATTCTGTGTTAAAAATATTAATCGCAAGCATTAGAGCAAATACCACGAGCGATGTATAATGATAAATAAGTAAGGAGAAATAACGGAGAGTCCGTAAATCACAATGTACGCTTGATTATAAAAGTATCTTGAAAGAGCTATCCTGGCCTCAACTTCAATAATATTCGACTTGAATATTACAAGGAAAGTTCGACAACTGGAAAATTCAGAAAAATCTAAAAATTTGCACGAATGTCACTTATGTGCTGATAATAATAAATAACGGAATAAATTTCTTTCCTGCTGAAAAATTATCCTGGGGATTGAGTTATCCCCTCCCACATTGCAGTGAACATTTATGAAATAAATATAAGAATAATGTATAAGATACAGAAAAAGAAATTAAATTGGTATTGTGGTGATGAAAAATCTTCGAAAATTTTATATTGTACAACTACAACAATGTACAACACAATTTTGAATTTTTACTTTGTTAAGTAAAGCGTGTTCCTATTTCTCTATTTTAAGTGATTTTCAAAGATTATATTTGCGTCAGAAATTCATCTTTAATCTGAAAAACAGGAACATTGACGTTTATAAAAAAATCCTGTCTCCAAGAAATTAAGAAAGAATTATTCTAGTTTACTGAAAGATTCGAAATAAAAAGAAAAGATGTACAGATGCTTGATTCAAAGAAATGGAAAAATCCTAAAAGATTCAGAAATTAATATTGTTTTAATTTACTAAGAACTTCCGGAGTAACGCAGTAAACGTTAAAACATTATTTGCTATTAAGACATCCCTTGTTTCTTTCCTCTTTGTCTTTATATGAAAATTTCAAACATTTTTGAATTTTCCAATTTACAAACTATCCTTGTTGGAACGTTCGTCAAAATTTAGTAGAGAAAGACAGTAACGCGTGAAAACAAGCAAACGGTATCCAGAATCCTTCTCGATCGAGTCCCGCTACTAAAACTGCGAAAGAAAGAAATTCATCCGACGATTTTAATTATCGCTTTGCAGCTCGCTCGAGCCAGTCGCGTCCGGTGCCTTCTGCAACTGCGCGCTCTGGAATCTCTCGTACCCGTTGCTCTCTCCAAAGATCTTTCTTCCAGAGATTCTCTCGTTATCTTTCACGCTCACTTCCGTCCCGATCTGTACCGGCCAGGGCAGCTTCCCGTCGTTCCTCACCGAGATCTGATTGGCCAGCTTCCTGTCCCCGTTCTGATCGTACGGGTCGTTATTCCGAAGATTCTCCAGCGTCGCTTTACGACGACTCTCCTCCTTGTCCTCGGTGTAAGTGTAAGGCCTCTCGACGAAGCTCGATCTTTTCGAGTAGTTGTCGTAACCATCGTAAAGGTGTCTGTATCGGTATCTGTTGGGATCGACGTTCCCCGGTATACGTTTGTAACCTCCATCCCTAGAAACTGGCACGGTTCTAGTTCCGTCGTACGGTCTAGGGTAGTTTCTCAGATCCACGGGTTTCCTCACTATTTCCGGAAGTGTGGCGTAGTAGATGATCCTCTTGGGTTTAGGCGTGGGCCTGCTACGACCGTAGAGATCCAAATCCTCGTCCCTGTACCGATCGTAATAGTACGAATAATCGTTTGGAACGCGCATGTAGTAGTCTCTTTCCATCCTGTACCGATCGGGATAATAGTAATTGTAGCCACGACGATAGGCGGAAGGATCGTAGTCTCGGTCCCTGACGACGCTTCTGTACCACGGGACGTCGTAGTCGTCGTAACCTCTCGTAACTGGCATGTCTCTCGCTTCTCGGTACTCGTAACTCCTTCTATGCGGGCTGGTCACGAAATCGGCACGCGGAGCGTGGTAACCTCTCGCATTTGGCAATTCCTCGTCGTCCACCGTTTGCTGGATCATCTGGTCCAGACCAGTTCTGTGGGAGAACTCGATAGACAGCGGCTGCGTGGACCAGTTCTCCGGGGAGCTCAAACGTACCTCTCGAACGTTCTTGCTGCTAGATATCTGTTCCAACTTTGTTTCGTTCTCGGTGTCGCGACGTGCCCTCGACAGAGTTTTCATTGCCTCGTCCTTGAACGGATCTTTGTCATCTTCCGGATGTAACATGGTCATCGCTATGCCTGTTTCAAAGATCTTGTCGTCGACTTCCGCCTCGTCGCGATTCTCGTACGAGTCGTCGAGGATAGTTTCGAATCGATCGGGATACTTCTGGTTAAACGCAGAGCTTGTTTTGGATGTTCGAACGGTGTTGGGTTCCACGGACTTGGGTTGGTCGAGTTTCTTCGGATCACTTTGGGTGATTTCTAGAGGGTTGAGATGGCCGACGCCGCTCACGCTGCGAACTTCGAACGCGGAAGAGTCGAGCCGCGGCCACGATGGGTGATTCCAATAATCGGTTGCGTAGGGAAGAATCTGCCATGCTTTGCCGATCCCCGCTGCGCCGGTTTCCGTCAGCAGGCACAACAGCGGCGATATTTGAAACAGGAGCAGCCGCATTTTCGTCTGTCTGAAAAGATATAGTTAAAATAAAATTGTCAGTTAAAATCAAAATGAAGGAAGAATAACTACCATCTGAAATTGGAATATTTTATTATTTAATTACATTTGTCTATCTGAAAAGATATAATTAAAATAGAATTGTCGGTTGAAAATTGAAATTAAGAAAGAATAATTTATATTCAATTTTGAATATTTATTATACAGAAATGTCGTAGAAGTATTAAACATGTAACAAGTGAGTTCATTAGGATCCTAGATATTGTAACTTTGAAATGATTATGGAGAATGAAATTTCAATGTTTGTAAAGATGTTTCGTAATACAATTATAACATAATATAAACTAAAACAGAATATGAATTATAATTATCAAAACAAAATAAATACGACTGCCCACATTTTAGAACCCCGTATGGAACCCTTATGATATTTTATGTTATATAGAAGCCATTTTAAAAATTTGAAAAAGCACACAGATTATTATTATTTTATATTAGTTTATTATATTAATTCTTCATTTAAACACTATTCAGATGAATATACGAGCTTTCTCTCCAGGATTTGAATCCACCCTCAATATCTTGTGATCCAAGTATAGCATTTATAAATAATAAAAAGAAATCTTAGTTTCGTAAATTACAATCACAACTGTAAATTTTAAAGGGGATTTAAAAAATGTTCGTAATTGTAAAGTTGGTAGCCTTTAAATACTGTTCGTTGAAACCAAACGTAGGAAAAATGGATTGGAGGAGAAACAAATCGCATCGAGATAATTACTAGCCTAAATGAAACATGAATGTCAAACATGAACTTTCACCGAAACCTTAGTGAAACGTTCGATGCCCAGCGAACAGACGTTTAATGACCGTTCCGTCCGGTAAACCCGCGCGGTCAGATGAAATCGTGTCCCCGACCGCCCGTCGTCGATTCTTCCCCATAACAAATATAATTTCCCATGCCGTTTCCGCGGCATTATGCGCCGAGTTCCGGGCAACACGTAGATCCGGTCGCGCGATTGTTCACTCGACTACATTTACCATAACATCCTCCCGCGAAATCGAACCAGAATTCGACTCGATACGCGTACGCGCGCAGTCACAGAGAGAGTTCAACGCACCAGCGCCGCCAGTCGATTCCGCTTGCGAAACACTCGACAACAATGGACACTCGGCTGTCGAAAATTTTTATTTTAGGCACTGCGAGCTTTAATAATTACATCTCGACGAACATTAATTTTTAATGTAGTTAAGAATATAAATGTAATTATTGAATGTAAATGTATAATCAAGAGTGTCAGTTCCTTGAAATTGTCACTTTTAGGAAAGTGAAATGAAAACTTATAGTTCTTATGATAACGTAATTGTTTTAACAATGAATAGCGTTGATTTAATTTTTATAACAACGTCGATGGTAACTGAGTCAACATTAATGTCAATGTTTTGGAATATCTAACTGCTAACAAACATATAGGGTGGGCCAAACTTGCTACCTACTTTTTTTCTTTTTTTAATAAAACATCAAAATATAAGGAAAAACTAATTTTATTGATTTTAAATTAAATTTAAGTTCAAACATGATCCTCTCGTTGTGTAAAAAAAAACTTTTTTTAAATATGTAATAAAAAAATTACGGATTTATTTTAGTAGGATGTAATTTTTGGCCCACCCTGTATTATGGGGATATGTCGCAGCGTAGGCACTCGAACGAAATGAAACCTGATTCGTTTATAATAATAAAACGAAATCCAAATGCAAATAAAACCAGAATTGGTACTTGTGGTAATCTAATTATTATAACAACGTTGATCCTTAAACTTGAAATTGATTCTCAAAGTTGAAAAGAAAAACGCACGTATAAATAATATAAATTATACCATACACTTCAAGCTTCGCTGCCTTTTCTTACATCACCCCATCATCAATTTATATTTTATCCATAATCATCATTATTCCCTTCTTTGCAAAACGAGAAACGAAAATAACTGTAACCTTCAACGAGCGTGAGATTTTTGTACGTACAACAATGAGACCACCGTAAAATTGGCTCCTCTTCCTTTTTTTTTTTTTTGTTTCTTTTAGTCGCGAAAAATCTGTCCGTGAGTTCGTGAACCGTATCAAACAGAACACTACGTACGAGATACGTCGAGTTTTTGTCTGGCTGTTGCACGGTTAAGAGCACGACGGGCAACAGCGATAAAAAGAAAGGAAAAAAGCGACGGGGAAACAAAGGATAAAATGTCTAGGCATAGCGGAACAAATCTTCGGAAGATCTTGCCCGTTAACATCGACTCCGCACAGTTACGCTTGCCGTTTTACAGTTAGGCTCGCGGACTCGCTTTAATTTGTAGCCAGCAGTTTTGGAACATTCTTAACACCACCATGCGGATTTTATACGGATTATGGACTAGGAATTTTCAGACTTTGCATTTAGCTGCACGCGTTTTAACTTTTCTTTAAATATATCACACGTGTTTGGTTTCACAATGAAATAATTGAAAGGATATAGCCAATTTTTTATATAATTGAATTTAACATAACTTACGTTGTAATGTATATTTTTATATAGAATAATAAACAAAAGATTATCCTGTGAGAATCATTATGATTCTCAGCCCTCTGTATGCGTTACATTGAACTTTCTCTATGTAAAATAAACGATGATATGTATTATCAGTCATACATTTCATTTGCATTAAAAATTGCATCAAGACAGCATATTATAATTTTTCGATTACACTATATTATCTACATTACATTCAATGAAAAAAGAAAAAATGACATGCTGTTGGAAACATTTTAGTAACATACTTCAATAAATTTTCCATACAAAGTATAACTAATTTGCTTAACTTATATTTTCTTTATAAACCAGTTTGGATTTCTCTATTCCATTGAGATGAGAGGATATGTCTCAAAAAACATTGAGATATATCCCTAACACATATGATACAGTAATACCAACATTTTTATAATATTATAAACACTAATAAATTATATATAAGTAATACATAATAATATTAATTATTAGTATAATTATTATGTATAGAAAATTTTATATATATATATGTATATATGTAAATAATATGAATAAATTATGTATTTTTAAATTTTGTTTTCCAAAGTGCATGCTACATAAAATTTTGTGAAAAAAGATGAACTTTGAACAAACTAAACGTCATATTATTAAACTCTATTGCCTTGCTCTTTCAATTTCATCGCCCGTATATTTGTCGGTGAACAGTAGTTAATTGTTGGTCTCGCGATGAGATTCTGAAGAGGAAATTGGATAACGGGTAAGTGAAGAGCTTTGAAGTGGAATAACAAAATAATTCAACTTTTGATGATTTATCGTTTGAATAACGAAATTGAAAGCATGGCTTGGAGTACTAAGAAAAGTGAACTAAATCGAACTTTATTCCGTAGAATGAACAAGATGTTGGATTTTAATAAAAATTGTAAAAAACGAAATTTCAAAAATCAGAAATAAAATTTGTTGAAATTTAAAAAATAATTTGTATACAGATATAAAATAATGTGCGCATATAAGATAAAAGTATAAAAATATTTGAAAAAACAATAAATGTTAAGTTTTTGATAAAATATTTGAAGAAACATTTGACAAAAATCAGTGTAAAAACTAACTAAATTCAATTTTGTCAATTTGTGTTTCGATATAAATGAATAAATACACTCTACTACATTTTCCAATAAATTTTAAAATTCAGATCACATTTAATTAATCTTATTAACATTTTTTTACAATCAAACATGTTCTCTAGTCAACTATTGAAAAAAGAAGTTCCATTCTCCTGTTTGTCAAATTCGATAATTCTATGTATCTACATTTCTAAAACAAATTCTCATTTCGTTAGAATTCTCTAATACACGCCGGTATATAAATTAAAACAAAATATCTTCTACACAGCTTATGATGAATAACTGTTAAAATTAGTCAAAAATTATCGATTCCCAAAATATAAAATTCCTAACCGTGTGATAATTTGCAAATAGAAAAGTTCTAAGTAAAAACTGAGCAAATAGATTTTACCTGAATTCAAGAAATGTGGCCGGCTTCCGAATGTCGTTGACTGTTCGGAGTTATCACGTTTACTACAGTCCCGTGAACTACGGCTTCCCGGTTTACCCCGGCTTCGTATCTGCATACCGTGTGCTGTTGTCGCCGGTAAAACACGCTCACCCCTCTACTAGCTGGCTTAACTACCGTTCTCGATTAGTCATTGTTTTTAACTGTTCTTAAATCGAAAGATAGGCAAGTAAATGACTTCCTCTGCGATCTGCGTGTCAACGTGATTGCAAACGATTGTTTAACAAAACTTATTGGAATGGGACAGTGTCGTTGTCCGTATATAGGACATTAAACGATAGAATTCTGAAAACTCTAGACTAAACGAGCGATACATAAATTAACAGTAAACGTGAACGTAGTAAGAGAAAAAGAGATCTTCGAACAAACAGTATTATTGTTTCGTCAATACAATGATAAAGGATTGTACATTACGATTCTAAAAATTGCTGAGACGCGAAATAAAGAGGAAAATAATGAGGGTGACTTATCTATTTATTAACACTTTGAGCATTCGAAAATTAGCATTAAATATCACGATCGCTCACAGTTGAACTATATTATAGACAGACAGAATAACTATACTTACAGAAAGAAAATAATTCCTATTTTGTTTCTTCTAATAATAATAATACTTTAAAATATTATCATTGACATAGACGAGGTCTTCGTCTGCGATAGGTGTTTGCAGGATGTAAAAAAAAATGCAGACTAGGTGATCTAAAAATAGAATGATTTTAAGTAAATTATAAACATAATACATAAATAGCGCTGTCACGCACTATGGTGCATAAAATCTGATACATGTAATCAAAAACACATTATACTTACGATTACGAGTAGATTGTCGAGGAGTAAAAATTAAATATAAAATATGTATTTTATCAAGTACTCTATCTCGAATATTTTATATTTTGGCATATTATGGATATTCTGTACATTTAAATTTCTTTTAAACGCAAAATAATTCGGAATTTATCTCCTAATATAAGCATTATGTTGCAAATTCTCCATTTGAAAATTAAGCCTATCAAGAAACGGCTCGAACAGAAATTAAATGCTGCACTCATCTTCATGTGAACACGTAATATTGATTTTCAAACGTTATAGGTTAGTGACTCTAATGTTGTCTTATTCTAACGTTCAATATGTTGTAAGAATGTTTCAGTATAAAATTTATAAATTATTACAAGTCAACTAATAAAGTATGATACTAAGTAAATATACTGTAGTTTTAATAACTTAATATTTGTATCTTATACGTATTAATCTATAAGTCAGTGTTGTTGTAATAAACAAATGGCAGAAGAAGGGAAAAAGGTTTCTTTCGGTTTCGCAAAATCTATTAAGAAAACTGTGTTAAAAAATGTTGTTCCGCAAGAGGAAAAGAAAATTGATTATATTGAATGTCTCGATGAAAAGGGTATTAAATTAATAGGGTAAGTTCAAGGAATAGAAAATACATAACCTTAACCTAACCTACAAAATTTGCTAATAGTGAAATAAATATTTTTGAAAACAATCTTTTATAGCGGAGAGGAAAAGAAAGATGAACCTCTAGTTATTCCATTGCTAGGTTCAAGGACTTGGCACGACAGAATTGTTAATAAAATAGACGCGGACATTTTTGTATCTAAGACAACTAAGGAGAATACAGAACAGGTTGATGACGAGGGAGAAAAATCAAAGTTATCAAATGGAAAATCATCGCCGAAAACATCAATAAAGAAAGAAGTGGTTGAAGATAATGAAAATAAAGTTGTTACTTTAGAGGAGCAAGCGGCTAGAGAAATCATTGAGGAACTCAAATCGAAAGATGAACAGGAAACTAAAACAAATGATTTTTCTTTACCTTTGGTAGAAGATGAATCATTAAAAGGCAAAGAGCAGGTACATTATTACTATAATCCTGTATACAAAGTATTATATTATATTATACATCTAAATAAATATTATTTCGTCTTTTTCAGTCTACATTAGAAGATTATGAAAGAATTCCTATTGATGCTTTTGGTGTAGCAATGTTGCGAGGAATGGGATGGCAACCAGGAAAAGGAATTGGTAAAAATGAAAAGTATGAATCTTACTTTAGACAAAATTAATTGTACATTTAATATACCACTTATTGGGGAATAAAATCATTCATAATTTTTTATTGCACAGAATTGTCTCAGCTGTTATACCAGAATTACGACCAAAGGGAATGGGCCTTGGAGCAGACAAAGTAACACTACAAAAGAAAAGTGCAGATTCCAAGAAACAAGAGGAAGAACTTAAAATCGAGAAAGGAACATACGTAAAAATTATAGCTGGGAAACAGAGCAACAACTATGGTCAAATAGAGGGATTCGATGACGATGCAGGGAGACTCATAATAAAACTAGCTCTCGGTGGAAATACAATATCTGTAAATGAATTTATGGTGCAACCAGTGACTAAATCGGAGTATTCGAAGAATTCAAAAGTTTTAAGTTAGTATGAGTAATTAGTTTTTTATTAAGGGATTTTTGAAAAAGAACAACAAACTTGACATGACATGTTCATGCAAGAGTAAAATTAGACGTAGAAAATCTAATTTACGAGTTCCTGTAAGTATGTATATAATTGCACACAGTTTTTTAAAAGTCCCTTCCAGTTTTATAAGAATCAGGATAAATATATAGGTTTTAGCTTTTAGTATTTTATGGGGTTAATTTTAGATGCGAGCAAGTATGAAGAATATAAGGACAAAGAACCAAAGGAATTCAAACATAAAACAGATAAAAAAGAGTCAATATCTGATGATTCTGAAGACATTGAAGATGATAACAAAAGTAATGATGAAAAAAAGAACAGTAATGTATGTGATAAGGACAAATATGATAAAACAGATAGAAAGCCAAAAAAGCAAAAAAAATATCCCGAATCTGAAGGTGAGAGTGATAATGATCGTGAAAAGAAGAGGAGAAAGCGAAGAAGTAACTCTAACAGTGATGACTCTTATAAATCGAAGAAATCAAAAAAGTCAAAGAAACATAAGAAACATGATTATTCACCAGAAAGGTCAAGCAAAAAACACAAGAAAAAGGATAAAGAAAAAGAAAAAATTAGAGATAAGAAATCGAGAGATTATACAGATAGAAGAAAACATAAGAAACGAGGGAGGTCAAGATCCCGATCTTCTAGTAGGCGGTAATATTTTTCATAATGTGGACATTTTACTTTCGTTGGAAATTGCATAATTTTGTTTATACACATTTTATAATAAAACGTATTTTTACAAAATCATGTTTCCCTTTTTATCTTTCCTTGAACACATACTTAATATCTTAATTATTAGAAAGCCTTGCTTAATCTTGCTTACGTAATATTGATAAGAAGTAGAAATGTACATAACCCCAAAAAGCATTATGGTATTTGCGAACATTGCCAAACAAGTAGTGCGAACAATGTCGAGTAAGTATTAAATTGCCTTTGCACAAGGTATATTTACAGATAAAGTTTGAGAAGTATATAATCTGATGCATTCAACTTTTCCAACATTCTAGCATTTCGTTTGGGATTAATACAGCTCGAGGTGAATGAAGTGAAAGTTAAGAATATAGAGCGAGCAGTTTCCTATATTTCAAGCGCAAAAAAGCAAAATGCTGATATCATCGCTCTTCCCGAATGTTTCAATTCACCATATGGAATAGGTAATGATATCTTTTTTTAATAATTTATTATGTTTATAATACCTATTTACGAAACGAATAAAAAGTAGATAAATTATGTATCTCAAGTTTTATATTTCCATAAACGTTGTTGGTACAATCATAGACGAAGTATATGAATAGATATTGCATCTTACAGTATTTCGTGGTCCGTAACATGAAATACCGTGATAGTAAGAAAGCACTGTCTTTTTAGCGCACTCTACGTTTTTAAATAACAATGAATTGGGGAATTACATGAAGTAATACGATAGTAGTTGGTCAAGTAGTGAACGCGCCAGACATGATTTTTGAAACTCATTACAGTGTTGTCAAACTTTCAATACCAAAATGTGAAGGTAATTAATAACCGAAATCATTTTATTAGATATATGTCAGAATAATAGAATGATACATAATAGACCGAAACATTAAACATCATTGAAATAAGTCGAAATATAAAATTTTATTTATTATATAGAAAGAAAATTGATAAGAATTTGATTTGAAGTTCACATTACCGGAATTAACAAAAATTTCAGTTTCTATTAGTATAATTTACGGTTAAGACAAAAAACAATTATTTCTCGCAGAATATTTTCCAAAATATGCCGAGAGTATTCCCGACGGAGAAACGTGCATCGCTTTATCGAAAGCAGCTAAAGAGAACAACGTTTACGTGGTCGGTGGTACGATACCTGAAAGAGAGGGTGATAAATTGTACAATACCTGCACTGTTTGGGGTCCCGATGGAGGTTTGATAGCGAAACACCGGAAGGTAAGCAATATGTCTCTGTGGTTGTAAAATTGAAAACATTGAGGCAGAAAAATTCTAGGAACATATATTACCGACCGATAAATTCTAATCTCTGAATCACGTCACGAGGCAAGAAACATATTCATATGTATTTTTCACAGATGAACAAACTTAATCTCAATTCCTTTTTAAAACTTTTTTTCTCTAATATTATAAAATTACAGTAGAACATTGTAATAAAATAAAATGATAAAAGTGTTGTCGATTGTTGAATTCAAAACGCAAAAAAATAAAAAATAAGAAAATTAAATTTTGAAAGTTGGTCCATGATAATTTTTGTATTAAACTACGAAAGTACTGTGACAATGTAATTAGCGTCCACTCTTTTATGTTATTAGATACACTTATTCGACATCGACATTCCTAATAAATTTACTTTCCGCGAGAGTGATTCACTCAATTCTGGTAACTCTCTGACGATGTTCGATGTGAAGGGCTGCAAAATAGGTATTGGTATTTGCTATGACATTAGGTTCGAGGAAATGGCTCGCATTTATCGGAACAAAGGTAACTTAATGAAATAAAAAAAAAATATGATCGGCAGAAAATTAAAAATCTTTCTATTTATTCAATTTTGTTTTATTATTCAATGATACATAATAATTATTATGTATTTATAACAATTTGTAATACAATCTAAATACAAAACCTCTCACATCCGTGCCATTATGCAAATATTTTATGTACTTATTAATTTCGTAATAAATCAACATTTCATTTGTGAATAACAAAGATATTGTGGATATAATTGTTCCTGAAACCGAAAATGATGAGGATGTGTCTTCTTATGCTTAAACACAAAATGGTTGAAGTTGATTGATGGTTAAAATTAGGTATTTCAATAGCTAAGAAAAATATAATATTCTTAAATAGTAAAATAAATGTTGGAATAAATGAGATATTTTAATATTAAAAAAAATATCATAATTACAATATTAAAAATAAATAATTTAATATTTAGAAAAATATCAATTTGTCTTCCTCTCAATTCGGATATGGGAGGTTCTGTCGTACAACATAATCTCTAATTCTATTATACATACATACATGTATAAAAAGAATTTTATGTTCGCTACGTGTGTATCTGAAAATGAAATAATTAATTAATTAAAGAATTAAAAGCATAATCGTATATTTATAAATTATGTAGACTAAATTACGGAGTTCAGTTGATATTCGTACGATTTCTCGTTTCTCCGGATTAGGTTGCCAAATGCTGATATATCCGGCGGCATACAATATGACCACCGGACCATTGCACTGGTCGTTACTTCAACGTTCCAGAGCGAATGACAATCAATTATACGTAGCTGGTGTTTCACCAGCTCGTGTTCCTTCAGCCAGTTACGTCGCATGGGGTCACACACAGCTGACAAGTCCGTGGGGAGAAATTCTTCACGATCTGGAAACTCAAGAGACTATGGTAGTCGCCGATATCGGTAATTGCCAATTTAAAACTGAAAATGACAGATCCGTGATCCAATCTATTTTTAATTCTCGCTGATTTATCTTCTTCTTTGTTTTATTTTTTTCATTTTTTTGTTGAATTGACTTTATTGATTGTTTTATTTATTTATTAATTGTTGCTGTTTAGATTGTCTATATATATATATTTTAAATAGTACAGAACTATAAATTCCAAAACTCATCAATGTGACGGATTTTAATTTAATTGCTGAAAAATATTTTTGTTAAAATTAGCATTGAGATATTTTATTCAACATTGGATATCTTTATTAAAGTTAATATTGATTTCTATTTGGACAAAGACGTGATTGTATAAATCTATTTGCTTTGATTATTAGTTTGAATTGTAATGATTCGGTATCAAAGACCAGTAGTTCCAGTGTTGCTTATTTCTTATAATAAATCTTTGAAAACTAAAATTTTGGTCAATATCACTAAATTAATTAAATTATTACTTTGTTCTATTTTCTTTCAGATCTGAAGCTTGTCGAGGAAGTAAGAGCTCAGATACCTACATTTTCTCAGAGACGTACCAATTTGTATGATACCATCTGGAAGAAAGATTAACTCAAACAGCAGAAAATATCTTGTAACACTTAATTACAATATTATAAAAGCAGAAGATATCTTGTAATACTTGATTACACAGATCTCTATTTTTTTATAAATCATTTGTAATAAATGACTATAACACAAAAAAAAATCGAAATGCTAAATTATTTTGTTATCTTTTTGTATATCTTATAATATACAATTCTATGTTGTAACGATTTATAAACAATATAAATAATATAAAATATTGATGAGGGATATAATAACACAAGAAATAAATATATAATAATACGTACATTATAGGTGTATATAAATATATATGTAATAAAAAGAACACGAAAAGTGTTACTTTTAAATATCTTTAATATACGATCAAATAAACTGTTATAATCGGTAATGAGTTCAGAGTGATTACTCGTACATAATAAAAGGCCCCTCGATGATCGAATGACGTGACTTCGTGATCAAAAGGTAATTTTTTATCGTGTAGCAATATTAAATCTAGAAGTCGATCTAGGTATTTACATTCAGATTAGACGAATAACTCTCTTTATATGTAAACACGTTAGTTCGAAGTTACAAGCTTAAGAGAAATTGGTCGATTTAATAGAACGCCTCGCCTCGATGGAAAGTTTAAAGAGAGCAAAAACATGGCGATGCCGCTAATACAAAAGGAGGGGGAAAATCGGGGGAGACGATGGTTGTCGGTTATTCGCCAGCTGAAAACGGTTCACGTTGTCTCTCGAGAAAGATGAGTAAAAGCAACACACAAACGATCGTCTCTCCTCTTGCTTCTGCTTTTGTTCTTTTTCTCTTGAGATCGAATCGGGTCACAAGAGAATAAATGGGAACGCAGACAGACGTCAAACTGTGAGAAATTGCGTTCTCTTGATGTGTTTTTGGCTCTACACGTTTTTCTAGCGCGCAACTACCAAAAATTCCTTCAGGGAGGGGGAAAAAAGAACGAACAGAAGACAGAGAGCAATCGATTCGAGCGTGTCCTGAAAGTCAACCAGCTTCGGATTTTAATGTATTGTCTTCTCACAACGAGAGTGTCTCTTCTTTCTTCGACTGCCTGATTTTTAGGACTTTATGCGTTTCCTTTTAATGTATTCGAGACCGAAAGAAATTCATGTCTAGTCTATAGGCAAAAATGTATACTATACCAGCGTTTCTTAACCTTTTGGTTACCACGAACTTCCTTTAAATGATTTCTCGTTGTCACGAATCTTCAAGAGACATGCTTTCAAATAATATATTATTTACTAATTGAATAACGTGTTACTTTATTTAGCTGGATGTTATTTGTTAGAACTGTCAGATGAAATAATTCATTATTTGAAATTGTTATTTTTTGTTCTATTCTAAGTAAAACATGCTAAACCTGCTTTCGTATGTGAAAACGTTGCGGAAACCTCCCATGAAGGTCCGCGAACCACAGGTTAAGAAATACACTGCATTATGTTATATTATATAATATTATATGTGATATAATGTACATATTATACATCGTATTTTACATACAATTTATGTGGTAACGTATATACAATACATTCACGTATATGAATCATTAGGAAGTCATATTGATCAACTCTATAAATCGAAAAACACAGAAAAATAACGATATTATAAACAGTCTTTTTTAAATTTAATTTAGAATTTATTATTATTCATGCCATTTCCTTCCAGTGAACTAATGAAAATAAGCGATTTATTCCATGAAAATTGAATGTTAATTCTGTAATTGATGAAATTAAGGAAGTTGATCAGTTTGACTTTTAAAAGGCTCGTGTGTCATATTAATTTCTGTATTTCATATTTTTATGCAATATAAAATTACTACACATATTACAATATTATATTATTACAACATGTAATGTATATAGTAATTTTGAAAATTTATATATGTACATATATATATATGTATACATATATATATATTATAATGGATAACTACGTACAATACAATATATAGTATAATATATAACTTTCCATTATAAAAATATGAAATATAAAAATTAAGCTTGCCCCCGATTTGAAATTCGAAACGAAAATAGAGTCATCAGGGCGTTCAGAACTTGGGGATTGTCTTACAATTGGATCCTGGTCTCGAACGGGTTAAAGTAGAATACACACTCGGATAGTTTCAATATCTTCACCATCGAAGACATTCAAACTTAACAAACGAAGACATTAAGGAAATGTATGTTTTTCCCTTTGTCGGTACAGACTCTCGCGCACATGTCACATTCTCGCTCTTATCGATGCTTTTACTTGAAATCTGCAATGCGCCTATTTACAATTTAAATTTACCCGGACCACCCGTTGAATCGACAGCCCTTTATAAATACGTAATGAACCCGGGACGTGTGTCCGTGCTCCTGGTGACGCACCGGAAGCTCCGTTCGATGCCAATTTGTCACGCGGGAACATCGATTCTTCCGAGGTGTCACGTTTTAAAGAGTAGCCTCCATCCTTCTGCGCAATTAAAATAACACCAGTAAAATGGAATTTCGCGCTAATTGCAACTTCGATGTATATTATCTGTAAAATAAGAAGCTTTTTATCTTGCAATTTCGATAAAGAAATTGAAATTAAAATTGAAAATGTTAATTTGTACAATAAAATTTAAATTTGTTACATTGGCAACAATACGATAAAAATGTCTGATATTTTATATTTATTTCGTATACCTCTGCATTCAATGTAATTTAAATAAATTATATAATTATAATGTTATAAATATAATTTACAATTCTATATCTACATATATCTCTAGTAAAATTATAATTGTATGTACAATAATAATAATATATAATAATGATTAAAACATATATATAATATAATAATGTAATATATATTATTAATACATATATTAAAATATATTTATATATTCTCTAGTAAAGTTATAATTTTATATATTATAATATATCACAATGTATATGTGTATATATATACATATTTTAATAAATATTAATAATAAAATTGCAATTTATAAAAATAACTTTCACATAATGTAATAATTCTTTAATAATAGTTTAATTTTGCTTTGATTTTGAACGGATGCTCCGGGCAAAGAATAAACGATAAGCGAGAAAATAGAAATTCAGACTATTGTCGTGACGTAACTCACGTGTGACATTAAGCTCGTACTGGACTTGAACGTTACGTCGTTAAATAATTATTTAATACCCTGTACGACGAGCGGAGAACCTTAAATTAACGGCAATTCCTTCGGACAGAATTCAATGTTGTCAACAGCCTGTAATGAACAATTATCGACGAACTCTTTGTTCTTGACAAACGTAACAAATAATGTAAATGTAAGACGTAATAAATATAAAATACAATTTCGAACGGTTTCGATCGATAAATGAAATTTCACGCTACAAGATGCCAGAAGAAGCGAAAATATATCGAGTTCTCTGCGTTTCTTAGTGTCAAGCACTCGTCGTTCGAGAAGATTACAAATCCTCCCTTCGATAACGATACTAATCTCGAGAAGTTTCGGTATATCACTTATCATATTAAAACTTCATTGGCAAAGTTGTAAAACTTGTTAAAACTTTATTGTTCCTAGAGGAAATTCGAATATATGGTTAAAACTTCCATAGAAGAGGATCAACGAGCGAGAAAGTTGCTAATAAAAATGTGTTTTCGCAATGTTGATTGATAGTGAATTTGTGTTGTTGGGTGGATTCATTTGAGAGAACACGAGAAACAAGTATTAAGTGTTTTGCGATTATAAATTTTTGAATATTTGAATATTTTCGTGCAGCCTCGAAACTTTTATAAAACATCAATTGAATAAATGTTCAAAATGTAACAGAAAATAGTTGATATAATCATATAATTCTTCATAATCCTTAAAGCCCATTTTTACGTACATTTCATTTGTCAAATAATTTCGTATGGCCATTTTTTTATCTGTCGAAGATGGTTTTATTCAAATATGCCTCTGTTAGGTGTATATATTCCACAGTGATTTACTACGTTTCTTGTTATTCGTACAACCGAACTATCAGTGTAAATGGTTTCTTACTAATTGGATAGGACGAATCATTTTGCCCGTGTACAATCTTCATGAAGCTCCAATTCCTTTGATTATTTGCAACCAGAATATTTAAAATCCATAGTTTACGTAATAATCCGCTAACCTTGGCGTTATTGGGAAACAAGTAGATTGGATAACATCAATGTATAGAGTGGTATAACTCTCATTCATTCCTTGTGTGTCAATTTGACATATTTTATACAAAATATTGTTATTTATATTTATCACCACATATGTAGCTAAGTAACATTTATCTAAAACAGGATTGGGCAACACTTATTATTTGAAATAGAAAGAACAAATGATTACTTCAAATAAGATAAGAAATAAATTCCAATACTATTGGAAAGATAAATTAAAATTATAATTATATTTATGCATATCGTATAGATACAATATATGTTAGAATAGAGTTTCTATGCGACAATATAAAAAGAAAATCATTTTCTTAATAAAATCAAATAACAAATACCTTCATTTCAAATAAAATTACAAGTGATAAAATAATTTATTTTTCAGGTACACTAATATCATCTGAGATAAGTTATTTTACTTGGACAATTATTTGAATAAAAGTTTACTTCGATAATGCCCAGCCTTGGTCTAAAGATCTGCAACATCTATTTCTCTAAACATATAACACATATCCTTGATAGTAAAATATCTTCTGACATTAAAATATTTTTTTTATTTCAAACTTCAATTGTTTGGAATTGGAAGGTTTTCGAATTAATTCATCGAAGCTCTTAAAATCTTTTTGATTAAAATGTCTGAATTTTATTTTAACGAAAGGCACAGATTACCTTTTGAAGGGCAAAAAGTATGCATCGATGAGAAAGAATATAAGCTGAACTTCCATCATTTGGACACTCAGTTATTCAAACATTTCCACGACCGATATACAATATTTCACTCCGAATCAAAACAGGGAAACAATTGGATATAAGTTTAATAGGATGACACGATAGAACGGCTTTTGTTCGACAATGATTACAATTTAATCAACAACGACAACGTCACATCGTCGTATCGTTGGCGATATTATTGCCAATATTGTTATAGTTTCTGTGGAATAAAGCTCGAACGGGGACAAGAGGATTATTAACCGACAATATTGATTTATCAGGAAGTCAATTTTCGACGGCGGTCGAAATTATTAAAAATGATTCGTTAGCATGACATTTGTAAATAAGCTACTTATGATTTATAAAATGATAGAAATATCACAGCTCACGGAAATTGAAAAATTTCTCCGTCGTAGAAGAGACATTAATTTTCGTCCAAAACAAATTATTAAAGAAGTTATTATATGTACATTATAGATATAATAAAATAAAAATAACGAGTAACGTTAAAAAATGACTTTCTATTATATTAATACGTCACAGATTTCAGGTAAAGCTCCAATTTACTATCACTTGCGAGGTATAACCTTGCATAGTCTTTAGTTTAGCAGATATTTGATAACAATTCTCTGGCCTTTGTGCAATATAGCGTAGCTCAGTTTAATCGGGTTTAATCTTTTTGGCCAGTCAGCTCCCAATTTCGTTTATGGCGTAATCTCCTGACAGTTTCGTGCCCTTCAGTGGAAATACGATTTTCTATCAACATTCTGCAATAGTTGAATAGCACAACCGTGTTTTGATATTTTAATTTTCGTTTTAAAAGTACGACTTTTATCATTTTCAGACACAAGCACCGAGCTTTCACGAAACAAAACTTTTTGAAATTGAGATTAAAGTTCAAGTTGATCTAGTTGCTCTATTAAAACGATGATAGACTGTTCAAACAAAGAAAGACATCTGCAATGAGAAATCCAAGTATGACGTGTCAGACATAGTCTGTCTGAATAAAACTAATTATCACAGTAGGTTCTAAAAGAAATTTTTTCCCTTCGAACGAAGAAGTTGTTTCTAAATTCTAAATTGAAAGAAAAACGCTACGAAACATATACGAATGAAAGCTAAAACGACGAGCGTGTGAAAACAATTAAGTTCGCTACGCCGAGTTTGTGGCCTTGTTCTCGACTTCTTGCGGAGCACGAACGCGTGAAAATCGCTATGTCCCAGCGCGGAACGATGCTTAACGAACGTAACCGTGAAAAAGCTGAAATACCAAAGTGGTACAAAAAATTAAATTCCGCGTGAAAAACAACGAAAACACGAGAGACGTGCGTACACATGGTTTATTAGTGGCCTCGACGTGTTACGATCTTTCACGTGTAAAACGGGGAAATTTTATATCGTTTGTCGCGTCATTTTTTTTTAATCTACAAATATAAAACATGGAATCTTCTTTTTTCTTCTCTTTCTCATTCTGACAAATATTATTCCGATCCTTTAACTTCGAATTTTCATGTAAATTCGTGAAATTTAAAAAATAGAATGTCATTAAATAAAAAAAATTATTTCGCTTACCCATTATTACAGAAAGCACTGTGCTTCGAGTATTTTATATATTTTTGCAAATTATTCTTCGCAAATAATAATAATAGTAACCATTCATAATCACTAGACTGCGGATTCTTATGGAAAATATAATTAAGAAAGAAAATAAAATCTCGATAGAGAACTGTTTCGCATGACAAGTATCGTAGAAAATAATGTACTTTATATTTTATATATTTGATCGTACTATATATACGTACTGTCTAATTTTGCTTTCTAAAATTTCCTATGTGCAGTGTAATAATCGATTGACACGAAAGTTAAAAATACGAGGTATTCGACGAGCCGTGAATAAAGTATTTAAAGAAGAGTAATTGAAAGGTTCAGTGCAAAACGGTTGAAATCAAATCGTCGAGTTCGAAAAGCTCGGCACGGTTTAATAATTCGATGGAAAAACGTGTTCGTCCCATGAGGGAGAGAAATTTCATGTCTCCCTGTCAATATATCCCGGCGAGGCGTTGCCTCTACTTGCTGCTACTCTGCAATTCAAATGCAACTCAAATGGCGAAAGAAATGGAAATTGAACAGTTTAGAGGAAACCCAATCACTCTGGCGGCAACGTAACTTCAAAATGGTTCGTTGTGTCTGTGTTCGTGAAGCGAAATTCATTGTCCGATTAACACACCCTTCTGAGGGGCGATGCTCTTTCTGTTGCAAATAAGCCTTAAGCAGACGTATAAATTGCGCGAATCAGCTATAATACGAGTATGCCTTCAACTTGTTCATTCGCAGTTATTAAACATTACTCAATATTCTCGAAATGAGCCAATGTGCAAATGCACCGTCCATGATTGGCCATGGAAACTTAATAATTCAATTGTATCTCGAAGAGATCGCCCTGTCACCTTTGGTAACATCAATCGTGCTGTATCACTTGCGTAAGGGAGAAAGCAAAAGTAGATTGAGATTGGGTCACCAATGAGTACAGTGTTTAACGTACAAGTGTGGTAGTATATTAAAATTGAGTCCGCTGCAACCCTCGCGTTACTTAAAATTCTATGCGTATATTCAATGAAATTGTTACGTTAGATTTAATTGAGCACGTGTCAAATGATCAAACGACATGCAACCTCGTTCGATAAGGATGCCTCACGGAATGTCTATTGGTTAGATATTTTGAATACGGAAATATTAGGGTGTTGATAGTAATAAATCCTTCGTGCGATATTCCTGCATTGTTCTCTTGAATAGATAAATATTTTGCCTCTGTGTTCCACGAATATGTACATATAGAATATGTATGTGCATTAATATACATCTTTGTACACGTAGAAAATACCCATTAATCTCGGTTCAGAGAACACCAACGTGCTTCTTTATCGTGCCTGCTAGCGCGCGCAATTAACATGGTTATGTTTTGAATGAATCAAACGATTCAAGAAGAGGAAGTAAATTGTACGTGCTTCTGTAAATGTAAGAAGCTATTTGATTTTGGTATCGAAGTACACAGTCCTGCTATAAATTAGCAATGTCAAGAACAAAATTATTCACGGCCCTAATCAGACATCATGGATAGGACGATATTAGTCCTTTGAACAGAAATGGAGCTCATAATGCAATAAGCAGAATCACGAAAATTTATTGTCTGATTTAAACTGAAACAACCTTCTAGCCGTAATCTGGATGTTTGTGTCTCTTCTGTTACATTCGAGTCCAGTTAAATTTATCAAACGAAACCTTGTCGTTGTTGTTGTATCGAGACCATTTTTTCCACGTTGCAGAAAGTGAATACGCGTGACTTTGACTGTTCTGCGTTCATGCAGTAGCACCTGTTGCATATCCTAAGGATCTTTGTATTAAATAGTTTAATGTTCCCGTTACATTTGTAACTTCTTTCCGTATAAAAAATTTTTATTCTTTTACCATGAATTTTGATAATAAAAATGGATAGATATTTAAAATGGTTTCGTTATTTACTAGATAACTTGATCCTTGATAGAGATTCATAAAAAAAAGAGAAACTGTTAAAGTTTGAAGTTACTGACTTTGATGAAGTTATTTCAAATATATCATTCACTTCGTGAGTTGTAATATCTCCTTTCAATATTTCTTCTTCTTCTTCGATTGAATGAATTTTACCATTCCTTGTTTGACCGTACGACGCTCATGTAATCTTGAAAAATATTTTTTACTATGTTTTTAATAGCAGTGTTATAAAATTTGTATCGATTCTCAGGGGTAACGTCGTTCAATCTCAGTCTTTATTAATGGACGAATGCGAACAGCAATTTTAACTGAAGGTCTTTCAAATTTGACTTTCGTAAGACAACGATAAATTTATATCGATTATACTTGTAAGTCAGTACGTAAGAAGCAGAAGAGATATAGAATGAAAATTACACACTCCCTGATAATGCTGAACAAACTTACGACCAAATTGTTTCATTAGGAGCATGAATAATTTAGTCTTGAATGTTGAATTTGACTCCGAAACTTAAAACAAACTCCGTTCGTTGGAAATGATGTTCATTTCGCCTGACTTCGTTTTTCTTTCACTTCCAAACTTCTCGATAAAGGTTGCTTTTCCAAAATAGCCGAGGGAGAATCCGCGAAATCCATTTTCGCAACGAGGTGTTCTACTGAAAGGTAGTCCGTTGCTCCGCTCTTCAAGGAAAACTTCTAAGTCTCGAAACTTCTGTTGGACAGCGCTGATGTCGAACATTCTTAATTTACACGATTGTGTATTTCGATACAACGAAACGAAGTGACCTCTTCACATCTGCATAGAAGCACGCGCAACTTGTATATTTCATGTTATATAACCATGTTATCTGCAGGCATTAACACCAGCACAGATATAACACACATATATGTACGTATACAATTATGAAAGGTTAAAAGTTTTATTTAAACGAGCATTTAATTATGCTTGGTAAGTATCAGTAGTGACTATTTGCAATTGTCATGTTCCTTCATTAATTATGTGAAAAAACTTTCGAAGTTTCAGCGACAAGCTGAATTTAACTCTTTGAAGGGGACAATTTGGAAATGATTTTATTATAATACAGTTATTTACCAGTTTTGTAATGATAATAATAAAATTGTAATGATAAAAATAAAATTATTAATAACAATAAAACTGTAATAACAAAATTTAATTTTATTTCTGTACGTATCACGTTCAAAAGACTGTTGTTAAAAAATAATCTTGCTTACTCGATAATACAAACTCGTATTTATCTACATTTCCACGCCTTTTCTTTAAATGAAACATCAAAGCATGTTCTAAATCTCAGAGTTAAATTCAATTTTTTGATCAACTTTCGCTCGTCCTACGCTGAAATTCGTTTCAATGCTTATATTATCGTCTACACCTTTGCTTTGTGTCCTATCCATGGTGTCTTATAAAACTTTATTCCCGAAAAATCTTTCCTCCTCTGTTTCCTCCTGACATTCACTTCCGGTTGTGTATTTGTTCTCCCGGAAATTATATGTTCGGCCATCAGAAACGCATAGGCCGTCAAACGAGATTGGATGGATTCAATCGGAATTAATTAAGTGATCCCAGTCTCCGCAGCCTTTTAATTTTGAATTCGCTCGCGTCGAGTTCGGCGCGAATTTCAAATATTACCCACTTTCAGAAATGAGAAAATAGGAGCTTTAAACGGCGTACTAACATTGGCTCCAATCCACCTGTATAATTTTTAAAATATTTTTTATCCTACATTATATACATATATATTGAAAGAAGTAATTGTTTTTTTCCTGTTATTAACAAAAAGCAAAATTTGGAAATTTTTATTTTGAAACACGGTTTACGCGGATACCTGACAGTGAAAATTTTGTAAAAATTTTTTTTGTAAAAAAAATAGAGAGAGACAATGAAATGTTAACGTTCGTTTGCAAAATTTGCAAAGTTTTAGAGAACACTTTGGAACACTTTTATACGGAATTAAAGTTACGAATTGTTGGCTTTATAAATATCGTTTGCGTGACGATGAAATGAGGCGTTCCAATCGCGAATTCATTAAATTCCCTCTTGAACGTTCAATTTAAAAATTCTTCGGAGAAAGTCGTGGAAGACTTTCAATTATTTTCCAATCGATAAAGCGATTGAAGACTTGAGAACCGCTGACCCGGGAGAAGCTCACTCAGTTAATCGAACGATACGAATAGTTCCGTGATATTGCGTTCTTCCAATACGATTACATCGATAAAAGAGAAATCATCATCAATCCTTCCCTACGTTTAATAATATAAAAATAGAAATGCATTTTACAAAAGTACGTAAAATGTGAGGAAAAAATTGTGACTCGTTCTTTTCTTCAGATCGGAAATCTCCAGGATTAAAATTTCCAATTCGAAGATCGCGAGAGAGAGAGAGAGAGAGAGAACGCGTCATAACTAAATTAAAAGATTGAAACGTCTATTCCGAAGCTATTCCATCGTCAGCGGAATCTTACAGGATGTGTCAAAGATTAGAGCGGTAATCTTTCATTTACTTGAAGCGGTGCGAAAATTAACTCGTTACTGCGTTTGTCTTCATTCTGCCGGCACAGAAAGGCAATTTCTGGCACGACGAGCATAATCACAAATGTCTTCCTCAACGAACCGAAAGTCGAGCCCGTGTGTGTGTATATGTGTGTGTGTGTTTCTTGCTCATTTTTATTTTCTCATTGAATATGACTAGAAGGGAAAAATTGCAAGATTCTGTGAAAAAATTAAGGAAAACTGTTGGAAAGGTCCTTTTGCAGTATTACAGCTATATAATAATATAATGATGTTTATAATATTTATTGTTAATACATCTAAATTTTTAATAAATAGCACATTTATGTTTAATCTCAAGTTAGTAATCTGGTTTGTAAGCTTAACGTATGTTTTAATTCGTGAAATGATAAAAAACCATATATGCTGATATTATAATATGTCACATAATGTGATAATATGATACGCTAAAGTAACGTGACATATAAAAGAAATATAGAATGTTGTAAATTAAAAATAAAAGTAAAGTAGTTTTTGATTAAAATTAATGTAAGAAGTTTAAAGAACTTCAGACACAGGCCAAGAAAAAAATGTACTCCGCATGCTCATCGATTCTTAGGTTACTATTTTCACTCTACTCGCGCTATTAATAAAAATATTCTTACCAATAAATTACCTCGCAAAAAGACCTTTCCGCCAGCTCGAACTGCCTCAAAAGAAAATCCCTTGTCAAACACACCGTGTTTCTCGCGCGAAAATCCAAAAGAGGATCTTCCAAAAAAGGTGCATCCAGTGAACCGTGGTTCGTTCGACTGGTGAGCTTGAAAAGAGACAAGGCGCTGAAATGTCAAAGTCGATATTCGACCAAGCCCTCAACCCTTCCGTCCGATCGAAATTCGGACGAACCACCCAACGGAACGACTACCAATCTCCTCTCCCTTCAGAATCTGCTCGAGCGTTCTTCTTCACGGAACCATCGCCTTTTCTACCTGTATCCCCTTCTATCACAATCTTTGTAATCGCGAATGAAAAAATAAAGGTTTCTGAAACATCACGACGCTATCGCCCTTTAGGAAGATTATCGCTTTGTCTTCGCGCTTCCTGACTGCAGCGACACGTGCGTTGTTATATATACTCGATCTCTTGCCAGCTACATATATAGAATGCTCTACGGACGTATTATTATTATCGTACCTTTCATGAAAAAAGCAATTTTTTCCTAGCAAAGATACATACTTGGTAATATCGATCACAATCGCTGATTTTTGATCCCTCTAACATCGTTGTCTTACGAGCGGTTCTTCGCCTGATCTTAAATGGTTCTGTTATAGCTCATCGTTGTGTCAAAACTCATTTCACTGCGTAGTTTTTTTTTTCTTTTTGTAGCGTAGAGAATTATGACATTATGTATATAGATAATTATACGTGTCGTAAAGAGTGATGTATCAAAGTTGGTGGTCTTCTTTTTTTTAAACGCTCCGAGTTATTTTTGTTATTGAGCCACTTCTTTGATTCCATGAGTTCCGTAAGTTAAGTTCGAATTGTTGCAATTAAAACAGGTGAAAGACACGGCTTTTTTTAAAAGTTCTACAATCACTGTTTAACCCCTTGCTTTGCGATGCACGGTCATTTTTCTCACGTAGCTATGATCAATAACCCGAGTGGCATACATTTACGAGGCAAGCTCTCGTTTTAATCTTTACAAGATCGTTACAAGATCGAAGATAACGATTCCATCGTTCTTTTTTTTTTCGTTCGGACAATGCCAGAGCAGCGAATAAGTTTGAAAGGTGTGTAACTGTTAAGGGAGTTATGAAGCAAGAGGTTAAGAAAAGATTCTCTGAAAAAGAAAAAAACACGACCTAGTAAATCTTCTTTTATACTACTACTGCGAAAATTACAGTGTAGAAATAGTTCGACAATTATTTACAATTGTTCCTTTGGTTTGGTTTTGTTTTGTTTTTTTTTTTTTTTTTTTTTGTTCGTTACATTCATGTAATTTATTAATTCATTACACGCTGAGTTTTCGTAAACAAAATAGCCACGCCACGGCGAGTTTCGTGTTTAAAATAGAATTTTGTTACACATGCAACAGCTCGCTGTTGTACTCGTAAACTATTGTTATTTAACATTATCGGTTTCTTACACGTCTATCCTTCGTTCAAGTCAGTGATGATAAATCGCAAGTATTTCACTCAAAAATCACAAAAGTCAGGTTATTCTACTATATCTTCATACATTTTACACATTTTCTCGATAGTGCGACAAAATTCAAACATAACATTACATTAAACATTAAATTAAAATGAAAGAAAAATTTTCCCACGCATCGCTGATTTATCATCACCGCTTTTCATTTCATTTTCTTATCTCACGAACCTTGTCCCCTGAGTAATCCAATCAAACGTGAAAAAGAGAAAAGTGACAGGAAAAAAGGAAAAAAAAACATACGCACAAGAATCCTCGTCCCGTAATTGCAGCTACTTTTTCGAGGTATAATCAGCAGTTATAAATGATCTCGCTAACACAGGTTGTTACGGTCGTACCTTCACCTCTGTCCCAGATGGCCGATCTCGATCGTCAACATTGTTGTCCAAATTTGTCAACGACGCCACCTCTCGATCCTCCTCGTTGAAGAACTAGAGCGCTCTTAACAGCGCCGTTATACCTATCAGCCAGAATATCCCTTGTTCTTCGATCCTGGAGGAACCAGCGGCAATAATCAAATTAGGTTCGGTCCAATTTGCATCCATGTCGTCCAGGCACTCGAACTCGCAGCACCTCTCCCCGACGCGGAAATTCTTGCATCTCTGTGTCGCAGAAAAAAAAAGAAAAGAAAACAAAAGGAGAAAATCGATCAGTCGTCTGGTACAGGTCAATCGTCACTCGAGTGGCCTGTAGAATCCAGACCGCGGATGGGAATAAAATGGAGACATGGAAAAATGTAGTACGTTCCCTCGCGGTGGGTGGTGGAATAGGGGAGGAGATTGGGATCGAATGAATGAACGAGATGTTGAGGACAACTGACGGTGGATTCTTCTTTTGTTGAGAGTTGCATGTTTGTGAATGGGATCGCTTCTGGGGCTGAGTTGTGAAGCGTTTGGGGAGAGTGTAAGTGGATTGGCGAATTGTTCGGGATAGCTTTGTGTTTGATTATTGGGTCCGAGTATAATAATATAATTTATATGTCACTATTATATATTATATGCAATATGCATTACTATGTAAAGTGCATACGCAAAACGGATCATCTAAATACCCCGGTTGTTATTGATGACAGAGGATTGATGATATTGTTATTGATGATAGAGGAAAGGGCATCAGACTAAACTTGCTTGGTGTCAAGGCTCACGTAATCTGATGTTGATAATTTTCTGTTAGATAAACGCGTGAAAGGTCAACTTCATTTTAAAAAAACAAAGTTGATGTATAGTTACAACAAATTACATGTTCATCTACTAATAACAGCCGAGATATTTACACGGTCTATTTTACGTGAAATATTCTGTACAAAATGGGTGTAAAATTAATGTCACAGATTATTTATCTTACTCACGTCCGTATCTCTGTTATTTTCAGTGATACGTCAAAATCTGATTCATTCGTAAGCAAAAAATGTTATACGTTATTTTATTTTGTAGCAAATTAAATGGACTGATTTATTCAAGAAATAAATTAACTCTGAGATTTCAATTGTTGGCCGTGACACTCTCTGTGAAAGTTTGAAAGAACATTTTAAATTTCGACATTTCCAGTGACAAAGGGCCAATATTATTCCCGTATATGTATCTCGTTGCACGTACGTCTATATTCACCAAAACTGCGCCCTTGCGGATGAAGTTTTGCGTCAGTAACGCCCGATTCGCGTCATGGCCTTTAAACTTTGCCGCAATCCAGACTGTTGGAAAAAAAATTCTTTCCGTAGCATATTTTATTGTTACGATCCAACTAGGTCTTTGTCCGTTTCTCTTTTTTTCTTTCCTTTCTTTCTTTTTTTTTTTTGCTCCAATTCCGACATTGTTTTTCTTCAAAGCTTCCAAAGTCACTGGTCGAGCTTATTGTAACAATAAATGTAAAACAATTATCTTCGTAATAAGGAACAGAGTACAGTAAAAGTTTGAACATTATATTAATTTTCCGAATTCAGTTACAGTTAGTATCATCAACGAAAAATTGTAAATCAATGTGAGAGATAAATTGTGAAATGTCGATATCGAGAATCTAATATATATATATGTAATCTAAACCAATGAAGAATAAGTATGGATCTTATATCTTTTCCTACCCTCGTTAATAAAAACAAATTGATTGAATGTCACGTTACTTGTTACCCTTTCTCAAGTTGTACAGCTTGCAAATAACAAATCTACGAATCTGTATTTGAGCTCATCGATGTTTCACACGCCAAAATTTATTCTGACTACCACTTTACGTACTGCGTAGAAACGTCAATATTTAGCCATGCCTTTATCCGTCATTTCCCATACCATATTCCCATACTTTCGCTAACATATTTCCCAAATAAAATATTAATGTTAAGTCGCGTGTCTGACCTGAACCTAACCTAAATCCTACCGGACTCAGTTGGCCGACACCCAAGTTGAAACGCAGCTTACCCGCCAAAGAGTCCGAAGACTCTTAGCCGCAATGTGTATAGAGTTTTAACCACTATCCCCGAGAGACCAACCCAATCGGCTGACAATGGTAGGCGAACTCATCACGAGCTTCCTGCGTCAACCCCCTCGATACCAATGATAAAGGTTATACTGGTCATACCTTTCGCAGACAAGTCTGCTTCCCAAGAGGTTCTTACAAACCTCGACCTGGATAAGATCAACTCGGGTACGTGAGATTGTCACTCTTCAAGGACTCGTCACCGGAACACCGGTGCGGTCCTCCTGCGTGATGTATTCGCGCACAATGGGATATTCGAGTTGTCAGAATTAAAAATCAAAATTAAAATTAGAACACAGCTCTATCAAGAGAAAGTGGAATCTCCTCTGCGCATGTCCACACAAATGGAGGGAAAACCTGCGCATGCGTATATTGTCCCAATTACAGCATATCTATGCATGTTTTACTTTATTTAGAATAAAAAGATCAATTTATTGTCAAATTATTAGTTATACAAAAAAAAGTAATTACATAAGTAATTTGCAATGATAATTAATGTTATCATATCAATGGTTTTAACATTTTCACGAAAGTTTCCCACTGATATATTTTTTACAATTGTAACCAAAAAATGATCTGCAATTTTTCGGATGCTAAAAAATTTCAGAATATTGTGCAACAAAATATATATATGTATATATAGATTATACATATTTTATTTTTGTGGTGAAATTAGTACGAACGAAGTCCATATAAGAGTTCAATTGGTTAAGGTTAGGCTATCGTGCAGGTATCGTGACTTCTGCGTTGTGAAGCACGCAACTGCCAGTCTCGTCGTCTCTTGTAAACGAGAGATATTGTTGTAATCGGTCGATATTAGCATAAAACTCGTCGCATGCGACTAGATGGCCTGAATGTCGAATAAACGGGGGTCGAGCATGTGCTATGTTTAAGCAAAAGCTAACTATTGTAACATATGCGGCAATGTTACGTTGCTCGATGAACTATACAAGATGAAGAGGAAGTCACAATAAGATCAAACAAGAAATAAATATTTTTTGCATAAAACATTCTCCAGATATATTATTTCATCATATTCACTTTCTTCTCATCTTCAATTTTTCTTCTTAAACTACAATGACATATTTTTAAAGATTCAAATGTATCTTGTAAGTGATATTCTAACATAAACGTCCAATCGTCACATATGATAATTCTATAATTCTCGCAATACATTATAAAATACTGTATATAGTAAAATGAAATAAAATACTATACATAGTAATATATGAATGTTTAATATGCGTACGTAATATTTTGATAGTTAATATGACTTGTCATTAAATTTCATATTCTTTAATTATACTAAAAGTAAAACACTGAAAATTCTGAGTGATTCTAAATTAATGATGAAGACTATAATATCACGATCCTGATTTCACAAATTATCTATGCATGCTTTGTCTTTTGTAGGGAAATAAAACAGATTTATATTGGAAAATAAAACTGGTGTGGCAGTTTTTTCTGAATATGGTAATTATTTATGAGTAAATAACACGATACTTTTTGCAACGTGAAACGAACGAACGAATGGCGTATTTACAGTGCGCCATCAACAAAGAAAACATGCTTGTGTGCGATATCGATTTTACGCGTTCACCACGCAAACACGGGAATTGCGGCTTAAAATTGAATTTGCGCCGTAGAGCGTTGACGTTGAGCCAGCAATCATACGTTTAAAAAAAACGTTGAGCGTGTTACACGGAGCTCGGAGAGCTTTTGCAAGGAAATGAACGTATAATTATCCTATTGCAAATAAGGTTGCTTTGATTCTGGTTTAAATATTGAAAAACCCGTGGGTGTTTTTCACGAGGTTTCTTCATGCTCTGAATTGAATTTTACAAAAAATTAATCTTTTCAAAGAAACATAAAGTGCGACAATCCACAATTGTAAATAAAAGGATTTGTCAAAAAAAAAAAAAAAAAAATGAGAAGTGTAGAATTTTCGTTAGGTATTTTTCATGTTTTTCATGTTTCAAGAATTGATTTTTCAAGAACCTTAACTTGCATGTGAAACTTATATAAAAAGACTGTTGAGTTAAAAAAATAACATATGAATTATATTAACATTTTTCTTATGAAAGGAATATTGTTTTGCAGAGGTGAGGCACTGTGATATTCATTTTTCTAATATATGGTATATGTGTTTGACATTTATAACATGTGAAAATCCTAAACACATAACCATAATGTTAAAAAACTAAGAAATCATATTTCAAGAAACCTTTTTATCGCGTTTTAACAAGTATTAAAATAGAAAAATAATTCCATTGATCTAAAATACCTTTTTCATTCAAAATATCTATTGATCATAGTCTTATAAATATTACTGAGTGCATGCATCACATTTTTTAGAATACTCCAACAAGATAACTCTAAATAGGCAATCTAAGGAAAAAATAAGGATTTTTAAATTAGAAAAATATAATTATATAATTACCAAGATAATTTGAAAATTCACATCACGGAATCCATCGCACGCGAAGGGAAGCTCAAGAAGTTACAGTCTTAGAAATACAGTTGTACGTGCAAAGAGAAAATTTTCGATTTAGGAGCTCTCGACGATAACAGTGAAAATTCAATAAAGTGATTACTAACTACGTTACCAGCGCCAATCGTGTTACAGCAATTCGTAAATAAGTTAGCCTTCTTATTTGCGGAAACGTCGTCGAGCAATACCACCACTCTCTTCTCCCTTGCGTCAACGTCTTCAATTAGTCTTCGAAGAAACTCTTTCGCCAACTTCTATTCGTCGTTCGAGCAAATGAATTCGAGTTCGAGATCAGTTCCTTTCGTTTCACGAATTTGTAATCGTGATTCTTTAAACGACTGCGACGAATGCAATTGCGTGTCTCAAGACGGATGACACAATCAGGAGGATCGCGAAAAAATAAGTGAAGAAAAGAAAAAAATAAAATTTTGTTCGCTAAAGCCTTCGTTTTTGAAAACATTTGAGTTTGAAGATTTATGAGGGGATCATTACTTAAATTGCTTTTTCGCTTGGCAAATAGCGAATTTTCATTTTCTGAGAGGTGTCCCTTTTCTTTCCCCATTACCTATAGAAATGAGTAAGTTCCTCGAGCGCTTAGAGTATTAATGATATTCGCAGTATTTGAACAGACGTTTTATCCATCTGTCTCCTTTTCATAAAGCGACACACGCGTGTTCCATTACGAAACACATTCTCTCTCCTGAAGGCTGAAGGATCTAGATTCGGATGAATGGACTACAAGAAAGAAAATTGAAACGCAAAATCCACGCGTGAGTGCAGCACTTTAGATTGAAAGTTTGATAGGAAAATTACGTGTATCGACTTCGCAACTTTCCTCGGTGAGACAGTGCTATCACAGTGGTGTTATTCGAAATTTTTGCTAACAGACTTCGCAATGTAATGCTTCTTCTATAACCGTTTCCTAGAGATGAGACATTCGAGACCTCGTATGAATTTCTTTTCATTTTATATTGATAGCAATCCAATTTATATTTATATCCTAGATTCACCAATCATTGTTGCATTTACTAATAACGAATAAAAGTTTGGAATAACTACACGTTCTTGATAAATTGTTTTTATTGTCAATGATAAATGGAAACTAATTCATAATTTCCCCTTACGATTGCACACACACACTGTATTGGTTATCGATCCTGCAACGTTCAATACAAACTATACCTTCTTGATATGTTATTGCATTATATTATAAATACTAAATGGAAAATAATTTATAACTTGCCTTGTAATTTACATGTACGTTCATATTTTGTAACATTATTGCATGCCTACAATTCATAAGCAATAAGTACTTGAAATACTTGGAAACCTTCAATGATCTATTGGCTGCAAACATTAATTTAGAACGAACATTCAAACGTTTATAGTGTTTCGAGCAAATTGAGCTGCAATTAATTATAATTTGAGTTCCGCGAATCCTACGCGTTTCATTTATTTTCATAAGTTCTACGAAATAATCTTCTATTCATTCAGTTCGTTCAGAATTGTGATCAATGTTAGCTAAATTTATCTAGTTCGTAAATTTTCAAACTTGATTTTCTCAAAAACGAAGCATCTTACAAATACATTTTAATCTTAATCTTCAAGTCACTTCTTTCTTTTTTTTCTTCCTTTCAATCTTTCTTTTTCTTCAAGTCACCAAAATAAAATTAGCTAAATTCGAGTGTACTTGATAAATCTTCAAACTCGATTTTCTCGAAAACGAAAAGCTCTAAGCAAACAGATTTCGTTCTTTATTTTCGACTTATTTTTTCATGCAAAATCATTCGTTTTCCATCGGTTGTTCCATCGGAAAGGGCCGGAAACATCCTGTACAATTATAAAACTTAGTATCGTAGAAATAACTCGCAACAGAAAAGTCAAAGTCGCCTCCGAAGGGTCAGAGATAATAATGATCGTCTCACTCTACAAACGAGTACGAGCAGAAACCTCGAATGGAAATGACTGGGAATAATCGAAGATAATCCAGTCGCAGAACGTAATTCAAAGACGTGCCAAGCGACGATATAATTTCCTGCGAGCCGTAATTGATTGGGTAGGAACGAGCGCTGCCTCTTCCTGCGATTAACAAAAAGTGTTTCGCAAAAAAGTGAAGAAGTGGAGAAAATGGAGTGAAAACGATGGCCTACATCGAGCAGTCGTTACGTTAAATATAATTCATTACTCCGTTCGGTCTTTATCGCGCAACAGACGTTCGGATAACTGAAGCAGAACAAAGGTATAAATCTTGCCTCGCTCGACCTATCCTTTTCCAAAGGGGAAATATCCATTAACCGTTGGTGGCTAATTACGAACTTCCACCTTTCGAACACGTTCGTCTCGTTAGAGAGGAGGAAGAACGTTTGACTTGGTCTGATATTTCTATTTTGTCAGTGATCAAAGCACCGATTCGAAGGGGCTGTTACAATTAGTAAATTAGACTTTATCTTTCGGTGATTTCAGTAAACTAAGCAAAACTGTGTATTTTTATATATATGTATGAAACACGTCAAGAATGCACACAATGCAAATATTGCGGAAAAATATTACAATACTTAAAATTCTCTAAAACAGAGTAATGAACTTACTAACTAAAGAGTTAAATATCATAGCTGCCTTTTTACTTCTTACATCTATTCAAACCCAATTATCAATTATTAATTGAGTTGTGAAGATGAGAGAAAAGCTAAATATTTAATATCTTTTTACCAGAAGATTATCTTTTGAATATTTTTTTCTAATTAAAAGATGCAATTTGAGAAGTTTACGTTTGAATAAATTATTAAATAATTCCCCGAAAAGAGTTACCGCGCACTACTCTGTCTATGCAATGCTAATGTAACGCAGTTTGTTCGTTCTGAGTATTTCCGAGTACCTCCACTCTCACGTGTTTCAAGACGAGTGAACCGGAAATAGATAACAGTAAGCAGTATCTGGGAAGATATTTACGTGTTGAAGTTTCGCATCCTTTCACATCAATGTCATAAATTATACCAGACCCGAGATAACTAATTCCTTGTGCTTAGAAAGGCAATGTACAATGTCTAAAGTCGCCTGATGTACAACCTATCCAGTAAACAATTAATCAAACTCAGATACAGCCGAAAAAATGCTCGAACTCGATTTTCTCCAAAACAAAATTTTAACTGAAAAAAATGTTATTCTTTCTTTTTAACTTGTTTCTTATATCTCTCGTTTGATTCTAGCGTGAAAACTGGAACACCGTGTATAAGAAGGTGAGCAAAAAATTATTAAAATGAAAGCCTGTTGAGAAACCTTGTATAATTTTTCTTAGTTTAAACTTTCAACTGAATCGCGAGGAAAAAAAAGAAATTTCCAACCTAATGACTTGGTTAATTTATCGGCTGTGGCCGTTCATTGCTGTACGCGTAGAAAGAAAAGCTGATTTAAAAATTCAAAGGAAAGAGAACACTTGAGCTCGCCATTGGAAACAGATTCAGTTCAGCGGTTTTAATTTTCCATTTAAATGAATTACCTGGAAATTTCATGAACCGTGGACTTAAGAAGTATCGTACGTATTCAAAGACAAAACTTCCCGCCTCTTTTCTTCTCCCAGCTTCAACATAGTAATTGACCCGTTAACTCGACGATGTGTATTTACATTGGTATCCAGAATTCAGACTATACTACTTTGTCGCATTAAATTCGTGACAAAGAATGTTTCGGCCAATATGCGGAGCAAGAAACATGAAAGATAATTTACGTTTCAGGGCAAGAGATATTAATGATAAGAATTTGTAAACTTTTAGAAATATCTCCTGGCAATATTTAATGTCGTATATGAGCTTCAATATCATTGATTTTTTAACCAAGTACGACAATTGGCACGTACTTTGGCTCAGAAAAATATTTAACCCTCGTTCGTCTCTTATTTTTCCAACTTATTTTGTCCCTTGGTGTCAAATTGATACAATGATAAAAAAATTAACATCTGCAATGAAAAGATAAATGAGTTGGATTTGTAAATTCTTTCATTAACAGCAGATGTTACACATTTTATAAGAAAAATGTATCAAATTGACACAAAGGACGGACAATTAATAAATAAATTAAATAAATAAATGTAATGATATAAATGATAAATGATGTAATAAATATATAATATACAAACATATAAAATATTCAAAATATTTATTATAGTATTTAATAGAATGAATCAGATCTCTAGCTAAATCCCACCTTTTCAATTATTTTCACAAAATTATGAATTTACATCAAAATCTGTAATCTAATAACGACATACAATACTGTGATAATTATGTTGGTTAATAGTAAGGCGGTTTTTTTCCGCTTCATTTATTATTTATCCAGTTGTACCACTGGAACGTCTCTTTTTATTAAACTATAATTTTATTTATAGATTTTAATAAATTTTATTTTATAGATTTAATTTAATATAGCTTAGATTCTTTTATTTAGAGTTCTTGAATTCCACTAGACCTTATTAAATTTTTAATGATATTAAATTTCAAGTAACATCTTAAACTTTCTTAATTAATTGGCGACTCAGTCAATAATGTTCAAGGCTAAACAATGTTAACGCTTCCCGTAGTCTTTATATTTCTTTATATTAAATTCCTCAGAGCAGTAAATCTAGCACTACACCCAGCACATGTTCATTCTATTCTGGTATCGTACTGCATATTTCTGCATATTGCATGCATTGTGTGCATACACGTTGCCTATATTTTTCCATAAACACGTAGAATAATAATCCGGAAAAAAATGGAGTATTACTTCAAAGCAAGAAAAAGGGAAGGGAGGATAAAAGGAAACTCTGAAGAAAAAGAACTCGTCAAGTAAAGCTTTCTACTAAGCCCGAGGTTTAGACACAGCAACAATGCAGGTCAAGTCAAAGAATATATAATTGCTCGAGTTAGTGTAATAACATTCAGAACCGAGAAGTTTCGTTAAGTCGAGGTAAGCGAAGTCATATGTGCAATAACATTTGGAACCAAGAAGCTATATATGTGTTACATATATGTTGTACATATGTATATGTATGTGTCAAGCTTGGAGTTAAGTTGTGTTGTCAACGTTCCTCCGCACGCAAAATATTTATGAGCGCTACCAAGGTATGAATCGTTTGTTGGTGAATATGAGTCATCATATAAAGGAATTAAAAACTTTATGTTTCTCATGACATATTCGTGAAACATATATAGCCACAGTTATGCAAGGCAGAAATGTAATCATACTTTTGAAAGTGAAGTAGTTGTTAACAACCTTGCTCTTCGCAAGGACACGTTTTGTAACATTGAAAATTAATATTATCCCTTTGTGACAATGAAAACTATCATTCTATGAAATAATTTACACAATTATAATTCTCATTCTGTTATTGTAAATATATAAACTTGATTTAACTTTTAACTTTTTTTCTTACGAGTGTCGAAAAGATATTTTTGTCAAAATTAATATTGATTTTCGTTCAGACATGATTTCTTTCACAGATGTAAGCGAGAATTTTCATGAATAATCTCAAAGAGAATGATTCTATGCGCAAAAATGAGAATATCTAATCATTTTTTAAATAAAAACATTTGATCATTTGATCATCATTCACTTGTTTCTTATCAAAAAAAAAGAATAATAATAATTAAAGTCTGCGTTTTCGAGAAAATCAAGTTTTTCAAATAAACTTAAATTTAATTAATTTCATACTACATAGCGAACAATCAATCTAGAGAATATTTTTAATTTGAAAACAACTGAAAATGTAGTGCAAAATTAGAATAAAATAAAAGATTTCGTTTTCAAGAAAATAGGCTTTGGATGTGTTCCCTAAAAAAAATTACTTTACATCTGCACCTTTAGATTTGGAAACAAATGTAAAATGTAAAATAAAATTTTTTAGTTGAAGACTTCATCAAACAAAAAAAAAACAAACTTTAAAAAACTACCTTGGTACACATACACAAATAAATTTTCAAATTGGATCGTTTTGTAAAAAAATTGCACTCTTCGTTCCGCATTCATCTTCCCACGTAGAATAATTTCCTACCGATTATTCTCTTCTGTCCAGTCCGATATTAATTCAATTTAAAATATTCAAAATCAATTTTCTCGAAAGTGAAGCTTCGCGTGAAAAAATATTTAGAATTTTTTCGATTAAGTTGAATTAAGTCTCTATATTTTTCAATTTATTTTTAATTCAATCTAATTTATTTAATTTAACTTATATTGAAAACAATGCTTGTCGACTAACGATATTCTAACAAATGCGTAATGAAAAATAAATAATTTTATTTTGCTTGTAGGATTGCTCGTGCTTCTTACTTCTTACATCTCTCGTAGTGTAAATAATAGCTGGCCAGGCGCACGAATGCTTGGTTTTACTACTGCGATATGGATGCAGTGAAAGACGTTGCATCAAAGTAAGAGGAATATTATATTAGGTACATGCTACGTGAAAAAGTCATAACTATTATTCATGTATACAGAATATTCCCTTTTCCCATGAATTTCTTTTAAATTCGCCTAATAATCTAATCTAAAGTCAAATATTTAAAAACTGTGTATATTTTTTTAATATTTTAACATACATAGTTTTAGTTATTGTGCATCTATATTGGATTGTAAAATATTTCTTTCGTGCATAGTAATTGCTTTCTTTTGTAATCCATTACTGATTATCACAGTTAATAGTTATAAAGACAAATTAGTAATCACGAGTAATTTCAGTCATTAATTTTTAAATCATTCATTAAGATCGTAACCTTGAATATCGTTTGAAAAAATGATTTAGTTTTCTTAAATTTGAACCGAATCGTATTTAATAAATGCGAGTGTGAAAATTATAAGGTTCGAAATGTAACGAAGGTGGAAACGAATTACAAATGGTTAACCTAGTTTCGTTAAAAGGCGCGTGTATGCTGATCCGCGTAATAGCTTCGACACTCCAATTACTATAAAGTATTCTCAAGAATTTTTCTTTCGCACGAGGGCAAATATTTTTATTCGTGTAATTTAACAACTGGAACGTGATATTCAATATTTCGTTTTGCAAAACCTGTGACAACGTAATTCTTTCTCGAGTAATTTTGTAAATATCTTTAGAACGAGAATTTTTCAATTAATAATTTCAGGTTGAAACAACTATGTTGCGATTAATCGTACTTTTTAATCATATTTTATATATAACGTCTTGATGCTAGATGCGAGAATATTTAATCAAAACTTGTGGTAGGTTTCTATTTAAAATTTTAAATATTATATATAAATATATATTTTAATATTGTTAATAATTAAATATATATATATATATTTGTTATTACATAATTATTTTATTTTATTATAAATTAGCAGTTAATTCAATAATTGCGTTCCTATTTTGATTTTAAAACTTAAAAGAGAACATAATATTACATTTAATTTCGAAAATAAAATAATAAAAATATGATCTTTAATTGATTCAATTTAAAAAAAATTTAACGTTCATTCAGCAAATAATGTATAAATGATTAACATGTACAGATAAGTATAAATTATCAATACTAAAAAAAATGACGTAACAATTGTGAATGTAATTAACAAATTTAAAATCATTTTCATTGATCATTAGTCACTGTATCATCATTCATCATTCATTCATCTTTAGAATATGAATTCCAGCTGCTAGGATGGGATAGGATAGGAAGTCATTCTAACACTCTGAATCCGATTCAAGGTAGTCGAATTGGATAAATCATTCTGTACCCACGCAACATTTACTTTGACGACGAGCGTGTGAATGTTAACAGCGTACTTCGGCTGCTCGTGACTACGTTAAGCGTTTCTCTTTGAATATAAGCATGTAAGTAAGTACTCACGTAGGGCGGCGTGCAGAAGATCGCCTTACACCACATCGGCTCCGAATGATAGCAAACGCAGAGACTGCAAACCGCAGGCCCTGGCACATAGAGGAGACCATGTCGAACGATCTCCCCCTGGAAGTCCGTGCAGTTCTCTTCCAAGCCAGCTGAAAACGATCCCGAGCTTAAATACCCTCGCGCCAGTCGACAATCATAGCGCGCAGTTATGTTGGCGGCGAAATTGATTGAAGAAACCGTCGAAGAATAAAGAAACTTTTTGTTCGATAGATCCGCATTGCAGTTGCAACGATGCTTCTCTCGAAGCATCAATAGGAAGCAATTAAAGCAGTTAAATTGGAAAATATCATCGAACCTCCTCTATAGAATTTTTCTATTGTATTCTTCAATTCTTTAAGTCCGCGCTAAAATGTTAGTACAGATAGTCGTGTAATCAATAATAAAATAATTATTTATTAGATGGTCGAGAAACATGAAGTATTATAATGTATCAAATGATACATCAAAAGTTACCTAATTTAAAGATGAGTTAATGTGTTATGTCCCTCGTTCGATATTAAACTTCTAGACTTCTGTTCGAGTAATTTTAAGCGCTCGGAGGGTTGAATACGTTTTACGATATCGCGATATTTAAAGCGAAATATTTTTGTACAATTATTATACGGTATGCCTCGAATTTTAATCTTCTACGGATAGAACTAAAGCTAAAATATCAGGTTTCAAGAAAAAGTTCATAAATGCTTCATTGAAAGATACATCAACAGATATATCAAATGGATCAATGCTTTCATAAGGATACTGATCAAATGAATATTGATTCGATGTAAGTACTTTTTACTTTATATCGAATATACGAAGGGTCTAAAATTTCAATACGTATCGACACCTCCATTGAGTGTTCCATTTTGTTGTCGAATTGATTGAGTACTATCAATGATCCAATCATTAGTTAACGTTTAATCTCTAAATTATGTCGAATTTTTACTAATTCGTACTTTATAGTAAATTATACAAATCATTAATCTCGTCTAAAAATATTCGACGCAAATGATTCTTACATTCTTCTTTATCTTCCACAGCTGGTTTTACACTATTCTTGCATTCTTACGCCATTTTAGACATTCATCTTCCTATCTAACTTAAAGTCAGGTGACTTGAATTCAAGTGACTTTAAGTTATTTCACTTGTACAAACACAAACTTGAAATCAAATTATTTTATTTGGAGTCATCCGAAACCTAAAGTGACAGTGAACAGAAATAATAAAGAGATAATTGAAAGCATCTTGAAATTCAAGATGCACATTCAAATTCCCTATAAATGCATGAAAACCCACCCAGTCTGGTAATAACAAATTCCGGCACAAAATAGTTCCAAAACTCGAATTTTAACAGTGGTCAAAATGATCAATTTATAACTTCTGTTAGATATATTTTATAGATGTAAAACAGTGTGTTTTGAAAGATTTAAATAATTTTTCAATAAAATATTTGTGCACTCCACTGTATTAGCTTTCCTATTCTCTTTACTTTCATGTCTCTCTGATGGAAATTGTACGCTGCTTTAATCGCTGGTAGTTCCAGTATGTTAAGTACATTAGCTGATTTGAACAAGACTTTAGGTGACATGAGAAGCGACACAAGCTCTTCGCAAAGAGACTACGAAACTTCTAACCGGATGTATGGAAACTCTTCTAACCCCTTCTCGCGTGTAAGTGTACAGTTAGTGTGAACCCGGTCTGGCAAGCCGAAACGACGGGTCTGCCACCTCGCCCTGACGGCATATGCAAAACGTAACTTTCTACACCCTCGTCTCCATAACGGCGGAAGGACGGAAACAATTAAGGCGTCAGCCTTATCAGTATCATTCGATCCCTTTTTAGTCGCCTTTTACGACACCCAGGCAACACGTTGGGTTTATCCTTTTCCTACAATTACGGGGAACCGTGGGTGTAAGTATACACGCGAACTTCGAATACGTGTAGCCCATATTAAACGACTATTTAATTAATTGGTTCGACCGAATTTAGTCAACTGACTTTGCATCCAATTACTGGAATTTCCGGAATCGATGCTGCATTGAAACGAAGCGAAAATCATCCGAGTAAATTGATGCCCGGCTGTAATCATTTGTTAATCACGCGCGGAATCGAAATGATCTGACCTCGTTTAAACCGTGAATCGTTATGTACTAAGGCAGAGGCAGGGATTAAATAATTCTCGCGTCGATTGTTCACAAATTTGTAAAACAGTTGAGTGACGGGAATCATTTGCAACGTAACGTGTCACATTAGACACGCGTTTCACGATGAATTTTTCTGTCGCGTTATACATATATCGCAACGGGATATTTCTCCTGTGTTAAATCTACCGTGAAATATTCCGCGAAACGGCGTATTCGCGTCTAGTATCGAAGATTTATGGCTGTTACACCTTGGATATTACGCGTCTGCTTCTCTTACTACCGAGAATTTTCACGGTCTTGCAATTAATATTGTAAATGCAAGAATAGCAGGTTTCTCAAGTGTAAAGTTCCGTACAAAATGACAACGAGAATAATATTCCAATGGAATGATATTACAAAGGTAAAACAGAAACGTAAGACAATGGTTAATTCTTGATTCCTACGTACGTGCAAATATAAGTTGAAAAAGAGGAACAAAATTTTTTCGTCATTATTAAATTAAGGGATGACACGTAGAGGTCAAGAATTGAAATCGGATTTATATAAATGTATCGAATCCATCGCTATAATTTTCAATCTGTCATTACGAAGGAATACGTGACACGTATGTATAATATACAGGATGGGTCAAAAGTTTCTTCCTACCTATTCTTTTCATAAAACCAAAATAGAGGAGCAAACTAATTTTATTAACTTTAAATTAAATTTAAGTTTAAACATGATTTTTTCATTATGTTTTAAAAATTATTTCCTTCAAATGTTAACCGACATATATGATAAAAAAATTACGGATTTATTTTAGTAGTAAGTGGTTTTTGGCCCACCCTATAGAATGAATGAGTATAAAGAGACATTTATTACAACGTTTGTACATTATATTATATTATTAAAACCAAGTGTGTTAAATTTCATATTATTTAATATAAGTTATCTTTGTGTGACTACGAAAATTAAATGCACAACCTGATAAAAAGAAAAAAAAAAAAGAACGATTCAGTGAAAAACAAATATTTTTTGTAGCCATCAGTGTAGGAATTGAAATCGATTACAGAACTAACCAACTTACCGGTCCTCAATGGAAGGAAAAGTAGAAGAACGGCGTACAAATAGAATGTCGTCATGATTATTCTCGAGTAAAGACTCGAATTGCTCTTCATGGTCCTCGAGTGTTCAGTCGCAGAAAATCAAAGGATGATGTCTACACAGAGAACAGATGAAAACCGGTTATTCCAGCAACCACTGTGCACGCATTGCAGTAGCCACGAGCATCGTATCTACGAGCAGAAATCAGAATACAGTCATTTCCACATAGTTGAATCAATTTCACGTGGGATTATCCTGATTGATCCTAACGCGGCATAATTGCTCAACTCGCGACCTTAACCACCTGGTTGATTGCCAGTAAATGCCTGAAATTGTCACTAGAATTCTTTCCAAATTAACCAGCTTCCCCGCTAAATCACAGCAATGTATTTCCTTTCTTTTTTTTTTTCCTTCTCCCTTCTAAATTTCTAAAGAAACTAAATTTCTAAATTCGAGAAAATGTCTTTTCCTTTAAATTTCTAAAAATATACTTCTTTTTATCAGATTTTATTATCATCATAATGTTAAGAATATTTTTTTCTTAGTATTCTATAGTGGAAGTTAAATTTCTTAGTATTCTTCATAATGGATATTAAATTTCCACTTAACATTCTACAGTGGAAATTAAATTTTTTAGTATTCTTTATAGTGGAAATTAAATGTTTGTGTAAAATTGATATGAGAATATTACAGTATAGTATGAAATTTAATACATTTAAAGTCAATTAATTAATACATACATACATGTAGTTACTAAAGTGTGAATTTTTATGTATTTTAAAATTTTTATGAACATAGCTAAAGAGGTGAAATATAAGTAGCAATTTGTTAACAAATACTCTACTATAACTATTTTATATATTATATTATATACATTGTTTGTATTTGTATATCTCTCAATTTCTTAAGTGCACAAAAATTCACAATCTAGTAATTATACCATCCTATAATGTTATAGTAAATTGGCCGCTTGGTAGTTAATGACACAAAATGTGCAACAATATAAATAAATCAATATAATATAAAAAATAATAAGCATATAATATATAAATATATAAATATAATATAATAATAATATGAATAATTGTACAATTTTTATTTGTACATTAGTCACTCCCTGACAATGAGAATAATTTATGAGATTGACTTTCAGATACGTGCGTTTTTAAAAATTGAACGAACTTCACACAGTCAAACCTATTTTTGTGCGGTAGATAGGGACTGCATTAAAAAAACTGCACAAAAAAAAATATTGAGAAACTTTATAAATAGCTATAACAAATAGTTTTTTACAACATATTAAAGAAAGTTGTTTTTATGCGGTGGAGAGGGATATAGAAAATATGTCAAAGATTTACGAAATAGAGAGAAAGTGCTTTCCAAACAAAATAAATAATTAGATTACACATGGAAACATTTAAAAAAAATTTAATTTCTCATTTTAAACATGGGTAAATTTTCACACAATTAAACACTACCCGTCGTAATTCAAAACGCGCATCTTCTTGTGATGAACACTTTCAAAATCGCTTTCGTCACTTGAACATATTACAGTTGCTTTATTTTTTATTACCATGAAGTCGGTGATAAGTTTTCGCGACGTTTGTAAACGTTTGTGATACGATACTCTGGGACACCTTGGCGACAAAAAAACTAAAATCCTTCTACACCGTAATGGTCAAAAGATATGCATGTACGCACTTCGAAGGTTCGTAATTAACTGATGTTACTACCTGGTGTAATATGTATGTACATATTGCGACGTAGAAAAAAAAAGAACGACATTGATCTCGTAGCTCGAAAACTGAAATTGTAAGGGGATAGATAAACAGTCGTAAATAATGTTTTAATAATAGTTCTGCTTCGCTCAGTTAACGAATTCATTATAGTATGATAATAAAATATTTATACAAGGGTTCGAACAAGCTACTATATATTATATGTTCTAATCAATCATAATTATAATACAAATATTTCTTGTATCTGCTTGTATTACTAGATAATAGCACTTGTTTCTCAAGATTAGATTGGAAAACTTTAATTATCTTTTCCCATAATCGGACAAGAACTTAGATTATAAAGAGACTCGTAACAATCTTAATAGAACTCGCAAGCGCTGATTACGCGAAGCGATATAATTGCGTTGGAACTCGAGATGGAAAACAGTGTCAACCGGTAGACGCGTTTGCGAATGTGTAACGCGTGAATAATAGACTAGATGACGGCGATCACGCGAACGCTAGTTGCAACTGACTATATACACTACACATTCAACCGCAGAGTGTCGTTAGAAGTTCAAAGGCCGATCGGTAAGTTTCGTTCTGTGTTCCATTTGTTTTTCTTTTTTAATCAGACGATGGATCGACGATTTATACCGATTTCGAAAATCATCTTCCGGGAGTTTAGTTCATCGGATTTCATTGGGTTCTTCATAACAGAGACGCTTTGACAGAGTGTAGAGAGTTTCAAGCTTGAAACTCGATCCAGTTTCTCTCGTGAAAAGTTCGTTTTTCTCTCTTTTCTTCTTCTCCTGTTCCTTGGCGTATTGACTACCACGAACGTTGACTGAAAACGTGCAATTTTTCAACTGAATCTAAAATCACCGATGTCGGTGGTAAATCAGATCAGTTCAATCTGAGCTCTGATATTTTCAAAAGCACCCTTTGCTTTTTTTCTCCTTGTCAAGCGTAGAAATGTCAACTCTTGAATGATCAATTTTTTCAGTCGTAGATTTAGAATTAATGACACGCATAAAACATTGCGACTGTTGATGTTCATTTAAGTTGATGTTAACTGGTTTGAAACATATGTACATTACGTTTGTTTGGTTACTAAAGATCGAAATACCGTCGTTTATTACGCGGGTTTACATTTGAACCAAAATTAAATTAAAATTCCATCTGTGTTATGATGAATTGTTACTTTTCAAAGCTTATTATTATGTTATAAATATATATGAATATGTGCATATATGTATATTGCACACTAAAAAATATTAATCATTTGAATCCAATCATTCAATAAAAAGGATAACTGACAAATTTCTAAACATGTGTCATGTATTTTTATATTCAATCAAACAGCAATTATGAAAGCTTATTCCGTACTGCAAGGTTCATCTCCAGTAGACGCGTTTCTAATATATGTACAAAAGCTTATTCCGCGTCATAGATTTATCTCTAATATACCTAGTGCATTAGCGAATCATTCATAGCCACAACTCAATTTATCGCGCTAAACATTTCAGGAACTCTAATTCACCACGCGTCTGGTTTAACCTGGCGCAGGATACATTTATAAATAATTAATTGCTATTAATATTTGATCGATTTTTGAAAATTCCCGGTGCGATCTACTTTACATGATGCGAAAATAAATTGAGGTTACTGATCGATCATTGCTGATTGGACAAATAATTTGAATTAGAATATGAAAGAAAGCCAAAAGCTAGGAATTAGTATATTACTTGTACTATTGTTTTCCAATTTTGATGTATTATTTGATGAGAGAAAATTTAGTAGTTATTTACAGAATAATATCAATTTGAATGGTTTTGAGTAATTGTTATATACATGTATATAATAATAATAATGAATAATTTACATATACATATATATATATTAATTTTATACATACAATTATTAATATATTGCAATTAATACTATATTACATATTATATCACATTTATTATATATTACAATTAATATATAACTACGTATATGTATATAATCAACAATTGGTTTTAGTTTCAGAGATGAAATTGTGTGTCGTTATCTCTAGTATGCAACAAGCGATAGATATACATATGTATATAGTCATGTATAGTACTAGTAGAGTTAATGACATTTTGGAATCGCTTGATTCTGAATTTAGCATACATGCAAATTATAAGAACAATAATATGTATAACAATATGCACGGTATAAACAATAGCTTGTATATAGCTATATAACTATAGCTATAGCTTATTTTTAATTTTCTTTAAAATTATACATCTGCTCGTTGTAGAGAATTAACTTTTTGATTAGAGGATTAAGATTCACTGACAAACAATATTTAAATAAACAGATAACAAATTGATCGAAAATCAGACATAATATTTCAACGTTTCAAAATTTTAATCTAGTATTAAACGTGCTCCAAGTGACCAGTTAAAAAAATTTAGAAATATTCTTCATGTAAGATAAAGAGTATAGTTACTGCTATTGACAATTGCGAATAATTTAACGAGATTTTCTTCGTGGATGGCTGACAAGTAATGATTTTGATAGAGTAATAAAAAAAACGTCAAAATGTTAATATTAATTAAGAAAGACAAATGACGAGGAAGAGGAAGAAAGAAGTTGGAAACTTGGTGTCGAGTTTGATTCTCTGAAGCAGACCACTTGTGTCATTGCAATACAGCATTGCTAGTATGCCGTTTCCATATTCTCGTCCCCGCGGGAACGGTTTTACTGGTTGAGAAAAAAGAAAAGAAAAGGCAGGAAGAGGAGAAAATAAAAAAGGAGAAGGAAAACGCTTTTAAAAAGCTGACAAAGCGTGCGTTGCTACGACGAAACACGCGGCGCTTGAAATTGCGATGCTACGACACGTTTTCGAGATCTTTGCTAAAAACGACATGTGTCGAAAATGTTTTCGTGGAATTTAAGTAGAGAATGAAAAGAAGCGGAAATATATTGAATTGAGGATTACTTCAGAAGCAGAATTTTAAAATAAGTGCGAATACAGCACACGAGAGAATTTAAACACTATAGAAAATTTATACTGTGTTTATTATTATATAGACACTAAAAAAATTTTAGTATACATGTATAGTATACATATAGATAAAAATATTATTATAGGGAATTATGATATATAGATGATTTTCTATAGGAAATGTATGGGAATATATTATAGGAAATTTTTATAAATATATTATACAGATTACATCTTAGGTATTAACACAGATTAATTAATAATCAGCCAAACTTATATAAGACTTAAACTAATATTATTTGTTTTTACAAAATATTGTGGAATTATAACATTCTTTTAAAAGGCTTGTATGCTTCTCGAATCTATCAGGATATTTCCTTTTCATATTAAAATAATTTCTAATTACCTAGTGACATAAATAACAGAAAATCAATAGAAATGTACTTATCACTGTTTCTTACGCGGTTTTCATGCTTTTTATATGATGAATCATGTTCATAAAACATGCAGATGATTGTATCTAAATAATTAGATGATTGTGTCAATTGTAATAGTGAAAAATGCGAGTATTTTTCATAATACAACTTTCGTATCGTAAATGTTTTGTAAAAAAAATACGAGACGTTATATTTAAAAAATTCAAACATTCTAAGAACGCTTGGAATATTCAGTTATATAAAGTAACATATTTTGTTGTACGTTTGTTACGCGAGTTTAAGTTCAATTTAATGGTAATGGACGATTTTTTGCAAATAAATTTAATAAATTTCATGTTATAATTGGAGATAGCGTGTAAAGGTTAAACCGGCTTATCTTAACTCGAATCGGAAAGTTTCAGCTTCCTTTCTTCCTTTTATAGAATTGAAGCATGATACGTCGCGCTGCGGGAATTGGAAATACGTAAAAAAGAGCGATAAGAAAAGATTGAATAGCATATCAACGCTACGATTTTTTTCCTGCTGTTATTTTGTATTTATTCTCATGCAAAATCTGAAACAGTATGTCAGATTTGTTTCTTATATGAAACATGAACGTTTTTCGTACTATATAATGAGGGTTGTTAAAAGATTGATTTAAGAAATACTATTTAAGAAATAGTTGGAAATAAACAATGTAAATACATGTTATGTAAATTATGTTTGTACGTATTAATTTTTTAAAAATTATATATTTCTGCATATATATCTTGGGTTAGGAATAAATTTTCTCGCGAAAATGACTGCAAACAATTTTAGTTGCAGAAATATAGGAGAAGGCTTTGTTTTCACAATTTTAGCGCCAGAACTATCAAAACTATCAAACTGTGTATCACGTTCTTTATTTTTGTAATTTTTTTGTTTTTATTGATATTAATATTTATTTTTTTATTGAGCCAGAAAGTACACATAAGTACTTTATAGGTACTTTATATTTATAAGTCATATTTAATTTTAATTAATTCTGGTGTCTCTATCGAAAAAAGTATAGCTATACATCGTAATCTACTATCAATTTTGTTCATCGCATTTGATTTATCAAATAAAAGATATTCTGAGACTTTTGAACGAAAGTATGTATAAAAAAAATTTTTATTTTTAATATTACGTCATACTGGACTTGTAATTTTTAGAACACCTCCCTTCTTCTATAACTGTTACCCTTCGGTACAGATTCGACCTACGATCAGTAAGTTAGGGTTAACTGAATACTGTAGTAGTTTAGTAAACAATACCTAGCCAGTCGGTGCAATGTTTCACCAACGAATAAATACTTAAGTTAAAGTCGAACATCCAATATTAGCTATTTGTATTATTTTTAGAACGAGATGGCCCCGTTACGATAAAGGTTAAACAAGCGGCGTTAGCCTTCCTTTGTTCAATGCGTTCTAACTTATTGTTAGGTTAATCGATTGCAGTCCGCACGATAGAGCTTAAAAAAGAAAGTACAGTCAAACCTGATTTTGTGCGATTTTTTTTTGTGCAGTATTTTGTTTTGTGCGATTTGTTTTGTGCGGTATATGAATGCCAACGGTGCTGGCATTATAACACCGTTGTAATGTTTTCTATCAGTGTACACATATAAACTGATACAATGCATATGATATACAATGTATGTACATATTGCGTCAGCCAATTCCAATATGTACATACATATTACACCAGGTAGTAACATCAGTTAATTACGAACCTTCGAAGTGCGTACATGCATATCTTTTGACCATTACGGTGTAGAAGGATTTTAGTTTTTTTGTCGCCAGGGTGTCCCAGAGTATCGTATTACAAACGTTTACAAGCAGCTGATGAAACGATCGTCGTCGCGAAAACTTATCACCGACTTCATGGTAATAAAAAATAAAGCAACTGTAATATGTTCAAGTGACGAAAGCGATTTTGAAAGTGTTCATCACAAGAAGATGCGCGTTTTGGATTACGACGGGTAGTGTTTAATTGTGTGAAAATTTACCCATGTTTAAAATGAGAAATTAAATTTTTTTTAAATGTTTCCATGTGTAATCTAATTATTTATTTTGTTTGGAAAGCACTTTCTCGCTATTTCGTAAATCTTTGACATATTTTCTAAGTGAATTTTTTTTTGGTCCCTCTCCACCGCACAAAAACAGGTTTGACTGTATACATTTTTAGATTGATTTGAAAGACAAATATAATTACAGCCATATCTCATTACAATTTTAATGACATTTTGAGATATATTTTTTAATATAATGCACACAATACATAAAAGTTCTCTGCATGTTGTTTTTAAATCATTGTAAAAGCAATGAACGTCGATCTTCGTTTTATATTGCAGTCGCATGATCAATTTGAGGACTACAAAAAACAGCAATAACTTCCACTTAATTGAACACGACCTTACGAAAAGTAAGAAACAAAATACACAGTACGAATCAGAAGATTCATCGAAAGATTAACTGCGGACTTTTCTTGATTCATTTCGTTGCATACACGACGTCCAATATGATTATTAAAAAATACTGGAAACTGGTGGAAATTTCACATCTGGTGTGATAGTCGTATTTGCAGGACCTTGGAAATAAATTCTTAACCCAAATAGCCGACCCCGATACTCGAGAAATTTTGAGAAGCTGACGTCAATACCAATACTGTCGTTGTGCTATCATTTCATGGTAAGCTGCATTAATTGCTTTTCTGTTTCACGGAATTAATTTATATCGTGTAAAATAATTGTCGAAAAGAGATTACATAAACGCAGCTACATGTGTGTGTGTGTGTGTGTGCATAAATTTATACGAATATGCACACTTGCGAATTTAGCGAAGCGGTTAGATCTAATTATTTTAGGGATCGAGGCCTGGTGTTTTGACATCGAGCACTGACTCCGAACGTTAATTAATCTTGGATGTTATTAATTAAACAGACCACGCGTGTGTTAATTGATCGTTTTCAAGTTCAGCGCGTCTACTAATGATCAGTCGTTATGACGCTGGAAAACTTTTGTCCGGTTTTTGCCATTCCAACTTTTTAGAATCAACGTTCGTTATAAATTAGAAATATGTTCTTTTATATATTTAAATCATGTACCAAATATCAATTTAGAAACATAATTTATTTATAAGACAGTAGAGCAATAAACTTTTTCTATATAAATTTGTATTTTTTAATCATATATATATTACATATTTATATATTCAAGTGAAAATTTGAAAAACAGTCAAATTATTTCAATAATTAAAAATGCTACATGCTTTTTTTTGTTAATTCCTATAAAATTCTATATAATTCTAAACATTGGAATTTTCCAAATGCCTTGAATATTTCAGTGTAGAACACATCTTCATTATTTCCATTTACTTTCAGATTGTGGAAAAATTATGTTTACAACACAAGTGAGACGTTGATTCATTAAACATAACCTCTTGTACGTTTTTATTTTATGCATCATGCATATAATGCAAAAGATTTAGTACTAGTAAATATTCTGTTCGAATAATAAAATGTTCAATTTAGTAAGACGGATTTGGATATTACATTATTATTATATTATTATAAATAATGGAAGTTTGGATATATAAGAGGCTGATCTACTGTGATGATTTTATAAGTACAAACATTTATTTGATCATGTTTTTAAAATTGATTTTGTAAAAAATGAAAAACTGCGATGTTTTTATAAAAAAAAGCATGTCAGTTCAGATTTCATCTTCAGTAAACGCTGCTATTGGAAACGTTTCACAATAGATGTCTTACAATGTCCGTCGCGTCGTATGTAAAGCTGTATCACTGAATCGTATTGTGGCTGCCATTTAGTAATTAAGGTCAATCACTTAGGGATGCTAATCTGACACGATGGCGTGCGATGCATTCAAGATCTTATTAGAGACATAGTCGCGCTTTAATTTAAACAATTTTATTTGCAAATATCTCAATATTTACTTCATCATTGGTTGATCTTAATTTTATTAAATATCTGATATGATTAATTGAACGAGTAAGACGAAAAGAATTCAAAAGAACAAACGGAAATCTTGCGACTTTTAAAATTTAAATTTTTATAATTAGACTGCGGATTTTTATACAAATTCATATTTTTGAGAAGATAATTTGTATGAGTAGAATTAAAAATTGTTTTACGTAAGCTAAATTTCATAGAAAGCGGTATACTTCAATTGCTTTACACATTTTTTCATATTATACGCATTCTGTACAATTTTTCACTTGAAAATTTTATATAAATGCATAAAAATTCGCAGTCTTGTCACAATTATTTAAGTAAAGTAGTCTTTAAAAATAATATCTATATTCATAGGATATTTGTCATTAAGAACGGTATGTCAAAGAATTGGTCAATACTTTTGAGATACTCTGTATATGTTGAGCATCACTTTTCCGCAACTTTCATCGCACATGTAACGAATTAACTTGAACGGTCCGAATATATAGTTCGCGCGCGCGTGTCGACAGACATTTAAATAAATGTTCCACACATTAGATGAGAAAGAAAAGAAAAAAATAAAACTATTTTTTCTCGTATTTGCTTACGGAATTCATTAAAGACTTTGAGTAATTCAATTATTTTCTTAACTTTCTTAAATATGAACTTTGTTACAACACGAAAGAGTTAACCTATATATCCTCAAAATTCAAATCACTCCTTCGTTCACTACTACATTATAAAAGAATCAATCAAATTCAAACTTGGAAAACGTTATCCCAAATCCTAAATCCTCCTACAAAAACTGAAAAGAAGAAATCCTATGAGGAAAAAAAAAGATACGTAAAATTTACACGTTATAGGATTTATGAAAAAGAGTCAATTAAATTCAAGCCCGTTAAAATCACCTTACATCAAACATCTTTCAAATATTTCTAGAAAGAACATATCCGTGAGAAAAAAAAGACGCGAAACTTACTAGGAAAGCGCATCACGCCGATGCCTCGATCATCCCTCGTGCTTCGCAGTCCATGTGTTCGAAACGATACAAATTTCCTCCGAACAACGAAGAGCCGAAGGAAGATTCTTCCCTCCAAGAATGCGACGAGATGTGAGAAGCAATACGGAAACAATAATCGCGCGATAAGCCGATAAGGTATAGGACTTATATAGGTCAGATGTAGCGAAAAACAAGGAGAGAGACACTCGCTGGACCGATGCGATTGTACACGCTCGGCGGGCAAACAGCGACTGACTGAAGTGAACTCTGTCGCAGTATGAGCACGGGCTGCGTTCGCGGGTCGATCGAACACGTTCTGCGCCCCTCCTCGGCACCGGCGTCGAGACCACCCCCGACGGCCGCAACGCTCCGATGCACCTGCAACACCAGCTACTGGTCTTCACTTTGCCGCGTGATGCTTTTATACCAGTCTTCGGGATATACCGTGTCGAAGATCGAAATCAAAGTATCGAGAGAACATAGACACGTATGTTACCGTACATAAATAACTGGACACTTGCTGGTTATATTGATATTTTTTTTAACGTTGTTCTACTGTCTGCATTTTCATGCTGGTTTCTAATAAATAGCTACATAAACATTTTCAGTGTCGTTAGAAACATATATTTTAATCGTACAACAGAATTGCGTACGCAAACTCGAAATAAAGAACATTTCACGTAAAAAATTAAGAAAATTATACGATTGTTTCGTATAATTCTTCTTTAGAAATAGTAGAACACGATTTGACCATTTATTTTCTTGGTCAAATTTCGAGCCAATCTGCAAGTTCATATTTAGAAGCCATATCGTTTAAAATGATATTGTAAAAGTTGACTTATTGGAGCAAAACTAAAGATTCGAAACAAAATTTCCGAGAATAAACGAGATTTGTCGTTTACGTCATTAACTTGTCGTGAGCTACTTTTCGACGATGACAGCTAATAGCGTAAGAAAACCCGAGAGGGTTTGTAAAATTGAACAGTAAAAAATACCCGGAAGCTAGTTACCCAAACAAAGAGTCTCAAAGACCAAGGACGCGACAATTTTGTAAGAACGAAAATTGTGAAAGAGCGCGTTAACTGTGACAAAAACTGTTAAAAAGCAAGAGAATAAACTGATTTGATTAATCCATTAAGAGCCGAACAATTTATCATTATACTGCAAATATTTCGATTTCTTTCAACTTTATAAGATCATAGAATCTAGGTGGAAAATGAAATACCGAAGAAAATACTAAATAAATCTTTGAAATTTCAAATATTTAAAAAATGAGATTTGATGATATAAACTGATTGAGAAGAATTGCAACAACAGCGGATTAAAAATTTAATTCCATATAGCCTTGATGTCGAATTTTAAATGAAACACCCTATAGATACTGAAGAGAGCGAAGACAGTTGTATTAATAACATCTGTATCGTATCTTTAATGTATTGTATTCAAGGTTCTTTACAATATAAATATTTTACAAACTAACAAAGACCTGAAACTAAAATTTTATATTCGTCCCTCAAAATTTCGTATCATTCTGGTGGTTGGATCACACCGTACTATATTTCTTATAATATTCAGTACATAATGACAAATTTCTACTTAAATTCCACTCGTTTATTTAAATTTATAGAAATGCCAATTTGGTATTACAGATAAAAATCTGTAATCTACATATAAGCGTTTATAATTTTAGTTATAATTAAAGTTTATAATTTTCAGCTGCACCCTGTATATGCATGAGTCAAACAATGCCAAATATCACCATAGCAACGAATCGTTTCTCTTTTGTTCAGCTAAAGTATTCGAGGGAATTCGCGGGACACAGAGAAACGGTAATTTAACAAACTGTTTCAGGAGTATTAACTCTAGCGCCTTATCAAGAAATATAACGTATTATATTTACGATTGTACATCATGAACACTGATTTGTCGATGCAAGGAAGCATGAATAAGATAACTTATAATCTGCAGAAAGAGGTAAGAAACAGAATTTAAATTCCAAAATTTTCACATGGATCATGCTTTATACACTTGATTTGCAAGTTTTCTTCATTTTTCATAAGATACTTCACTTTCGAGGATAGAAACATTTGAGATGCGTGAAATCACATAATCATTGTTAATAAAGATGCGTGAGATAACAAATACTAATAAAAAATAAATATAGTAAAAGTAATTACGATTTTTCTCGTAGTTAACGAAATATAGTGAACGAAAACTTGTTTTTTTCCCTCTTTTGGTACGATGCTTTTTGAATGAAGATAAAATAAAAAATTCCAGAAAAAACCAAATGGTGTTTAGACCATATGAACATTTGTTTAAAATGGTCTGATACAGAATATGTTAAAAATTTATCTTTGAATTTATCTTTGATGGCTATTACATGAAAGTACGCGATTCAATGAATTTGCAATTTAACAGAAAATGAAAAATTTCTTACGACAATTATCAGATTGTGGATTTTTATGCATTTGTAGAAAATTGACAAGTGCAAAAATGTATATAATATATAAAATATTTAAATTAGATTATTTATCATATATAATAAACAAAATTAATTTATTAATAAATACTTGAATTCGATTTCCTTAGCGTAGTGTTTATAAAAATTTTAAAATGCATAAAAATCCGCTGTTTAATGATTACTAATGAAGAGATTAATGTTGGACCAGGAAGAGAACCGTATTTTGGAACGTAATCGAAATATATTGTACCTCATATATGATTATTTGGATCAAAATGGGTGAGTATGTCATAATCCAAACCTTTTTCTTAGTTATAATTTTTCCAAATAGCATTATAGAGGTTCTTTAATTAAGAACTTGTATAATTATGTAAATTATTCTACAATCATTAATAAAAAAAAATAAAAAAAATAAAGTTCAAATTGAAACTTCTCAATTTTTTAAAAAATTGAAAATTAGAGATCTATAAATAAGATAAGTATAGTTTTCTAAAAAGACGAAACAATTTGATTACATATTGTATACTATTATATTGTCACAATTGATCACTTAATTATAACTGTATGGCAACAAGATGTTTACGAAATTTTTATTAATTATTATTTATTTTCAGATATGTACAAACTAACGTTGCTCTACTTCGAGAAGCTCGCCTAACTCAAGAGTATCGGGTCTGCGACAACATCGATTTGAAAATAATTATTACGGAGTACGAAAATTATTATAAGATGAAGTTTCAAAAATACCCTATGTTGTGTGCGAAAATAACAAAAGAAACGTCAAATGCAAGGAAAGTGTAAGGACTAAAATTATTCAAATAACAAATATTATAAAATTTTCCTTCGGTGATGACATTTTTTAAAAATCTACATTTTAACCATAAATTTTGTCCATAGTAGGATTTGAAATATTATCGACAAAATATTACAATCTCATTTGTAATTAAAATACTTGAATGATATCAACAACGTTTGAAAAATTCTTAATGTTATTATTGTTAAGTCAAAATCACAATACAATTTAATTTGATCCTTTTATAATTTGAAATGGGATATTTCATAAGACTATTTGAAACTTTGTACATATCTTGAAAAAAAAAGAAAAAATCCTTGTGATTTATATGATAATTTAATTCGAATGCTTTATTGGTAGCAACTTTTTAGAAAATCTATATTTAACAAAAATTCTTTGTTAAAAAGTTTTCTGTATAATCTAATATATACGAAAATCATTACATAAAAATTAATTACAATATTTACAATTTCATCTCTTGCAGAACTAGCAAAGCAAAAGTCCCATTATTGCCTACAATTTGCAAACGTGACTCAGTAAAAGAAAAAAATGAACAGGAAAAGAATGATGACGGTACGAATAATATTAACCTGGCAATGACAGTGACATCAATTTTCCCTAATCAAAATTATGGAGCTCCATCAGAAGAACTATTTGATTATCCAAAGGAACGAACGAACATACAATCGAAAATATCGAATTGCATTGAAAAACTATATCCAGGAAATTCAGAATTGCAAAAGATTGCTGAAGATATTTCACACGTAAGTTCATTTTCATAATTTAAAATTGTTTAAACGATTAATATAAAGAAAATTTATTGAGAATAATATGTTGAATTGAGATAACACATGAAGTTTAGTACAACTTTTTCATTGATTTTGTTGAATTATCGGGGAGTCATCGATATTAATATTACAATAGTAATATATCACATACAAAATTTATACTAGGACGTGTCCTAGTCTGGAAACAATTAAATGACAAATTAGATAATATCCAATACAGAGATTATATTTGTTTTTTCATTTTTATGTTTTTTGTCGTAGGAGATCATATTGAACAAATTAAATGTACATTGGGATGATATTGTAGGGCTAGAAGAATGTAAAACCGCTGTTAAGGAAGCCGTCGTGTATCCTCTTAAATACCCTATCTTTTTCAACGGCCCGTTTTCTCCTTGGAAAGGTGTTTTGTTGTACGGACCACCTGGCACAGGTAAGTCAAATTCATATTTCTCTTTCTCTCTATATTTTTAAACATGCTCACAAAGAATTTTCGAAACAGGCAAAACGATGTTAGCAAAAGCAGTCGCGACAGAATGCCATTGCACTTTTTTCAACATAACGGCCAGCTCGTTGGTGAGCAAATGGAGAGGCGATTCCGAAAAATATATACGTGTAAGTTATCTTCTTCCCGTCTAAAGAAGTTTTAAATGTAAAAAAATTTGTTTTTTTCACCGTTCATATATGACAAAATAGCTGTTTAAACAATGAAGCGACATCATATTTGCGATGAAGTAATGAATTTTGTCCAACTGCACAGGTTTTATTTGATCTTGCCTACAGTCATTCCCCTACAGTTATTTTTATTGACGAAATTGATTGGATAGCCATAAACGATGAAAACTATACATTATCTGAACCTGCAAAGAGATTCAGATCAGAACTTCTTGCTAGGTTGGATGGATTAGTATCTACTGAAAATTCTAATGTAATTCTTCTAACCGCAACTAATTCCCCTTGGTAAGTATTTTTTATCTAAAATAGTACACGTATGTTATATTTTTTAATATTTTTTAAATAATATTTTATAGTCACTTTGGAAATTTTGTACTTTCTTTATCGTGTCATTAAAATAATAATAGAGATAAGAATAGATAACAGAGTTATTTCAATATATTAATAGGGCGATAATATTATATGTTATTAGGGACATTGACGCTGCTTTGCTCAGGCGTCTTGAGAAACGAATACATGTATCGTTACCCGACGAAACTGCTCGACTTAAAATGTTCAAATTATACCTCAACAATAATTTATTAGAAGACATAGATATTATAAACGACATAATAAAGCATAGTGAAAAGTATTCTTGCGCGGATATAAAATTGCTTTGTAAACAAGCATGGATGTTAGAAATAACTCCAATATGGAAAAAACTTGAAAAAGAGGAAATGTCTATCGGAAATTTAAAATATGAATTAAGGAATTATGAAATATTAGCAAACTTGATGAAAGAAACATTACCTACAGTTACGAACGTAAATAAATATAATTTGTGGAATAAAAAGAAATGAATAAAAGACTCGAAGAATCCATAAATTATCTTTAAAAGAAACAGAGAAAATAAAGATTCTTTATTTCAAATTTTAATTATCATGTTATTCTTTCTTTAATTTTTGTTTAGAATTCACTTTATCCAATAATTTTTAGACGAAATTTGCAAACAAAAATTATTGGAGTTTTAGTTCAGTAAAAAAAGAAGAGAATTGTTTCATAAATTATTCTTTTGATCTTTGTAGCCAAAACGTATACATTATCATTAGACTATAAAAAATTGATGAACCAGTGAGTCGATTAATTTCTATATACAAAAAGTAGAATTTTTTCTAACATAAATTCGAATTGTAATGAGAGTTTTTTCAACAAAGTAGAAGAAAATGAAAAAAATTTTTCGTCTTTGAAATTATATAGAGATTCGAATGCATTATTTTTTCTACAATTATATCGACTAGAGATTATGGTTTTAAATATGTATTAAAGATACTCGTAACACGTGTAATTAATATATCCGTATTCTAATTCTACGAGTATTAAAATATATGTGAACATATATATACAAAATGTAACATATTCATATTTTGTTTCATGTGATTATTAATATATAACGATATATCCGAATGTTTAAGAACATTTAGCAAAATCAATTGATATAATATTCTACATACAAGACACTAAAGCATAAAACATTCAATATCAAAGAGACGATTTATAAAACAAGAGAAATATTTATTTACGGAACGTTAATCTTAAGTTAATAAAATCAAAATAGATGATTAGATTTTGTTAAATTAACTTAGAATATCACATAATCAGGACAATAATTAAATATATTTAAATAGTATTCAGGATATATTTAAATATATTTAAGTAATATTTTATTGCATATAGATAATCATACAAAATAGAACGTGAATATGTTAATGCATATTTTGATATACAGAATTACAAGCAATACGGATATATTATGTAAGCACACATGTATTTAAATACATGTGACATTGAGATGTCTAATACCATTATAACTAAAATACGAAGTAAATAAATACAATAATCAGTATACCTATATTATTGTTGTATTGTTATATAAAAAAAGTGTTTCACAATTAAAAATTGATATGATCAACAGTTCTTTCTTTTTTCCTGATTGCTTCTTGCTTGTTTCAAACCATGATAGTAACCTGGAAATGAAAAGAAATAAAATAGTCCATTGAAAATTTAATGCAAGATATTGGTACAAAATATTTACCTGTATGAAAACCACTAATATACCATGACATCAACATGCTTGAAAGTGCATCCGTATCATTGTCTGGTAACCTAAGATATTTTTTTAAAATTTAGAACTATTATATTATATCATATTATTTATTAGAAATTGCTTATTAATAATTATAAATTATACTTACTTGGCCATTAATTGTGGTGGTAAAGGAGGTGCAGGTGGCATTATATCAGAATTAAAAGATGGTCCAGGTATAAACTGATGTTTGTACGATCTTGTTTCTTCAGATTCACAATCCATTTTTTCTCCGTTAGATTTTTTTGGATCATTCATATATTTCTCTTCCAAAGCTTTCTTCTGTTGTGTTATCTGACTCTGCAAACCTTCCGATTCCAAAAGAGAACTCAACTGCACTTTCTCCGTGTTACCATAGCCTGTAAAAAAATTTTGTTTTATAAATTAAGAATTTCGTAGCTTTCGTGTACACGAATTGTATTTCTTGGTTGATATCATAAACAGCAATCATGCTGAAAATATTACCTACAAATTTTACAATACAATTTTTGTTTTCATAAATTTTTAATATTACAGCTTCATAAATTTCGCCATCCTCCGAGTATACTGCACGACAAGGAGCTCCTACAATCCATTTCTATCAAGAAAAAAATATAAACAGAAATTAATATTATATAAACAAATAAAATAAAATGAAAATTCTGCTTCTTTTATTTAATAATATCTGTGGGAAATTTGTATTTTATTAAAATCACCACCTTTTTTGGTTTATTTGTATGCCTGGGCTGGTTTACTTGTATGTTTTCCTTCAATTGAGAATTTTGACCGTCTATTCCCATTCGTTTGACAACTTTTTCTTTTGCTAAATTTATTGCTTTGTCGTATGCTTTTATTAACGCGCTATCATCCCAAACATCTTCGTTGTCTTCGTTCGTAACCTAAAATAAATAAATAATCGCGTGTTATTATTGATATGAGTATCTTATTAAGTTATCGATAGAAGAATATTACATGATTTGTTGAAAATTTATTAAAAGTTGATGCTATCAATTGCTATTTCATCGTCTAATACTATCTTATACTAAACTAAACTGATATCAAAAACATATATACATACGTTTCCATTTCCCCGCACAAAAAGAACATTCATATCATCCGCCATTTCACGAAAATAACTTCATTTAAATATTGATTCTATTTCTGAAAAATTAATTTGTTACATCCCTTTAACTGTAACACATTGTAAACAATGTCAACATTACCACCAATACCAACTAAAAATTTAGTCTTTCGTTTATTCGGAAAATTATTTTTTTAGATGTTGGCATTAAATGTCTCTAGATTTTACTAATCGTATCGTTTTTATTTACCATATTATAACACGGTAATAAATATTATACGTGCAATAAAACTTCATTATTACACAATTTATTGCACAAATATTAAATTTAAATAGCAAAAAAAAAAAATCAATCGCAAAAACATAATCACATTATATATATTGAATGGATCATGCTATGTACATTCAATATAGTTTCTACAATAAGATTTAATTTTATGAAGTCACATGATTAAATTTACATTTATTTATTATTATCTCTATTCTTTTCTAGTTATACATTTTCTTGTTAATATTGTAGATACTTGTAAAACTGGAATATTTTGTAAGATTTCAAATGTTTAATAAAAAACATAAATAAATATTCCACCTGTAAAAAAAATAAATACGATCACAAGACTAAAAATAGCTTTTGGAAATTATAGAAGGGTGGTATTTTTATGAAAAATTATTACAGATCGATTTATTTTCATCACTCCCAATAAATTCTACTAACATTTTAAACGCATGGACTGAAGAGCACGTGCTCGGTGTACGTCATTCGTATCACATATAACCTGTCGTAACAGAGAAACGTACCACGTATGTACCAGAGTATCACATCGAAAGAATGTCGTGAAAGTTTCTGTACAAAGTACAATTAATCTGTGATCAGTATTCCCAATATTTTTAGTGTTTGGTCGAGGTGTTCTGTACTTGTGATATTTATGAAAAGAATGGCGTTAGTAAATCATTTAAAAAAATTCTCGAGATCAGTTCTCAATATTGCTTCGAATTATTCAAAATATACAAGCAACACAATGTTGCCTTTTTTACAGACAACAAGGGGAGCATCAACCACGCAACCACTTTCAGAAAAACAAGAGTAAGCGACGTAGATTTTCTTCTCTCTTTCTTTAAAATGTTTTAACACATAACTTCCAACATTAGATCAACGTTGAAATTAACAAATTTATGTTGTCTAAGAAATGTTTCTCTTTGTAGGAGTGTAACGTCTAACAAATAAAATAGTATTAATAGAATATTTAAAAATAAACTAATAAAAGTGACATTTTGACAGTGACTGGCTAAAAGCACATATATCATTGTCATAAAAAAATACGAATCTTGTTTACATATTATTAAGACAAGTATGTCTTATCTTTCTTATTTATAGTATTATAAGCGATTTATACAATTAAAAAAAAGTTAATTGAAAATTAATAGAAATTCTCATAAATAAAGAGATAATTATTATTTATTGTAAATATTATTATTTCCAGAGTCAGCATAACGTTTGTTAAAGCAAATGGAGAGAGAATCAAAGCAAAAGGAAACGTTGGAGATAGCATATTAGATATAGTAGTAAACAACGAGATTGATTTAGATGGATACGGTATGTTTTAAAAGAGCATAATTTAGAATAATTTCTATTAGTTTTTAATTTTGACTACCCTATAAATATACAGTGTAGTTTTTAATGTTTTAATGTAATTAAAAACATTGTTATTTATGTAGGTGCTTGCGAAGGAACATTAACTTGTAGTACATGCCATTTAATATTTTCGAAAGAAGTTTATGATGCACTTCCTAATAAACCAACGGATGAAGAATTAGACATGTTGGATTTAGCATATGAATTAACAGACACGTAAGTTAATAGTAGTCTAAATCTAAGAACTCAACATCATAAATATTATTAACCCCTTCCCGTACTTTAACGAGTCTGACTCGTGATGACTTTGGCCCAAACATGAATATCACGAGCCAGGCTCGCGAACAGATAGTCGGGCCAAACATAAACATCACAAGCCAGGCTCGCGAACAGATAGTTGGGCCAAACGTAAACATAACAAGCCAAGTTCACAGAATGATTTTTTGCCAGTTACGATCGTAATTTAGGTAATTACAGGTATCACAGGTTTACATTTCGGCTCGTATTGCGACTGTTCTCGAGCATCAGTCTTGTCTGTTTAGCGCGCGTTGACGCCTACCGCTTGGGCCCGAGTTTCGTCAAGCTAAATGGCACGGAAAGGGGTTAATTTTATTATTTTCAAATATTTCACTTTATTTATTTATTTTATTTTTTTCTTATGTAAACTTTGTCAAATGTCTTATCCTTATCTTCATCAAGTATTGGGTACTTCAAACTTTGCATTTCAATCTAAAATTACGATCTGCCAGCTTTGAATTTAAAATTATAATAAATTTTCATAGTTTTTTATTTATGAGTCTATCCTTATTATAAATCAATATATGTATTAACATATTTACAACATTATTCTCAAATGAATAGAAAGTTGTGTTTTATAAATTAATATTAATATATAACAACCAATATATTCAGTTATACAATATTTAATTTTAGGTCACGTCTAGGTTGTCAAATAATAATGACCAAAAAACTAGATGGAATTGAGGTAAGAGTTCCATCAACAATTAATGATGCAAGGGCGTAACTAGGATTGGGTGCTACATGGCAATTATAAATGTTGTAAAATGTTGATAATAAAAAATTTTGTTTCTAAACATGAAGCTTATACACATATGTTATAGTATAATTGAAATATTTTATATATAATAGTAAAATTTATAAGATTACTTATTACATTGTCATTGTAAAGAGTCTATATAATTGTAATTGATTTTAACCTTCAAATATTTTGAAAACAAAGAATATATGTATATCAAAATATCTTGTTAAGTATAATACTGTAATTTTCTGTAATTTTTGTACCTGTTAATATTGTAAATAAGAATACTTATGGATAATTTTAAATATTATTTAAAATTAAATAACAATAGTTAAATGAGGCCACTGAATATATTATTTTATCCTAAAATTGAAATTTTATCGTATCGAAGAATCTTATTTATTTAAATTTCATACACTGACATATTTAATTATATCGCCTTTGACTTTAAACAATAAAACAGCAAATTCAATATTTTTAAACAAGAAAAAATTTGGTTCCTTCGTTTGATTTCTCATGCTCGCATTTGTTAACCACTTGGAAATAAAATACTTACGCGTTACGAAAAACTTATAATTTATAAGCAATTAAACGCTTTATTGAATTTGAATTCTCGTCATCTGTTCAGAATAATTTATTATTTTTTTAATTAGGTACATACCAAATACATTTATTAAGTCGATACTTCTCGTAAGTATCAGTACATAAAGCTAAAACACTTTTGTACTATGCTTGTTATATATAGACCTAATCAATAATTTAACTTGTGTATTGTCGCTTGTATATTTTGTTTACGTGTAAAATATTCTATTTCTACACTTCTTACAAATTCAATATAAAGTGTACATTATCATGAAATTTACATATTTTCACTTGGTTACCCTGCCCAATTTGAATATAGTTCAGAACGTACGTGATATATTTGTATATGTTTTGGACTCGTTTCATATATTATGTACATTGAGCCAATCTTTATAAATGCAAATTCAACGACACGATATGAAGTAAGAAAAATATATAGCGCAAAATTAATGAAAAATCTGTTGTTAATTTTATTCTGATACGTTTCATTGAACGAATTTTAACGAGTAATTTAGTAACAATTGAGCGAGTGGAAAATACAAAATAAAGTACTTTAATTATTTTCTATTAATCTAATATTATTAAACGAATATGTAGTAATGCTTCGAAAGATATTGTAAATTAAAAACATTGGCCAATAATTGTTCTAATCGGTCATACTTTGGAAATTGTTGTGAAAGCATCAAGAGAGAATCTCGTCTATAAGATTAAAATGCGAATATAAATAAATACGAAAATTAAAAATACTTTAATAAAAATTACAACGAAGAATCGTTCGGCTTATATAAATACGTGTTAAAAATTCGAAGTTAGCGAGTCTTTCGTACGTCTTTCAAAATACTACCATTCGTTCGATACACGTAGAGTAATAAACGTTAGATCAACACTTTGTTCGGTAACAATTTTTCAAAAATTTTAAATTAAATATGATGCCAATTTTAATTCTATCGATATACATATACATATATATATATATGTAAATATACTCGTTTCTTCGAATTTCCTTTTCTCATTTCATTTTTCTTTCTTTCATTTCGTATTTAATTACACAGAAAAAGTATAAATACGTTCCTCGTAAAATTAACATCGAACGTCGCGAAATATTCAGAAGTAAACTAAGAAAAGAAATAAGATATTATTAATCCTCTTAAAAAAATTCATTCTATACACACAAATGATCGATCATATTGTGTATGTACATATGGATTATAGAAACAATACATTTTTATATTTCTTAATATCTCGTTCAAATAATTCTACAGTTGAAACTCGTATCGGTCTTCGATTCGATAACTGCATATTTATTGGAAGTAATTAAGCTATAGTTCTGCACGCAAGAGAAGAAGGAACAAACACGTATAGTATACACGCTTAAATAACAAAATTAAGTTGTTTTACGTTCAATGTGAACTTAATCGAAGTTCCAGTCTCGAATTATAGAGTTTCTTTTTGTTAATTTACAAAATTCGGTATTATGGTCATGTACCACCATTTAGAGAACATAACGCATTTGTGAATTTTAAACAATGTTAATAGTTACCAAGGCAAATACGAAAAAAAAATATTATTGAACTTAATTCTCATTTAATACACAAATACAATGTTCTTCATGTTTCTTTCTTACTTTTACTGCTTTTCAATTCTCTATAGTTCAAGATTTGAGTTCTTTATCTTCACGGAGCACACGCAACAGGATAACTTGTAATCGCTGAATTATGCGCAACAGTCGAAATACGAAAATCTTATTATTTCGTGACAGTGAAAGTAATCTAGGACTAGAAGTTTCATTAATAATAATAATAATAATAGTAACAATAACATTAATATTAATAAGCCAATAATATTAATATTAATAATAACGTAATTAAGTAATACTAACAATATTAATAATAATAATAAAAAAATAATAATAATATTATAATGGCAAGATACACGCAAGTATAAATTAATCGTACTTTTTTTAATATTTATGACATTTTCGGGACGTTTTTTAGAAATTGCTTCATACCTGGTCAATAACCATTAACGAGCAATTTTAACATCGTTGCACCTTCTTTTTCTGAGAACAATCTCTGATTTTTCCACATCAATCAGTTAAAAGTTGTTTTCGTATGATTAATAAACATTGTTTTCGTTATGATTTATAAACTTTGCTGTTCGCACAATATCGAAATTATGAAAATCGTTCTTTGGAAACAATCATTCCTTTCTCTTTTAATTAAAAAAACGAGCTTCTTTGACATATATTTCTCAACACTCGTTTTTCAAAGAAAAGCTAAACACGTCGACAAGTTAAAGAGTTCATGAGATACGAATGAGTAATCAAATACATTCAACAAGCGAACAACAAAACTGGCATTTCACCGAGTGAAAATGGAGTTCGCAATGTACATAAAATGAAACAAAATTAGTAAATCAATTTTCATTATTTTATGGTCCCATGTAGTACTTTTGATTAAGGCATTTCACTTTAATTCCCCTTATTGTCTCAATTCGCAACTCCACAAAATTTCACAAATTTTTTTTACTACTTTTGAACCTCACTTCTTCGCTTTTGCTTGGTCAAGCTATAATCTTTAAAGCAACGAGTTAATTCGCAAAGTATCTTCGAGCTGACATTGAATGCTAATGTAAAAATCGGATAATAAAAAAATAAATTACATCTTTCATTTTTGTTAAGAGTCGAAGGAACGAAAGAATGCGGAATTTTAAATCAAATTTTTAATTAACCGGGCGTTGGTAGGTTCAGTCTTAAACCAACGTGGACAATTCGTGCGGACTGTTGGTGGTGGCTGCGCTGCTTAAATCCAATGTGGCAGCCGGAAGACCGGGACTGACGCTGCCGGTCGCCTCCCGTGGCAAAGGTTGCGATCTGTTCAACTTGTTTCCAGGACTCGGTGGTGATCTATCCGCTGGTGTGTCCGGTGGAGTGATCACGTTTCTATGCCCGGTCACGTTTAGATGATTGTGCGTTGCAGCAATCGGAGCTGGCGATGAGAGCAACAAGGGCGGTGGTGACATTGACACGTGTCGATGATGATGATGGTGATGATAATGTTGATACTGTGTAGCACGGCCGTGCGTTGCGTGGCTGACGTTTAGCTGATTCGTCGCAGGGCCGACTTTCGTTGGGCAGCCGGCGTGGTGGATGGTCAACGGGCTACGTAGTTGTTGATGCTGTTGCAACTGGGGCTGGTTTTGGTACTGTTGCAGCTGCTGCTGACGCTGCAGCTGCACCGCCGCCTCGCACTGTTCACGCGCTAATGCCTTCACGGCATTCGTCTTCTCCTGTAAAGTGATAAGAATGACTGGTTAGTTTGATTGTAACTAAAGATTGTAAACATCGCGACTTTTTGTGAATTCTAGTAGATATTGGATGACTTACGGATTGAAAGATCAAATGTGTACCACGACGATTTTCAAAAAATAAACACATTTTCAAGATGTATTTGAACAAATAGGATTTCTTTTTTTTTTCATAAAAAATATGTTTTTACCCTTTGCCACACGAAGACGTTATGGACCATTGCACATCCACAAAACACGATGCCAAGGCCTATGAAAACCGACGTAACGATTGCCGGTGTCGAATGAAACTGGATGAATGTGTACAGTATCATACCTGAAAGCATTATTGGATATGTTGTAATAAGCATGTCATAACAGATAAAATAATGAATTAATGTATGTAGACATATATATATATTGTTGATACTTATAATTTCTCGAAACTAAATTTTATATAATAACGGTAAACTCTTTTTCAATTGATTCACTATTTAAATACTCCGAATATCAATTTCTTTTCATAGATAAATTATCTGCCTTACTTTTAAATAACAGAGAATTAAATATTTTTGATTAATTTTAAAATTGAGAAATCTAAATTTTGAAGTTTTTATTTGATCAAATGAGAATTAATTCTGAAGAGAATTTAAATATCAGATTTGAATCGTCTTAACGATTGATCGAACGAAAGCTAGCTGTGTGAACTGTACACATATGTCACAATATATAAAGAGATCTCGAGATCTATCCATGTGTTAATAACATGAAACGAATTTATTAAAACTATTTTTCAATAAATGTAATTATTAGAATTTAGTAAGAAAAAACATTATTTTTTAACTCTGTCAGAAAAATAATTCGACATTAAAATCAGTTTTATTTGTAAAAAGGTTTTACAAATTCGCAAATAATTCATTGTGCTTTTCAAAAACTCATGCTTGAATGAAAGAAATATTAAACGTATAATTTCTCTTCAATATCTCTCCAAAGGTTAAAACTTGACAGGATTGGAGGAATTGACACTTACCAGTTAGAAAGACGGGAATGCTAATGAAAAATCCTCCGACAGCACATATCCGGCTGATGGATGATTTTTGCAGATACTTGTTACTCCTGAAATACAAAAAAAAATATAGGAGAAAGTGAATTTCACGATTCTGTGATAATTAAGCGAAATATAAAGAAACCAGTTTTCTATTTAACAACCACAAGGACACTCCAAAAATTCTAATTGATACTTCAAATACATTTAGTAAAACAAAAAATAATATAATAATCAGAATATTAATCTTAATTTAGGATCAAACAACGTACATGTATAAAAGTAAATGTTACAAAATCCGTTCATGGATTTGGTGGATTATTTTAGACTGATGTCAAACAAATGAAATAAGTTGTAAAATAATTTAAATTACAAAATAAAATGAATGAACACGTTACAAAATAACTTCGGTCTAATCTTACTTTTGGTAAATTATTTGTTTTACTTAGGTTTCTTTAATCACCACACCTTCCTTGTATATTTCGCTATAGTATTAAGCACAAATAAACGATAAAGATAATTCTTATTTTAAGAACATAATTTTTATACATTCTTACAGATAATCCTTTCGCTGTGTATTTAAATTTTGCATGCAATTCTTGAGAAGAGTCAATTTCAATGCAATACCGCAGCAAAAGGATTAAAAAACAACAGGCTAGATGTGATATTAAACAGAACTGTGACATTAAATAGATAGATGTGCTCCATAAATACATAATAGGTATGTCAGGTTCTGAAATATCGACCTGGAAAAAAGTCGACACCCTCTGTGATTTACTATAGTTGATGTAAAAATTGTAATCTATTATTCTATATAATATCGATGCATATCAAAAGTAATCAATATTTGATAGCAAGTACTCGAAATTTCGTTACACGTCGATACTTCCCTATTGAATATTTTGATCTCAAATCGATTGATTGTGAGTATCATTGTTAATAGCATCAATATAGATCTGAAAATGGAATTGATAGATTTGATGGAATAATTTGTGGCTTATAAAGTTTCGCTAATAATATTCATTCGATTGTGCGACAAAGTCTAGATTACCGAACGAACCACACGATCCAAAGAGATTTACGATCGCAAAGGAAACATATGCCGCTATGGATGTTTCCTGGTGGCGACTAATCACTACGCGTTAAGAACATTGTAACTGGAATCAAGGAAGAGTTAGCGACTTCCTGGAATAATCCTTTCGTGTTCTCGATGAATGTCTCTTCGCAATGGCCCCGTGTAGCAGTGAGCCGTTTGCTTGTGATTGTACGACGTACGAACGGTTTTGTATTGCTTTAACATTAACACGACCATCGATGGAATCTTTTTTCTTCGATTTTTGTCCACTCGTTTTTATTCTTAATTTCTTACGATGATAACTGACTCTCGGATTACGTAATAATTTAGCAGGATATCCTATAACGGATGTCTATGACTTTAACGCGAATACGAATAAATGTGATAACGAACAATTTTTCTCGTTAAATCAAAATAACGAACGTAACAAATTTATAAATTTACGCATGTGTGCATTTATATGTGCAAAAATTTAAACGTAATAAATTAAATTTATACTACATATATATTTATATATTCTTAAAATGTATGTATGTATTAAGAATCTATGTATTATTCTTAATATATGTATGTATATATGTAAATATCTTATAAGAAACGAATGCTATAAGGAGCAACATATAACAAATTATGTATTATGAGACATTACATTGTATTATTAGTGAATTAACAAGATATAAGACATAAGTTTTACAAATTTTATGTCTACAATTTTGCAATCTCACGTTATATAGAGAGATTTAATAACGAGATAACTTATAATTTGTAAAATATACTTAGTACTTTTATGAAATGAAATTTGTTAATAACAATAATCTGTAAAATCTGGTGACTTAATGATTTGACTTGTAAAATTTAACTAATAATATTAGTTCAATTATGCAAGAGAATCCTAGTGTATTTGATAACTGATCATATTCTAATGACATTTTTAAGTTAGCATGCAACAATATTGAAATTTTACATTACAAAATTGATATTTAGCGATGCTTGAATTAAATAATAATTGTTTGTTTTTAATTAAAGCTTCGATAATTCTCAGATTAAAAGGAAACATAGCATCTATAAAATATATATATATATATACATACATACATTTTTGAATAACTTCGAAATCGACTTTATTTCTTCCTATGTTCTTGTCATGAATTTTTTAAATGTGATGAATTTTTTAAATTCAATCTTTTGTTATATTTGTAATTCGTAACTATCACTTTTTTTTTAATGAATAATTAGTAAAGAGTTGAATTCTATATGTGAACATAAAAGGTACATGACAGTTTCTGCACGTGGAATCATTCGGTCGAAGCATTTGTTATTTCCGGGCAAAAACAGACGAATCGCGCTGATTTTAAACAAGTTTCATCCGAATAGGCTACAATAAGAAATTCCCACGAAGCGGTTGCGTCCATCCTCTTTCGAGGTCGGCGACCTCTTTGGATGCATTTCAAGAGCACCGTACCAATGAAACTTCGAGTTCTAGACTAATTCCGCTTGGTCTCTTGAGTGTACACGTGTAAATTTAACCTTCCGCGTTAGTATACTTCGAGCGAATTTCTATTTTTCGCTTCCGCCAACTTCACCAACGAAACAGTTTCAACGTCTATGAGTAAAACTGTCTCGTCGATAAAGAAAAACTTTTTTTTTCTCAGAAAAGTCGAGAAAAAAAATTACAATATTATTTACTTACGTATTACTTCGTACATTTCTCATCTTAATCCTATTTATCAGTAGAATTTCAAACTCAGGTGAAAGAATAATTCAAATATAGTCTATTGGATGAACGATTTGTACAAATTATCTTTTATATTTGTTTAAAGTATACATGTCACGAAGCATCTTTCAAGACTATCGATTATTCCGTATCTTTCATTTGTATTAATATACTCTAAAGGAAATTAATATACGCGTATAATGTGGTTGCCCACATTTTAACAAGCGTTAAAATTTCAAGCTGACGTCTACAATGGTTCCAGAGGAAACAGCTTGTGCTGCGAGACACCCTGTACAGGTGTATAACCCGAATTCCCGCAAACAAACTTATGCAAACTACCTAAACACGTACGTACACTAGGAAATTGACTCCCATTCTCTGCCAAAACCACGGACACGCGGGATCAATTTCACCGCTTGAGTCGGTTGAATAGGGCAAAAGAAGGTAGAGTCGAAGAGCCTGGGTTTAAGAAGCATAGCTGGCAAAGAATCGCGTGCCACCGCGCCATTAAGATTAAGCCCGGTCTCAACAATAAATATTGGGCGGTTCTCTGACCTGCATTTCGCGTGCGACTCCGAACGATTCAGAAACGCCGAGCCCTTTCCATGAATCGAGTCAAACGTTCGCGATTTATCACAATCAGGTTACACCAATATTATCTACGGACGAAAATACAGAAAATACACAACTTTCTCTCAACTTTACCGTAATAACAGTTTGTAATCTATGGCAATGATTAACAATACTGGATATTTCGAATATGCATATAGTGAAAAATTCAAATTGGAAAATTAAATGTTTATATAGCAGTGGTAGTTAAAATTTAATTTCTTTTAGTAAAAAATAGAAGTTTGTATTATTTTGGTATTCTTTGTTCCTTTTTAGCTACATCGTAGCTATAAGACACAATAATTCATTTTTCGGTTGGTAAATTAACAAGACTTTAATTATTACAAACCTTTATCTTGCGCAACCTTTTATCTTCTTTTTGTAAGCTAAAAGCTAACAAGTTGTACATACTTGTTGAATTGTATATTTATAAAATGATAACTTCGTGTTACAACGATGAAAAAGTAGTAGAATAAAACGCTACAATGTGTAATTTTAGTCGATTGTTAACTAATTAAAGGAGTTGTGGTCAATAATCACATGTATCTAGTGCTTACTTCACTGCATGAAAATTGATGATGGAGAATCAGTTTGAAGAGAATAAACATAGAAGATATTATTCCATATTTGTTTAGACGCGCGGGAAATTCTCATTTTTACCGCGCTAAGTAAGTACTTACTTAGATTATTACTTAAAAAGTAGCCAAATATAATCGTATTCTCTAAACTTTTAACCACCTTTCAAGATCAAGGCTCAAAACTAATATCTTGGTCCCCTTAAAAATAAAAGACGAGAAGAGAAGCTTATTGTACCAGGCTTTGTGAGAAGTGAATAAAGACTATACCGGTTATTTTATGCGACTTTCTGGTGACTTTGAAGGGGGCAAGATCTCGTTGATCTCGTCTAAGCGGAAAGGAGTCTCTCGGCCTTTTGATTTCGTACGAGTCTTTTCATTCATGATCGCGCGAGCCGGCTATAGGCGACGACACCGGACCCCTCGACAAAACCGTCTGAGCTTATTCAACGAGCGACGTCAAATAGTTTAACCCGAGGAGATGTGAATGGAGATGAGAATCAGCGTCTCTATGCTTCAATGACAATGATATCTGGTAAATCCTCTTTTTGTTTCTCGTTTTCAAAGGAGATTATAAAGAGGAGCGTTACTGGATCGTGTGAGAAAATAGCATATTGATTTATTTAGGAATAACAAAAACAACAAATATAATTTTTTAGATTGATCTAATAATATTTTATTTAGATTTTTATTATTTGATTTAGATTTTTTAGATTGATCTAGTAATATTTTATATTCTGGTCTTGAAAAGTATATGATTCTTTTGCACAAAATTACAAAAACAGCTACTATAAACTAGATTAATCTAATGAGTACAAACAGTTTACTGTAGTAAATTAAATTGATCTAGTTAATATTTTATTCGGGTCTTTGAAAAAAAATGTATGGCTCTCTTGCACAAAATTAGAAAAAGGATACAGTTATAGAAAAATTTTTGTTTCTATGTTTTACACTCGTAAGAGGAATCGATTTTTTTTTTACCTATTCTAAGATACTTGTAATGGTATCTCGGAAGTTGTAGAAGTCTAGGAAATACAAAGAGACTGGAAGGGTCAGACGAAATCCGCAGAAACGTTAATTGCAATCTCAGCACAACCAAAATATCTTTCTGGCTTTTCTATACATATTTCTACATTTATAATAGAATCTATCATTAATCGAGCCCAACAAATGCACTGTAAACGAGTGCATTGACCGACGTTACTTAAATAAACATGCAGAATGTATGTTGTAAAATATTCTAGGAATGTAGTTGTTTTCATTTCCGCAGAACATGGTCAACTTGTGTGTACATGGCGATCTGTCTGAAAGATAGACGTTCGCTGCGGTTATTGACTGTATCAGTAACTCACTGAGCTTAAATGCTAATATTTAACAAATAAAAATTGTGAAATTTTTAAGCTCTTTGAATGTTTGAATTTCAATTCAAATGTTCAGAATCTTCAAGCTTCAAAACTCCGGAATTTTCAAAATGTTGAAATTTGTTTTAATTTTAAAGACTTTGTCGTTTGCCATAAATCAAACGTTGATGTCACTGCTATTATTATATTCTACAAGAAACTAAAATAATAAAAAAATCTTATCTAATAATTAATAGTATTCGGTATATCCTTGGCGCGGAATTTTTATTTTTATTTTATTTCAATCTTTCTTACAATCTTTATTTTATTACAGTTGCGGGGAAAATGCATGCAAGTTCTTGCGAAACGGTTTGTTGCACAACGAGAAACCCACGAACAACGCCCAATCTAAACGGTAGTTAGAGGAAAGAGGAACGCTTAAAATAGACTCTTAAAAGCTCCTACAACGATCTAATTGAAATTTTCGACACTTGCTGAGAAAGATCAAATCTATTTATGACTCCGAATTTGACTCGAACTTATATTATTTACAGTAAGTTAAAACGTTTCGCGAAATCCACGTTCCATCGTATTATCTCTTCGCGCAATTGTTTTGCTGTGCAATCTAACCTCATTTGCAAGGCTACACTTCCGGTAAGAAGCCACACACTTCAATCGTGCAAGTTCCAATTTCCTAGAATCGGAAGCATTCACCTCGAAACAATTGTTATATACAGGAAAAGAAAGAAAAACGAGGAAGCGAAACAAAAGTGTAGCGACAGGAAGTCAACTGAAACAAAATCAATATCCTCGAAGAAAACCATAAAGATATAAATCTCTCTCTTTCTTCTAAAAAAAAAAAAAAAAAAAAAAAATACTAAACGAATAATAATGCAACTGATCATCCAGAAACATCGGATTTTTCATGCTTCGTACTGAAAGAAAAAAAAAGAAACAAAGTTGCCTGTGCATGATGGAAATCGTCGTCTCTGGTCGACGATCTTTGAGCGGTCAAATGCGTGCAAGAATAGCATCGCAGATCGGCATTTCCACGGTGAGGATTGTAAAACGGTTATACAGATGATGAATCATGCGCGTGGACCGTATTGACTACCGTGATCGTGTATGATGGATCATAAGCATGCACGTTCTCGACTTCTTCCGAATACTCTTCGTTACAGCTGTTACGATCATGTCGTTCGAGACGAACTCGGGGGAAAATTCATCGTCAAATATCTCGAGGGAATTTATAGAAAGTTTTCATGCATCTATACTATCGAATATTATTACAACAAGAATTGGTAATTCTTTTAAATTTGTCAATTTATTGTATGAAAGAGTGGCAAGATAGTTTTGAATAAATTACCCCAAAATTTTGCGTGTACGAAAAATGGTACACAGTATAGAATTGAAGAAGTATGTAAAATATGTAAAATTATATATTTTTTACCTTTTCGAGAGCGTGAAATTTATTTATTTATTGCGATAAACGTGTAACAAAAAAATAACTTTATTCATATTAATGTTTACGCGAATAATTAATGTATCTTTCATGTACATATTTACCAATTGAGAGAAAAATCAACAATAAGCAAAGAATGCTTTCTCCCGTTACTGTATATACATATCTTTAGCAATCACGCAAATTCTCCAAAATGTTTCGCGCCGACTAAACAAAGAGAAAAAAGGTAGCAGCTGGTAAGAACAAACTACCTCTGGAATTTTCTTCGTTTCTAAATGAGCCAGGAAGAAAGAGATGCCGAAACTGAAGGGTGGCCACGACAACCGTTACGATCGAGCCGCACCTGTTCCTCCTGTTCCTAAGTTACCACGACCGAGCCATCAAAGCGTTCCACCACCATTTTTTTTTCACTTGTCAACGAAGGGTCGATCCGTTACTTTTTCACTTTTTGAAAACTCTATGCAGCTAGTAACATTACCGAGTTTAAGTTTTTCGAGATACGATTTTTTGTACCACTAAAATCAGAATTTATTGTTGCACAAAGGCTACAAGAGTGTGAAGAACATGATAAATCACATTTCTTGTGTTTTATAGAAAAACAATTTTTTAATTCGACAGAAAATAAATCTAACAATTCTACTTCGAAATTATCTTCTCGTTTGACTTTGTGACTGAACATGTGTTTTTGATATTTATTTGAACATTATTGATGTAACTAATATTAATTAATATTGTGGATTTGTCGTTTGAATTTACTAAATTATTTTCTAGTACTATGCACTATGTATAGAATGGGCCAAAAGTTTCTTCCCGTCTATTTTTTTAAATAAAACATCAAAATATAAGAAAAGACTAATTTTATTAAATATATAGTAAAAAAGTTATGGATTTATTTTTTTAGTAGGAAATGACTTTTTATCCACTCTGTATATATTAAAATAATACACACATATATATAAGTATTTCTTTTAAGCCACCAAATAACATAAAAGTCAAAGAACTGATAAAATGATATTATACAGTATCACTGAATCTTCGTTGATTAACCTAATGCGTGATGGCGAATCTTTTATGCAAAATGCAACGAGCTCTATCAAGCAAAGCACTTTGAATAAAATATATTCGTTTGACAAAGTTTAACAAAGTTAGTTTTTACAAAACTGACTAATTTTCATTCAGTAATAAAGCAACAGGCACAATGTGTGTAGATCATCTCTAATAATGAAATAAATTTGGTTAGCTCATAAAGGTTTCTTCGTACGAATACTCTTCGTATGGATCTGCAACGCAAATACCACCACAATCGACTGTAGACACATTTCGCTTGAGTAAATAAATCAAGATCGCAGACTGCGTTATAAATAAGATCTGACTTCACGAGATGGTTCCTTACAAAAGAAGTTTTTTTTATACTTCGAAGATGATTCACGACACCCTCTTGGAGGTCACCTATTCCTTTTTGACCGCTTACAAATAACTAACAAATTTGTACACTGCATATATCTAAAGACAATCAATATGCATACGTATTTGCCAAAACAAATTTTGATTCCTTGCAGTTAAAAAGTCGTTGGAGTGTAGTTAATTAACAATATAGATATATGTACGTATTAGTATTTACAAGTTTCAAGGAAGTATAAAAATCCATCAATTCTGTGGAAATTTTCAATTTGCTTTAAATTTTTATATTTTTTTGAAAATATAAAAACTTGGTCTTATCAACCAATTTATGGTAAACCTAAATGGAAATTCTCTATTTATTTCTCCCATTTATCAATTTATCAAACGTTAAATTGATTGAGAAATAAATTATAAATTATATTATTTATTATATTGAGATATATTATATTACATTATAAAATATAATTATATTAAGAGATACGCGAATTCCAATTCCTTTATCTATAAAAAACAAAAACAAAAAGTTAATATTTGATGGAATATTGAAATGCAAGTATACGGCCCGCCAAAATTTCTATTCTGCGAACGTGCGTTCGGTGCCAGTTCAAAAAAATTCGAAACACCGGGATTCGAAGGCAAGAGATACCAACAAGCTACAAGAGATATTCTTTTCTTTCTCCGGTGCACGCGTATGCTCGGCAGTTCTGACGCACGAACTGCCCGAGAACAGAAACCAGACACGCGTGTAACGTTAAACCGGGCCGACGATGAAAAACGAACAAGACCTCCGCGCGACCGATGGGGCTTTTTCAATGACAGATCGAATCACTCAGTTTCACGGATCATTCCGCGCTATCTTAAGTTAAGAGAACTAAAATGATTTCTAATTTAGATTATTTAGCGGACACGACTGTCGCTTTACTAACATTCGAAAAACGAAATGTCTAAATTTATCATCTCGCGCGTTAATTTCTTTAATATTAATTTGATACGATAATAACGTTTCTCACTAGAGATAAATTAATAAGATTTAATGAGAAAATCGTTACAAATGTCCCATTCAACTTTTGTAAGAAAGCACAACACAGTGAACGTTCGGGAACCGGTCATCTGGTTTTCGTCGTTCGCTGCCTGGCGAAGAGAAAGCGATAAGAGTTGAGGGTGTCATAAATTAGTCCCTCTTTCACATTGCGTGCGAGATAGAAGACAACAGTTTTAGCGATTGCAACGGAGGACACGCAATAATCATCGTAAACGGACATTCTTTGCTTTCCTATATTTTCGCGCATTCCTTTAATTTCCATCTGTCTTTAACCTATTTATAAACAGTACTAGAATTAGCTATAGGATATACAGCGTGGACCAAACTTCACCACTAAAATAAATCCGTAATTTTTTTGCTATATATTTTAAAAGATTTTTATACATTTGTTAGTTGTTACATGTTTTACAGATTAAAGTACTCAGAAATCATGTTTGAACTTAAATTTAATTTAAAATCAATAAAATCAGTATTTTAACGTTTATTTAAAAAAAAATAGACGAGAAGAAACTTTTGGTTCACGTTGTACTGTTACACTTAAAATAGTCTTTGCTGTTGTACTTTAGTTTCTTATATATTTTTATCTTTAAAATAATAATTGTTGACAGGTAAGGTACAACTAGAATAAGATGTTATAATATGTTACTGTTTGGATGTATTCGTCAGAACACGTTTATAAGAAGAGTTTAAAGCTCTTTACTTTCTCTTTCTATTTAATTTTACAAACTCTTTTGTCATTGAACAATAATTACTATCAACATGTTGAGTGCCAAGACAGTTTTAAGTGAATTATCCCAAATAAAAACGGCACACGGTGTAGTTTGGGAAATACATAAAAATTATACATTCTTTTAGCTTTTTGACGGCTTGAAATTTATTTATCAGAAAATAACAAAAAAAAACTTCATTCGTATCAAAAATATACAAAAATAACGAGAAAGTTAAAGCATAAAACAGAAGCTTCATTCGGCGTGCAAATGAGGTTCGTCGTCTACCACTCAACGTGTTAAAGAATTATCAAACAATAATTCAATTAAACTTAATTCTGTTTTCACAATAAATTAGCAGTCGAAACGTGAGATTTCAAGAAAGAAAAATCTGCGCTTTCTTCAAAAACGTACCATCCAGAAGCGACAAAAGAAGAAATTTCTGAGGCTGCAACCATTCCCCGTTCAAAAAGTGACTCTATTCGAAAAGCCTTCTGTTCAACGTGTTCACACCAGTAACGCCAGAGATCCCTTATCACGGACCATTTAAGTAATGAGCCGGCACTTAGCAGCGTCGCTTGTCTTTCATTCTTCTCGTGTCGTCGTCGTCGTCGTCGTCGTCGTCGTCGTCGTCGTAGGTGTCGTTGTTGAATCTGTGCCTTCGGTTTTTTTTTTCATCTCGTCTCAGACTTGGTAAGGAAGAAGGGCGAGAAATACCCAGCTTCGAGTGACAATGAACAAGCGAAGAGAGGAGGAACACGGTCGTCTACTACTACCGGGGATCCACCATTAAAGCTTGCGCTTCTTTCGGAGCACGTCTGCACACCCCAGGGCTCGCTAACAATGCCACTTCGCAGACTTCGCAGTTTCCTTCATCCAGGCGATCTTTGGCTGAAGCTAGAGCACTTTCGTGCGTGCATCGGAGACGCTGACCCAAAGCCCTCTTGTTTTGCAGCCTTGTTATTCAGCCAGCTCGTTCTTTCGTTTGATTTCAGAATAGACGAACGAATTAAAACAAACGATTTTACAATTTAACGTTTCTAATCACCAATGTGATGGAACATTTAAGTAAAACTGTTTAAATTACGGGCGTGTTATCAATTTTGATGATTTATTTTTTATTTTAGTTTCTTGGTTTTCGAGATATTTGCAGAAGATAAAATTCAGGCAGAGTTTCTTACATTTGAGGGAAATTTTTCACGAATGTGAATAATCCAAGAGAAATATCATAGAACAAAACAACAGTAAGTTCAATGACTAGAAATAAATACAAATAATCTTAAAAGTGTTAAAAAAAAGTTTTTTTTTAAGTAAGGGCATATTGAAGCAATTTTTCGCGTGTCCATCAACATTTGGACTACTATCTCTAGTTTCAATTCAGTAGAATCTTGGATTGTCTAGAAAGCCCGGAAGCAAACCAAAGAAAATAACAAAAGAGAAAAAAAAGGAAAATAGAGGAAGAAAGGTGCACGGCGGCGTTGCAATTTTAATCGTCCTCCGGTTATCTTTTCCGGGCACACCATGATGGTGTCTACACCGGTAGAACTTGGTAGATAACTGCAAAGGTGAGATAAGATATCTGTGAAGGTGTCACTTCAAAAATATGTCACTGTTTACACGATCGATAGACTAGCTAGTTATCAATGTCCTAGATCCATTATTCAAAAAAGAAAGAAAAATAAATGATGGTTGTTTTCATGGTTGGCAAATACAATCAATCGAAACAATAATTTAATAGATTTAATAGATATAATTGTTCTCTCCTCTTTACCCTTAGTTAACAAATATCTTGTCGAAGTACCAAGAATTTATATTCAGACCACAACGTTGAATGTCTGTTCAACGAACAATATTTGCATTATATGAATATCAGTGTTTATGTTACTGTTGTTTATTATCGCACATTTTTGTTCGATTTATAATTATAAACTTTCATTTAGCAAACGAACGAATATTTTAAGATCTAAATTATAAATTCTTCTTAAATGTTCACGTCAAAGTATATATAATTTTCTGAATTTCCTCCAAAAAAAATAGACTTGCAAAATCCACATCTATAGTGACAATAGTAATTTTCGTATACATAGGTACATGTACCAGGCAAAATAAATAATTATAAAGTATGATTTAAGTTAATAAATTCAGCAGAAAATAGTCCCTGCTCGTTCCCAAATCTCATTCTATGCTAATTTGATTATCTGAGATCGCAGCGCACGAGTTTCAAAAGATCGACGGTTAATTTCGCTCGTGTCCAACCTTCATTATTCTCTTCTTCTCTGTTATTTGTTCTCGAAACGTTACGCCACGTCTTTGTAATTGCATACATTACAATGTTAAAACTGCCCGTTCTCTCCCACATCGAACAGCTTCGACAAATCTCGCGTCTCAGTTTTATTCTACTGCTCGTCAAAACAGCAACGTGACCGCACTTTTTAACTCATCACTTCTAAAATTTTCTTAAGCAACATGAGCGAAAGTTCAAACTTTCTACATCTCTATTTCCGAAATTCGCAACGAAGATTAAAGAAATCAAGAAAAAATTAAAACGAAAGGATATTTTATAAATCTCTGATCATTCACCATTGTTACGCCTCGGTCATTTTACTCGGAAGGAAAGAAAATTTCATCACAACCGAGAAGATAAAAAAAGATCTCACGTGAGATAAATTTTCTCGTCGTTAAAAGAAAATTGACAATCTAGCTCATTTTCATATTTCTGTACCATTTTTGTATTTTTATTCTAAACTTTGGGCATATGAAAAGTCGTTAATCTAAAATGACCTGAAATTGGAACCGGTATTAAAATATTGTTTTTTTTTTATATTTCATATTTTTATTCGAACTTTTTAATGAAGCTTTAAATGATCTATATCTTTTTGTAGTACAACAAATAAATCGATTGTTAAATTGGGATATATCCTGTGTAATGAAAGAACAAGATTCAGACAAAACCCGATCAAACAGTAAGCGTTGGAAAAATTCAATGGAAGAAAACATTGTCACGCGATTACGTTCGCAAAGAAGATGTAATTACACAGTTAGCAAGAAAATCACAAACAACGTGTGGATATGTTAAGAAACGATGATCCTTCTATCTACCCAATAGCAGAACGCATGACATTTTCCCACGCGAATCAATTGGCCACGCGATAAAGGACCAACTAAATTTTTTCCCCGAGGGGAGAAAAAATTGAGAGCGAAAGAAAAAGAACGGAATTAAACAACCAGAGAGAAAACTTAAAACGGCGTGTCCGTCCAGAGTAATCACAGTGATTTGGTCGACGATTTCGGCCAATCTGCATAACTTAACGCGCGTTTCCATTCACCGGTAATTAGAGTCGGCGATGCTTACTTTGTCTCGACCGACAACGTGAAAAAAAAAAGGTCCGATCGACCACCGATAAGAGAACCTCAGAGCAGAAATCTCAGATCGCATCTCTCGAGGAATATGTATCGTCTTTTAAAACGAGTTTTATTTTCGCTTTCGAGTTGCGTGTCACATTGCGGGGGACAAGCATATCTGTATTCCCTTTGTAGCTTAATCTATACCATGTATTCGATCATCTTTCCGCGAATATGCGTGCCCCGAATTTGCTGGGAAAATTGTTTAATTGAATAAACTGCACAAGACAAAGGCTGCGCAAAGACAAAGAAAGTGAAAATGCTGAATTACACAATTAAATTAAAGTTGTACCTTTGTTCTCCTACGAGACACTCAAGAAACAGATTTTCATTTTGATACGATTTCATGTTACGACTTTTTTTGTAATGTATAATGTATAAATGAATATATTTTGTTCTACGTTGCTAGTTTTGTTATATATAATATTTTAAAATGTAAAAATATTCTTATAAATATAAAAATATTTATAAGAATGAGCATTTAACTCATTCCTTTTTATAATTATGAATATCTATATTGTAAAACTTGTATTACAAAATATTTACATTGTATAAAATTATATTATGTACTTCTCTTTAGTATTATATACAGAATGTTTCAACTTCAGGTTGATTCTGAAGATTAAATATATATAACACAACATGTTGATATAAAAAATAAAAGAATAGTTATCCATTATAAGTTGCATTATATCAAAGACAGAATTCATAGAATAACAGGTTTTGAAATATGTATTGACCTCGAAAAAAATTGTATTGTCTATCAGCAGTTGTACAATGCTTCTCAATTTCATAATTAATTAGGTATGATTTTTTGTTGTTAAAGATATGAGTGGCATGAGTGTCTGTTATTAGTATTAATCACTATCTTTTTTCTCTACAATAATTTACTAATTTATAACATTAAAAAAATGATAAATTATATGTTACAAACTTTCTTTTTACAATTTTGAGTCAAGTAGAATAATCAACACTAATAAAGTAAAATTTTCTACATAAAGTTTGTTATTGTTTCGCGAAAGAATTTATTAATATTAAAATAACTTGTATCTTGTGACTTCAAAATTTTACTAATAATATCACACACTATAATAGATACTCGCGTAACTGTTTCGTACAAATACATAACAAATTTATTTCAAGCAACGAAAAAATAAAGTAAAATTTGAAACTTAACTCACTCGACACAGAGAATCATGAAGAACATCATATGTTTCGTCTATTTGAGATTACCATCAAATCCACTAATTTCGTTGAGATTCCCGATTGTTATCGCAGTTATTATACAATTTCTCGAAATACCTCATGTATGATGCCCCGAGCGCACGTAATGCTCGAAGAATGAACGAAAGCGTAATTTTCAGTTTCAAAATATTCGTGTCACGGAACGTACACATTACACGTTGTAACACACCGCATTGTATTACGATTGCACATGCGTGTCTTGCCGGTAAAAACGGGACACGCGGTCGGTGAACGCTCGCACGTCGCGCCGTTCGTTACAGGACGTGAATTTTTGCGTTTCGTCCTCTAGGCCGCGTGAGAAGAAACACTAGACAGGTCTCTGATATATCGCACGGGATACGAGACACCACGTTTGTTCTCCAGACGCGCACAGATAGGACACGCATGGACGAATGAGAACTCATATTCCACAGTGCGAGTATAATCTTCGAGGATATGTCGGTAGTGTGTCGCTAGATTATAGATCCATATACGTATCAAGCTGCAAGTCTAATTAACTTACTCCGAGCTCCTTTCAAAATTTTATTAAACAAATAAGCAGTAATAAAGAAAAACTTTATTTCGTTGCATTGGGCATTGATATTATTTCATAAAGGCTTTATCATCTTTTTATACATCAATGCAAAGTGTCTCGATCCCTAACCATGAACAGAAATTTCTGCATTAATGAAGTATCCACTGGCGGTTAAAATTGAAAGAACTTGATCGTTAATAATAATTAACGATTAAAGTAAAAATTTAATCCGCAATTAAGAGGTATTTAATTTTTCGTCTCAACTAACGTCTAACTAACGACTAAAGTAGGAATTTAATCGTAATTCATTAACGACTAAAGTTGGAATACAATCATTAATCGCGATTGAAGATTATTGGAATAATTTAATCATTAAACGTTGACTAATTTTTTGTCCAACTCCGAGAGGTTTGTCAGTGTAACTCACTTCTAATTAAAATAAATTTTCAATTTACCCATTTTCAACAGAAAATAATTTACATCGATCCTAAATACGATACCAAAATACTCGAACAGATTCTCAAACATTGAAATAGAATTTATTTCTCAAATATTGAAAGAGGAAGCCGTCGCGCGTAGAACATCACGCATTCGTTTCGTAAATTTGAACTCTAGAGGCTCTACTACTCACCAGTGTCCTTGATACGATGTCTTGACGAGTTTCACAGTGAAGAGGAACTGTATAGCGCAAACGAGGAGACAGCAGAGATTCAGAGAGAGGGCGAGGGCGCACAGCGCTAATGTCACCTCGTAGACGATCGTATACTCCTCTGAGCTTATCAGGCTACTCGGCATCACCGTTAGCGGCGAGATCTTTAGCAAGAAGATCAACGAGAGTAGCGCAAGCAACAACGACACTAGACACAACAAACCCAAACTGGTCAACGTCTCTTTCGCGCCAGCTTCGTGGTCCTTGTGATTCCTCGACAGGGACGAGGACCAGGAAGCGTTCAGGGGGAACGCCGTGGAGCCGGGGCCAGTCAACTGTCCCCCGGTAGTTGTACCTTGTACAACAGGTGCAGGCGAAGGTGTCGCCTGACTTGGTAACCTGGACAGTCTCGAGATATCAAAGCCTCCATTCGCTTTAGGTCTACTGTCCTGGTGCAACGGCGCCTGGGATACCACCGTGTGTCCCAACGTCGTCGACAAATTATTATTATTATTATTGTTGTTGTTGTTGTTGTTATTGTTATTGTTATTCCCACCGACAACAGGACTGACGCTGTTCACTGAATGTTTCGACGTGGACAACGTGGACAAATTAAGAGCGTGCGAGTGATTCAATCGCTGAGAGAGATTGTTCACGCTCAACTGAGAATGATTCAACGGGTGTCTGTGAGTCGAGGATGGCGTGGTGGCAGCCTGGTGCACGTTCGGCCTCTGATGGACTATCGAATCGTAAACGTCGATTCCACGTCCTTGGCTACCTCCAGTCGTACCGCGAACGTTGCTGTTTTGGTTGTAATGATGGTGCTGCTGCTGCTGTTGCTGTTGATCTTGCTGGTGACCGATGGAATGATGGTGGTGATGATGGCCGCCGTGCAACGAGCCCGAGTTCGCCTGGTAGTCATTGTGTTGGTGCCTGGAGCCCGCTGACGACGGTTGCCCCGTCAGGATATGCTTCAGCATTACTCGAACGCTGGAATGCCTGAGGAAGACTGCCGCCTCTTCCTGCTCCTCTACATAGCGCCACGCGTAAACTCGCTTTCTTTCCTTTACCAAGTGAGATTCTTACAAGATTTGTTCCTATCTTTCTGTTTTTAAATTAGCTTCGATATCTTAGGATTGATAGGTCGTTTCTTCTTTTTCTTTCTTTTCTACTCGGCGAAATTTGTTCCTTTCCGAACACGCAGGATTAGGTTCCTGGGCTTAGGGAGTTGCTGCACGCCAGCTCCACCATGGCGACGGCATTCACTAGATAGCCTACATAGCCACCTTTTAGCTTACGCTGTGGAACACTTCTCTAGTTGAGATCCTTCGCGACGAAGCATGAGAATAAGGACCATCGCTTGCATGATTATACTATTCTCTCTTCTTTGACGAGTAACTGTTCTACCCGAGTTTCTTTCTTCTTTTTTTTTTTTTTACTAAATCGTAAGTAAGAAAGATTATTACACTTTTATATATGTAGGCACTTCGTCTCAAGAACGTCTATCTTGGTTCTTTTATTAAATTCTCAATTAGATATTGATAAATATTTCTTCATAAAATTTCTCTTGTATTTATTTGTTTGATATTATAGCGAGCTCATAGTGAGTGAATAATTATACCAAGTGTCCAGCTGGTTCTTTTGACCGTGAATCCGATTTAGAAACTAGTTGCCAGTTTCCAAAGAGTTCGTTCACGTCTTCCGAACGCAAAAATATCCAAGGAAGTACCATTGGGAAGCAATTAAATCCAGCTAAATCTATAGCTATCCCCTTTTTTTATTTAATTTTTCCTTTTCTCTGTCTAAAAATGAATGACTGTTCTAATTGTTTGTTTGTCTTTCAGATAACGCCTTCTTGCGATTCTTTTCAACTCGATTTCGAATTCTTTAGCGTCTGATCTTCTGGTTGGCGTAATTACGAAAGAGGAATAGGAGCGCAGGAAGCGTGGTCGGCGTGAGCATGATTAGATCCGGTCCGCCCAATGACCTTGCCAGCGAGAATAGCGGTTCGTTAAGGTGGTTGCAGCATTGGTTTGCTTCTGTGCCGATCTCCAGCGAACTCGTCAGCCGACATGGCTTCCGAGATGCTCCTCCTGGAAACAGGTTGAAGGGAAATAATTAATGGACTCTCTGTTCGGATGGCCCATAAAAAGAAATAGACAGGTACGGTTAGAAAATATAATCCGAACCCCTTTTCAATATAATCTAAAGAGGATTCCTTTTTCTAGATTGCGCCAAGAATTTTTTAGCTGGGTACAGTGGATCGAAGGACTTTCTGAAGGAAAGATCTATAAATCTTGAGTGTATTTTCCGAGCAACTGAATCACTATTGATATTTATTCTTTCCTTTTAATCTAAAAAGATGATGTTTAATTCAATTTTAATTTTTATTTAATTCGTTCGATTTATTATTATAGCTCTTCTCTAGAAAGTTTCTCACTTAATTATCACTTAATAGTGTTTCGACTAAATCTAATCTACACCTGTATAAGTATATAAATAAAAAACATTTGATCATTTTGAACGAGCAATCAATTTCTCATCTCTTAACGAAATTATTAAATATCTACAATAAATATATAAATAAAAATATATATATAAACAAATCAGATTTAGCGAATGAGCAATCAGTAGATTTATAAATCTTGAACAGACCTTGAAGTTTCAAGTCAAATTGTTCCAAGATTGTTCCAAGATTGCAGATATAACGATCAAAAACTTTCAACTTAAGAATGAACTGTTAACATCGAAACACCATTAAAAAACGCGTTATGACTTGTACGCCACGTGTTCCATTCACAAAAACACAGGAGTCAATAAACAGGCAGAAAGAAGAAAACAAGGAAAGTTCTCAAAGAACGAGACGTTACTAGAATTATATCATTGTAAGAATACAAAAGAGTCGTTGGCTCATGGGCTACTTCCTCGAGAGAGGAGTCGAGGAGCGGTATATTTTCCGGTCGTTAACTTCCACGTGATGGGACATTAAAGAGCACAAATACAACGCTGCAATTTTTCAACTGTTCATTATCAAATTACCCGGCGGGGAGAGCGTTCTAACGACAAAATTGTAACAACTCGTACCTGCGTCTCTCCCATTAAATTGCCGGTAAACACCGTGTTGTCCACGCTTTTTTTCACTTCCTCATTACAGAAACCAGAAGAAGAGTGTCTTGCAACGCAGTTTCTAACTGTATTCTTCACAATTCTTCCTTCGTATCATTGTCTCTCGTATTTCTTTCAAATAACAATTATTAAATTGGCTCGGGAAGTTCGTTTTCGCTTGTTGTTTCAAATAACGAAACGTTCAAATAAAGGTTGCCTCTAAATAGTTACTTATCAAATATCTTCAGTTATCTCTAAATATTATTTCTAAAGAGAATTAAGAAGAAACATTAAAAATCTTTTTTTTCAATGAAAGAGTGCAAGAAATTCTAAATCGAAAAACGAGCATTTTTGCGAATTTTACTCGAAACGTATAAACGAGAAATCAAATATTTTTAAAATGTACGAAAGCTGTTGGAAAATTATCGTTAAAACGCAAAATTATCTTGCGTAATTAATGTTCATTATCGGAAAAGAAGCGAAAATTGTTCAGAATGGCAAAAACTCTTAATTCAATTAAATCTCTCTTAAGTGTTTAAGATATTAATTTATCTGAAATATTTTTACAACTGTAAAGAAATCTTTCTTAATTTTTTTACGACTTGAAAAAAAGAAATTTATTTAAAGATATATATATATATACACACGCATGACTGCTCGAAAAAATGAATTTATTTTTTTGCATCTCACTCGTTTGAAAATAAATGCGATAAGTTTTGAAAAAGAAGATTAGGTTTTCAACACCTAACTTAATTCCAGCGAGTCGTAAATCTGCCCGCATCTCCAACACCTGAACCGCGCGGTCCATCTTTTACAAATGTCTTGTTCTCCAATTTATTAAAATTACATCTCTCCCGTTGCACCGACCTCCTTTAAAGGTTCCCGTGGCAGGTTGAACCCGCATCCACGTATCTTCCCTCTTCTTTCCATCCCCTCGTTCCCTTTCTTTTTCCCACCGAGAGCGAGGAGGAGAGGAGAGAACGGGCTTAAAACGCGCGAATCACGCGAGCGCCTCACGATTTGCGAAACATCACGTGAAAATCACCGATCCGATCTCCGTGCGCCGCGGCGCACCGTCGGGGTAACGATTAAATCAACAGGATATACTTTATTGGCTATTCCGTTATTACAGGCCGTAACTGGCGGGAAAATAGTCATTACGGATCGAACTCCATTGTAACAACGCGTCTTCAGATTGCATCGAAAATGCTTCTGTATTTTGCGTCCGCCTATTATAACCTATCATCGTCTGTTTAGGATAAATCGAAGGATACGATTACGATTGTTGTGTGTATGTGTGCGTTTCCGTATTTTCTCGAGTAAAAAAGACATAACAAGAGATAGTAAAATCAGTCGAGTGCTAATTGTAAGCTTGATTTGCTTTGAAAGACAGAGAGTGGGCCAAAAGTTTCTTCCCATCTATTTTTTTTTTTTTTTTTTTTTTTAATAAAACATAAGAATATAACTAATTTTAAATTAAATTTAAGTTCAAACATAGTTTTTTCATTATGTTTTAAAAATTATTTCTTTCAAATGTTGACTGCTAGAGCGTTCGCAAATTTGTGTTCCTTTTTTTAGTAGGAAATGACTTTTGGCCCACCCTATCCTATATAATAGAATAGTTTCAAATTTTAACGAATCTAAAATATACGTATGTTTCGACTTGCAATAATCGTAAAATTTACCAATCTGGTAAAAACAACAACAAATGACAGAATCGTAATACCGATAACAGAATCTCGTGAATGATTTTTATTTAAGATATATCCATACTGAACGTTGCCATTTAATTTAATTTAATCAAGATCAAGAAATACTGCAATAGAGAAGACATATCTTCAATAAATAATTGTATTGGACATATCTTCGATAAATAATTGTAAAAGATTTATAATTTAAGTCAGATTTGAATTAGATAATATTCTTCCCAAATGATCGAGAATACAAGATTCATAAAGACAATAAGATATAATGCTAAAGTGATTCGCTACTTGATATGCTTTTTTTACTTTGACATATGGGTCACTGCGGGGAGTAGGTAATATTGATTCGGAAATAAGTAAGAATTTCTTTTCTGAGAATTACATGCACTTGCAAGAACTATGTTTGCTTAATCAATACGGTTTTCCATCGGAGAAACTGAACCTAAAAAGTTGCGATCGTTCTTCTTGATTTAACAGCATTTTAAATAATAAATAATCGCGTTTATACATGGAAAACTGAATTTCAATCGAAAATATAAAAATATGTCAATTGGGAGAGTATTTTGTCAAAAAGAAAACAACAAGTAATTAAACTATTAACAGCAAGTAATTAAAATAAATAAATAATAATAATAAAAGGAACGACAACAGTAATAATATATCTTGCGGTTCTTTTTTATTACTATTTTGAACTATCGTTCAATTGTTTCTGGTTACGTTCAAATCATTCAGTTCTAAGAGGTAAGCAATCCTAGAGCACTTCTTTTCAATACCGTTACTACTCGTTCGGTTGAAGGCTCGCGATGCTCGTGAGTCGAGACGCGTCTCGGTCGTACGAGTCGGAAGATCGAGGTTATTCTCTCGTCTAATATCGATCAATGGAAACGAGCTGCGCGCGAAGACACGCGAATCTCTATGAAATATTAATGTTCTCCGGAGCTGTCGCGCAATGGTCGCGTAACGTAACAGTCGGTTCTGTTACTCGTTTTCGAACCGGTGGACTTCCCTTCTATTCGAAGCTATTTGCTTGCTATATACGACGATTCGATGCTAATTTCTTGAGAATTTACAAAGTTACATGTATTAAGAATGTTCCGATATCACTAATTACTAATTTAATAAAATTAATTTACTATTTAAAATTAATAAAAAATCCATGGATTATATTCCCCTATACTTGTACCGCTTAAGATGTACTATATTTCCAAATATAGTTTCTCAAATATTCATGCTTGAATTCAATTAAAATCAAAAAATAACTATCTTGAGAGAAGTATAGTATATATTTTTTTTGGCTCATAAACACTGAGCTTCCCCAAGTGTGTAAGTTCAGTAATTTATTTTTCATTCTTAAACGACGTAAATTGATAGCGTAACATTTGCGTATACTTCGGTAAAAAACGATGAAAGTCAACGTAAAAGAAATAATGCGTTTTAACTGCCGGATATCGTTACTAAGAAGATGAGGACGTTAAAGTCTAGATAAAAACTGCCATTCTACGCTTCATTCACCACTTGTATCCTCAGATCGCGAAGTTCAGTTCAATGTTTTTTGCAAACATTTCCAATCAAGGATATACTTCTAAATATATGGAGAATTTTAACAAAGTGAAGAGACGCAGTGCATGAATGTAGGTTACTTAAAATCGAATCACCAAGTCTTTTTCTACTAACATTAATACGTTTAGAATATTATTATTTTTTTCTTTCTTATATAATATAAATTGTATTTAGTAACTAATTTCGATATGTGAATAATTCGAAAAAGTGACCGAATTGGCAACTTTTTCGGCGTTTAATCGAGGATTAATCAAATAAAGAGAAAATCAGTAGGAGCGTGACTGTATAAATAAACGCATTGACCCAGCACTTCACAATTAAACACTCGACAAATTTTTTTCTTCCGAGTTTTCTCTTCCATCGAAATCCTTCGTTTTAACTTATCCACGTAGCAATGTTGTCCGCGTGGCGTCTTCTCTCGCCGTCTCAGAAGCCCTGCCACGATTTTGAATTTTCACGGATCGAAGTAACTTGACTCGATCCCGCGAATCCCCTCGCTGCTCTTTCTCTAGACCGCGATGTTCCAGATCACGTGGCACGATTCTGAACCACAAGATTCAGTTGGGAGAAATGCACGCAGGGAAAGGAATAGAGAGAGCGAGAAAGAAAGAGAGAAAGAGAAAGAGCGAGAGAGAGAGAGAAAGAGTAGAGGCTCTTGTCAATAGCCAGACTTGACTCATAGAAACGGGTTCCGCTCGCATTCCGGACATCCAGCCTCCGCTGGTCACACTGCCTTCGTTCAACCTTAGGAGACATTCTCCTCTTCCTTCGTATGAACGTGTGTAAATGTATAGAATGCGCGCCACCGCGATGAGGATCGCGCAATTCCACGCTTTTATTCGATACCAAGGGAACACCTGTGTAATGGTGTGCTTGTTTCGTGGGAGCAGAGGAGGATACAGCTCAGATTTACAAACTTGAACGTGATCAATCGGGATCGGTTGCGGTAACCGGATCGATTTCAACTGATTTCTAATTCGAAACTACTTCAAGAAATATGAATTTCTTTCGAATTCTCGTTGTTTATTCTTTTGATTGATCTAAAATAAATATCATGTGACATTGGCATGATATGAATTGAAATTTTAGATACTACAAGAATTCTAAATTTCTCCTATACTTTACGAAAAATATTTAACTGAAAATTCCTCGATAATTTGACGAGTCCCTCCCAAATTCCTGAATGTTTAATCACACTAATTACTACACACTAAAATTTCTCATGTCATTATCCAGTTGCAGCAATATTCAAAGTTCAACTTGAAACTGAATTTACTCGTAATCTTGACCATTATCCATTGAGTTGAACTATAACGTAGTAAAAACAGAAACTTGTTCCTTGAAATATTTTGCGAATTATCCCAATAAATTTCGATGAATATATCGAACGTCATACAGCAAACGAGAAAGCTCATACAACTCAAAGAACAACAGATTCGTTTGATTTATCGATCGACTTTCGATTATTTAGTTGCGTACACCAACAGCAACATATATTAAATCAAGATATAAAGTGAGAGAGATTTCGCAAAAGAATCAACATGTCCTCCAAGGTTCACTATAAGTATAATGAAGAGAGCAGCCAGTCGACGAAACAAATCGAGAAAAGATGAGAATCGAAGATTACATTCTTTCGATTCGCTTCTTGAAACGGTACAAGTCATGAATATATGTATACTGCGTGTATTTACATATACAGCCGACAGTGTGCGCCGCGTTCGCGCACCTAGGATTAGATACACTACCTACACAGAGTATATGCACTCTTCCCATTCTATTTCTGATTATTTGAATTTGTTTGAATTTCGAATTCAAGGAATACCTTTAGTATATTTATTTCTAAGATTAAGAAGTCTCTCATTCTCTTTCAGAAATTCAAAATAATCAGAAATAGAATAGGAAGAGTTCATGTATGTACTGTATCTAATGTAAGTGCGTATTATTATATCTACACACATTGTAAGCAAACTTATCATCACAGTAGATTATAGATTACATGTATGTACATGTATATAGATAGTTATTTGTAATGTATATTATCATTGTAATGTATTCTTTTCAAGAGTTTGCAATATCTTCTACATAAATATGCCTAACCTATGTAACACCTATTTACCAATCTCTACAGGCATTTAATGATTTGAGAAATTTAAATAAATTTACAATTATCTGTCCTCACTTTTATATTTTACAAAATTACGATCTTCCTATTTCTTATAATCTTAATTTTAATCCAACAAGATTTCGTATTCCTTCTGATTAAAAATGAATGCACTCTGTTACAGGTATGTACATGCATATATTTCACTGGGATTTTCAAAAGGTTAATTCTCGGAAGATTTATATTATAATAAGCCTACTGAATCGAAATATTTACATATATGTAAAAGATCGTTCAATGTATCGAAGATGCACTCCGAAGAGTTAAAAACTATCGTGTTTCACGACGTGGTCACGAGCAACGGCTCTGTAACAGCTCTGTCGTTTGCCATTTTAACGTGAAAATGATGTATGGTTCTTGTTTATGGCTGATGCATGTGCAAGCGATTCTAAAGTGTGTCCGGTGAAACCTGGCACGCGTCACCCGTTGATAGTAACTGCTACATGTGCTGCATGTACCAGCGTAACTTTAACTTCCATTACGTTCTGTTCACGTGCACAAGTAATTTTGTTTAAAATTTATTAGTTAGGAGCTTTCGAACATGCTACTTTTTCGCTTTATTTAAGCTAAAGAAACCTTATATATATACACAGAGTAATTCACATAACTTGCACATCTGAAATAACTTTTAAATTATGCGTCTAATGAAAAATCGTTTAATACAAAAGTTATATAGCTTTAAGGGATAAAAGGCGTGTCAATTTTTTGTGTACGTTGAAGCGTTTCGAAATTCCTAAGATCATCATTATTTTTTTAAATTAAACTATCGTAAATCGAAAGAACATTAAATTCCAAGTAAAAAAGTATTCAGCCACGTTGGTCTTAAACCTAATGGTTGAGGAGATATTTTACGATAGGACTCAATTCAGTCATAAACCACGGAAAACTAAATAGCAATTATCTGCTTTCGAACAATCGAAATCGTATCGTTGCTAACATATATATATATATAAGTATTAAAAACAAGTCAATTTTTTCAAATTATTTGTAACAAGAATGAAACAACTTCTCCTATTTCAAAATAGGAAATTTATAGATAAGATAATTAAGTTTTAGTATTATATATAAAAGTAAATAAACGAAACGTTGTATAATAAATAATAATAACTAATAATAACTAATAATAATAAATAATAATAAATAATAATAACTTCTATCGAATTGACTAAATAACACCCTCGTCAATTACCGAAAGAATACTTCATTTATGTAAACGTTACACAATTCTACCTTTAATGTTCATAATGTTCCCTTCGAGCAAAAAAGAATTACAATTTTTAATAAAAGTTTGCTTAATGTTTATAATGTTGCTATTGGAGCAAAGAAGCAATTACAAATTAGTAAAGGTTTGCTGAAAAGTTCATCAGCAAACAAACAATGGCGGCGGCATTCAAGAGCAGCGTGCGTTCAGATTACGTGATTTACACCGGTCCTTAGGCCGCGTATCCACCGGCTGGAATTAAATTGCTTTCTACGGGGCGTTTGCCTTTTGTGAAATCGACGCGATCCCTTAACAACGGCCAATCTTATTATCAACGATACAAGCCGGACGTCCGTTTCATTAAGCCACGCGTAAGAACTCGACGCGAGCGCACAATGCGAGCCTATTTCAGATCGTCCGGGCAATAATTAAGCGTAATTAATGTCTTGGGTAATTGGACAGGGAGACGTTGCCCAAAGGAGGTTCCCAAAATCAGGATAAAACGGTTCCCATCTGGTCTCAAAGGAGAAACGAAGGTTCTTCTTCTTCGAAAAAGAATATAAAGTTAATCGGCCGGTTAGTTAACCGTAATGATGTTGGGAAAATGATGTGAACCAAAAATCAAGAGCATAGGATCTAGCATCAAGTATAAACATGTAACACGCATGAAATGTATCTTTGAAAATTTATAAAAGAAAGCAAGATATTCAATTATTAATTGAATGTAATAATTAAAGATCTCATCTCTAGCAAGATATTTAAATATCAATTGAATTATTTATTGAACATAATTAAAGATTGTATCTTTCCTCGAAAGGTAAAAGAATACTCCAAAATTTTCGAATTTTTGCTTCAACCTTTTAAAATAAACCGTATTACCGCATATCTGTAATTATACGAAAAGAAGAAATGTATCTAATTGGATTATAAAGTTCTCATCGCGACGTTCATAACTAAAAATAATTCTTCTTATATAGAAACGATTGATTTTCACTTGACGATAATTGAAGTATAGCTCAATATCAACGTCATTTTGTACAATATCGATTTCATGTTTCAACGTACTCTTTTCAAGTTTAGCATTCATCTATGACACAGCAAGAACGAGAACCTCAGACTGCAAACATCGCTACGTTTTCTTTTTGCACATGCCACCGACACTTTGTACCTTACATTTCACCACACTGCGCTTCAAAGAGTCGAATTCAAACACAACCAAATCGTTTCTTTATCCGTTCATCGATACCCACGCAAATCGCGTCACAGTGTGAAAAGTATAACATACAGACTGCAGACGGAGGAGTGGCGGAGGAGACGGGAGAAGAGGTGTGGTGGGGAAACCAGAGTGCAAGGCAGTAAATTTGTAAAATTGGATGAAACTGGTTCTGATAGGACTTCACCCGTCATCGAAGAAACCCCACATAGCACGGTAAGCTCGCTAATAATTTTAGCAACAGTCCGTCTGTGTACCTAGAAAAGCTGCTCTCCGGTAATTCGAGCCGCCTTTTGTTGATTTCTTCAACGTACTATAAGTCGAAGAAATTGTTCATTTGTTCCTAATACGATGGTTGTTATAACTTTTTTAAATATTTTTACAATTCTCAAGTATTATTTCACCATTTGATTCCTAATAGATCTGTTAATTGAAAAAGATGAAATAATTTGTCAATTCAATCTCAAATCTTTCTTTATTTATGTTTTCCTATTTTTTACTGTATTTATATCTCATTTCTATTAAAGATAAGTCACCAATATTGCATTTGTATTTGCAAAAATCGATCCAACTCAAATTGATTTACTTTTATGAAGGTTTAATTTTGTAACTATAGAAATCTCTAATTAAGGATAATAAGAACGTACATTTGAAAAATAATGAAGTCTTGTGTAAAGTAGATGTAATAAGATTGTAATAAGGATACATGACACTTTAAATTGCGCTTAATGAACTACAATCCATACAGTTGTATTTTTTTCTCGTGTAAAATCGTTTCATGTCTCTGAAATATGTACACATTTCACAAAAAAATTGAACAAATTACATAACGGGAAAAAATTAACCCAAGGTTGATGTATAACACATCATTACGTGACCAACACTATTTATCGCACGTTGCTTATTTCTCAACAATACTAAATTACACCTTTTTTCTCACTGGTAATATTGCAATATAATTATTTATAAACGTATAAATATTTATAAAATAAATTTCATTTTAAATTCATTTATTCATTTTGCGTGTAAATAAAATAAAATACAAATCATAAGGATTAATTATTAATAAACATTTTCCCGGGAAATGTTTGAAATATACGGACGGATATTGCATTGAACAAGTGATAAATGACTTCACTTTTACAATAAGAAGCACACGAAAAACATCGAATGAAAGTAAGTCATTGCAAAACAGCTGAATAATGAAATTTTTTTTTTATTTTTGAATGTCTCAAATAGCTTATACTGTTCGAATCGGTCCGCCTGAGGGAAGTACATGTTTCAAAGACGATAATAACACGTTTCGTTTCAAGGTCGCGGAGGTACTATGGTATCTCGGAGTGCCGAGAAATGAAAAAAATCTTTGCAACGCAGGAAATTTAAACTTCGAAATCTCCCAGACTTGATCCACAGTGCACGCTCTACGCTCTGTACTTAATATAATGCACTAATTAACTTTTCAATTTCCGCTTCGCTCCGTATTGTGATATTTTTGTTTCATAATTATGTGTTTTCCTTTCGATTTAATTAAAGATTTTCTTTTTTACATTTTGATCAAGATTAAATTGAAAGAATTTTTTTACATAATTTTAAAACATAAAAATCATACGTTCTTGGAATATTTCACCGATAAGTCGTTCCACTCTGGATTTTGACGGGGTTCTTTTTCAACATACAAATAAGGAAAAAGAAGAGAAATAAAAAAAAGGTCGGTCAAATCGTAATGACTTTGAAAAAAGAAAAAAAATAGGATGTAATTTACTGACAAGCTACTTCTCTCCATAGACCGTATTAGGATTTTTTGTAATACGTATGAAACAAAAGGAACAATTACTATAAACTATAAACAAAAGACAAAAAGAAGACGAACAAAAGAAAATCATTCGTTGTGTAATAACATTTTAATACCTAATCGATTTTACGATTTTATCACATTACAAAGGTTTTTAAACGCCAGGCGGAGATTCCTAGTATTAATTAAAACAAGTAAATTTCCGTCTTTCTTTTGGTTCCATCTTTTTTACACGTCCGTTTGTCGCTGCTAAGGCAGAACATCGGCGAAGGAAGGAAAAACGTATTTTCCCCGGGACAGCCGGCTGGTTTCTATTTCCTTATAACGGATAACGAACAAGGTAATAGGAACTGGAGGAATCCAGCAACGACGCTAGATGAACTGCAAGGTCAATGATTTTCCGAGCAGACCGATGAACCTGCCGCCTCGCACATGCATTACGTGTACCACGGGATAAAGCTACGTCCTCACCGAAGCAGTAACAAAGAAGAACTTTTTGACCATGTCCTGCGTTTCCTCGAAAATATATATCTATATTTGAAACAAAAATTACTGTTCCTCGTCTATTTTCATTCGGGGCGGCAAGGATAAGAATAATTCAAAATAGCGGTTTTAAAACCAATGCAAGACTTGGATATTTCTCTGATTACGTTGCTCGATACGGCGATAAAAAGATTCTTTATTGGTTCAAATGAGGACGCGGCTTAAGAAGTTCAAGAAAGAGAAAAATAAAGGACGAGAGGAGGCAAGGTCGTTGCCTAGATTGCAAGGTACAGTTGGCTTGCTTGAAATCATGCGAGCAGACGCGATCACGATAGAAGAGAAGGGGAAGAGAAATGATTCCATTATAACTATATTCGATAACTTCAATTTCTAGCACGTGCACGTGCACGCTCGCTTTCACGAGGCAAGTTGCGAATTTTCCTTTCGAAACCGGCTCGAAGAGAACTGAAACTGGACGAGGATCTGCTTATAGGAAATATTCTGGATAACGTGTCCACCGTTTACCGTTGCCTGTAACAGAACGTTACATTTCAATCGGACCACGTTGGTCGAGTGTTTAATTACGGGATTCTAGCGAACGGTGAGAAGTAGAATCGTCAGGAGTATAGTAAAGTGGTGCGGTGCGTGTTTGTATAGAGTATCGAGTAAAGAGTAACACGGAACGGAATATCATAGCCGGCTATATTTCTTCAGCGTGTCTCGGAATATCGTCGAACGCTTCAAGGACTCGTATTTGCAGAAAATGTAACGAAATGTGAACTACCGACTTTGGATTATTTCAGAAATAAGACCAGAAGATGATCAATTCATCCTGTGAAAACCGGAAGAAAATGGAGATCGATTTATAATTTAATATTACTTATACGTAAAGCAAATTTTAGAATGTTTTAGCATTTTAACATGTTTCAATATTTTAGAGCCTATTGACAACATACATGGATCGGATTTTCCATATTAAAAGATTGTATTAATTGCCAAAATTCTTCTATTTTTTATTTAATACTAACTAAATATGCAATTTTAAAATACTAACTTAACGTGTAACTTCTTTGGTCATGGAATATTTATTTTATAATTAATAAACATAAATATATTATACTTTCCAATTTTATACCTTATAAGCTTATCAACGTTATCAAATTCCCTTGCACAACAAACTGTATATGTAAATTTAACAAATTGCTAAACAACCGGCAATACGCGACTTGTCGAATTCAATACCTTCAGTATTAAAGTAATTATTGTAGAAAAGAGATCCTGACATCTGTTAATGTACTTTTAAGTGATCAACGACTTCCAGATATATCTACGACATAGCAACTGTATTTCAATAATCACTTAATCTTCATCTTATCCATGCCAATCAAACCAAACTTCACTTTCAACTTTGACTTTTATAACTTTTCTCTCTTTGACGCATCAATCTCGTGTTTACCTAATTATCTATTTAGAACCGTGATACAATGCAACGCGTGCACAAACAAAAGAGAGAAAGAGAGGAGATGGAGATGAAAGGGTGAAAGGGAAGGCAGTGATCAATGTCGCGTTATCGTAGCAAAGTATTCGAAGAAGCAAACATGAGTAAGAGGAAGAGGCAACGCCTGTGGGAGAGCCAGGAGACATTTGTTATGCGGTTGCGGGATAAGTGGCCCCGCGAACGGGGTATAATGAGTGTAAACGTTGAGCAAAAACACAGGAAGACAGGGGTTATTGATGCAAGTAACCACATTGTTGAAATGACTATGCGAAATTCAGCAGAGAAATATGCTCGAAGAGACGATCTCGGCGCGCTTTGACGCCGCTGTAAGAGCCAGCAGGTAGCGGCCAACGATCCTCCTCCTCTTCCTCCTTCTACCATCATTCTCTTCCCATCTACTCGTTCTACCGCCCTCTAGGCGCATGTTGTGCCCGTATGCGAATATAATTTCGCGTACACCACTGAAAGAAACATTATGCATGGCCGTGTGATTACACTTCGCCCGTTATAACAGTATACTATCGCCAAGCTCTTAAAGAGCCAGTTAATAGGAGAGCCGAGCCATGGAATATTTCATTCAAATTAGTAGTAAGAAGATGCTTTTGACTGGTTTTACGCTAAGCCGCCATATTGGCAAGAAGAAATCGCTGGATAGGATAATAGAGGTTGGACGAGCAATTTACACGACACTCACTCGCAAGGATGATTATCGCGCCAAGTGTAATACTACAAGGAATACCGTGATGACGTCGATATATCGGTGTAGTGAGTTCGGAGAGAACAATGATCCGATGAGGTTCAAGTGGAGAGTTGAAGATTATTTATAATGAAATTTTTATCTGTTGCGTTATTTTTAGCGTCAATATTTCGAGATATCAATCTAGCAATAGCAAGTTAATTACGATTAAAAGATGATCGGATTCCTTTCGACATACTTCCAAAGAGAAAAAGATTTAACATTCCACTAAAAAAAAAAAAAGATCATACAATTAATGCAATCATTAAATTAAGAAATGTATATAGCCCCTGTCTTAAAATTCAATAAGTAATATTCCCGAACGAAGAGTTCCAATTTTTATGACAAATTAACAAAACAGATATCAGAGTTTTCAATCTTCTCCTAACAGTTAAAGTCCAACAACACTTCAAAGGAACAATTTCTCTTTGATCACTCGAAACGAAAGAAAGAAAATCATCAAAATCTCCAACGTTCTAATGGCAAGATAAAAAAGAGAAAAAAAGAAAGAAAAAAAGAACGGAAAAAATGTCAATGAATCAACAGGAAAATCGAAAAGGCGAAGATCAGACGAAAGGAAAGGTGGAGGTTACATTATCGGCGTGATATCTTGGCGCTTATTTTCTTTAGTCAGGTCCACACACTGGTTGGGAAGAGCCAGGGCAACGGAGAGTGATGTAAGAGAGATGTACCTATAGGGCGTCTCTTCTTCCTTCTCTCCTTCCTTCTTCTCTTCCATCCCTGTTCCTGGCGTTTTCAACCTCCTCCACCACCATTGCAACTCGACTCCGTCTCCTCCTTTAACTTTCACGAGCAGTTTTCGCTTTCTTTCTTTCTTTCACGTCGGCCCATTCGAAGGAAGCACCCATCCAGCTCTCCGGGTTCGGTTGAATTTAACGTGGCAGGTGCCTGCTGAATGGACATTGGGGCCCCAGTTCCCTCTTCGTTTCCTCTCTTTCACCACGGTCTCTTCCGTTTCTTTCCTTCCACCATCTCTTTCCTCTCCTCTTCTGTGGTTCACGATCTTCTCTCAGCTCTTCTCTATCTACGCCAGCGCTCTATGCCAGCGTTCCTCAACGTTCGCGGGTCCCAACGGACTCGTTACGTCCCGAAGTATCGTTTCTGGAGCGGCGCTAAATGTTCTGCTACTTGACAGATAGACGAATATTTCGACTTTTTGACTGTCAATCCATTAAAATGTAGCTTTTTTCTTTTGTTGATTTATCACTGTACACATTATTGCAACGTATCATTGCATTTTTATTTATACGATAGAATCACTTGGTTTCATACTGTACTTGTGAGAAAGGATTTCAAAAATCAAACGTTCACTGTTCACTGTAAATGAGGCAATTCAGATGTTGCATGAGTATGAGAATGAGAAGTTACACATACAAGCGAACCGCTTATATTCGCGAAACATGTTAAACAGCTAAACAGATGCTCGTCGCGAATGCTTGTTAATATCTGTTTATTAAGCCGAAAATAGATCAACGCGAGAATATCTAAACGTGTACACTACTTAAGGCCACGTGTAGTACTTAGGCTCTGGAGAAGATTCTCCTACTTTTATTTTACTTGCTTTCCGTTCTGTTTAACCTCTTACTAATTTCTACTTAACTTCTGTCGATTGTCAAACAAGGAAGATGAAGTAACTCGTTTCACTCAGATTCCTAACCTCTGTGACATAATAATTTCTTTATTTGAACTCGTACGTTATACTTATAACGTAATCATAATTATCGTGTCCTATCATAGTACTAATGAAACTGTACACAATGTTCGAATATCTTCATAAGCTCAATATAAAATTGGAATTAGAAAGACAGAAATTAATGCACAAGTTTCTAGAAATTCTATTGTTATACAGCAACGAAAAATTGAATAAGATATTATAACGATAAAGATGTAATACTAAGCAGAGCTTTATTAAGGATCGTTTTGTGTGTTTTAGTCGTATTTTGTTTTTTTTCTTTCTATATGTGATTTATGAGAGTAGAAGCCAACGAACAAAAGCACGATACAAACATTAAATTCATTGGCATGCATCAAACGACCTCTCTGGTTACTGTATACGCGCGTTCGCTTCTCTCGATGGGACGTTGGGATATGGAAGACCGGCCACGGTAGAAAAAGAAGTAACGCAAAGGCTCGTCAACGAGAGTGACTCTCTCTGTAAATGATCACGAGTACGCTGGACAGTTTCTTGCCTTTCCGAGCGGGTCAGCCGCCTTGTGAAACCGGCGTGTCTGCCCAGCTCCACCGGTCGTGCTACTATTCTTCTTAATTTTTAAGCTCGAACGAATGGAATGACTCTCAAATGGCTCCCGAGATTGATTTGAAACTGGGAATGACTCTCACGCCTTAATTCATTAAGACTATGACCCATCATACTCTCGCGACGAATGAATTTATACAGTAATTTGTTTGAAATTAAGAGAAAAGAAAAGAAAATAATAAGTATCGAGAGAATTTAATGTCAATCGTGTAATAGAATAGAAAAAATACAAACTAAAACTGTGATTAGCTTGATTAGCAACTCGAATCCTCTGTCGATTCGGTAGAACATAAGAGTCGATCTTGAATCTCACGAATCAAAACCGGGACGAAGACAACATTGAAGACAACATGTATTCAGATATCAGATACAAAATATTCTTTCAGTAAATATCGATGATGCATCGATCAGTCGGATTCGTTAAGTGTTTTTTCAACCTAAACTTATCTAATGTAAGTGCACATATGCTAGAAAGGACACAGACGTTCCACAGGGACATAATCGCGCGTATGAAGGTACAGTGCGAGAATGGCGGGAAAAAGGAAAATTACAAAATTGCCGTAAAACGACCGCACAAGTCGACGATGAGCCGACTATCGCATTGGTCTGTAACCCGACGTTTTGCTGGCAGTTGCGCCTCTTAATGCGATCACTTTTCATTCTGCTTTCGTTTTCCTTGCTCATTCTCTTGTTCCTTTGCTCTATTTGACGGAATCACGTAGAGAGATGAACAAAACTGTGGACTTACACGATAAAATATATTTTCACGGGGATGAGATTCTTGCTGCATGATAGATCATTTCATTTATTTTACCAAACATCGGATATAACATAAAATTCGTATTTTATAAACAAAATGTCATATTTTACAGAGATTAATTGATAAATAGTAATGTTACATCAATTCAACATCGATTACAAATCAATTAATGAGCAAGGTCGAGACGATTGTTCGAGCCAAGGCCAGATCTCCGTTTCCTCGACTTTTCAATGTTTTATTGGAAACACGAGATGAACGAACATGGCCAGAGCGTGTACTCGTGAATTCGAAACCATTATGCCAGTCTCACGTTGCATATAGGGTGTGTTTCAACAATTAGAAAATCAAAAACCGTAAGGGGGAATAATAACAAGAATAATGACAAAAAGAATAAAAGAGCAATAGAATAAAATCTAATTTTTTTTTTCGTACGAAGCCTCTGTCGCTTTTGAGAAAATCGATTAATTTTGTACGTTTTGAGTAAATTGGACTACCTTTCTGTAGACTGTGAATTTTTATGCAAATTTATATTTTCATGTGTTGTTTCAACCTTTTAACATTAAATATTATGACAATTACTTTGATTTTCCGTTATTGCATGTTATATCCTATGTTATTATATTATTATATGTTACATTATTATAGTTTTTTCCTCTCTATTTCCTCTCATTATTATAGTTCTATTATAGTATAGAAATATATACTATATTTCTGTGTCACTTTGAGTATTATGGGCATTCTTGCATCTTTGAATTTCCTACAAATGCATAAATATTCGCAGTCTATCCATAATACAGAAATTGTGCATTCTTTTCCATGATATAATACGTAATACGTACACAATGCTTGAATTAAATTACTAAAATTATTATATGAATTATTAATTTCTAATTAGTCTGTGTTTTAAATTTCTTAAATAATCTAAAACAATCTAAACCTTTACACGTCAAAGTTGAGAACAAAGATTTCCTTGAGAACAAAGCCTAACGCGAAAGGATTATTAATTCCATTTATTCAACTTCTTTTTCATATAAAATATGTATAAAGTTATTTCCTTTACCGCAATTACCGAGATACCCTATATAAATATCCTTTCTTGACTCTCCCTGAATTACAAGAAGTATCGAACGCTAATAGCCGCCATTCAACCGCAAGTTCAAAACGAATAAGAATACAACCTTATCCAGCTCTCGTTAACATTTGTTTCTCTCAAAGACTAATTGTAAACTATCGAACGCCATCTACGATTACTACAACGAGAGGAGTGGAATTTAGCATATATTTACGACCCATTAACGACTAATAACCAGTGACTCTAATAACGCAAAAATAGGGTGTTATACATTATATTACTTCGTGATAAAATACAAAATGTATACTTTGCTTGATATTTACGTCGTAAAATCGAGGATTTAAAAACACAAAATAACTGAAACGAGAGAAAGTTAAGGATAAAAAACTGCACGACTTGTATCCCCCAGTACGATTCGTCTCACTGAAAGGCCCAGAAGCAACTCTTCTGACTAGGAAATGAAGATAATTTTTCCATAAAATTTTATTGATATGCAAACATTTGAATCGATACAAAACAAATTATAGGCGCGATCGCTCAGTACCAGACAACGCCACTCCTACTCGAGGTCTACCCCACACTCCCTCACTCGAATCACGTGACCCAAATCAACCAATCGCTAATTTTTGTTGCATTAGTGTTGTACCTGAAGAGGGCCGATTTTCTGGGTTACCCCCGCTAAAATCACTTTCAGTGATAATAAGCAGTCAGGAGGAGTTGTAAAAGTTTGCGTAAAAATATTTGCATAAACTTTTGGTGCTTGCAAAGAGAAAGAGTAGTAAAAAGAAAGTTACTAACCAAATTTTATTTATTACAAGTATAATTAATATGTATGGTAAATTCAAAATCACCTTGAGTTTTTTTAAGTAAACAGAACCATATAATTCTTTTTGGATTAAGTAAAGATGATCCGAAATAGTGCCACATTTTTAGCAGCGAAGATATTGTTTTAATGTTTGCAAATATAAACCATAGAATAATTGTCACGTTAACTTTATTAGTCCAACATTATTTAATTACTTTTTGCGAAAAGCATTCCACATAATAAATAATGTCTTTTTATTCGAATTCTGAAAAAATTAATTAATTATGAAAAACTTTCTAAAGCTGCGCGAAGATTGATGTCTTAAGTCTATTCTTTACTTACGTTCACAAAAAAGAATTATATGATTTTATTGAAAAAATACAATTTCCAGTAACTTTGAATTTACTGCAAAGATAAAACATCTTTAAAACTTTCATTACCATTATATGTAATATGTATAAAACAGATAAATTAACAACTTTAACAAGAATAATCAAGGTGTATAAATATCTTGTTAAAAACTTTAAATAATAATAATTACTGACACTTGCACTATGTATCTTATTTCTTAAATCTTATGTATTTATATATGAAGAAAAGACGGCGCGGCAAATTAAAAACTAAAACCAAATACAACACAGTATCTGTTCATTATAATCCAAGATTCGGTAAAAAACGATTATGTCAATGGAACAATATGCATCAAAAAGAGAATGCAATTAAAAAAGGACATCATGTAGCGAACGTAATCGCAATACGAAGAAACAGCTCACAATTACCATGCGTAAAGTTAGTTCCCCTGGGTTTTCGCCGTTTTCACTATTTCCTAACTCAAACTCCGCGTGGCGGCGAGTCGTTCTTCGTAACGACGACGTAAACCCGTCGGGTGTGCTTTAGCCTCTTAATAGTCCGACCTTGAGCCAGAACTAAGGAGTGCCTTTGCTACAGCATAACCTTCGTATACCTTCATCAGCAGTGTTCAACCTACGACTGACAGTGTACTTTTGTTTCTTCCGATTCTACGTTAATTGAATCGAGAAATTCTCCTTGTCCTCATTCGATATCTTTTCACTGTTTTGTCTGTGTGTATGTCGATCGTGTCTCTTCACACGTACATATGTCGTTGAAATAAATTTCCGATATGAAATTTCAAAATCTAATATTAACAAGTTCACAAAACGTCATCTTCTCAATTACACGTTCACAATCTTAGATATTTTGTTTCTTTCTTATTTATATATATATTCTGTTTCTATCTTATATATATATATATATATATATATATATTTTTTTTTTTTTCTTGTAGACGAATCTTTGAGTCTACATATTTGAATCATTGATTCGAATGCTTGTTCAAATAACAGATGCAATGAAATAACCCGTGTACCGACAATTGTTCATACTTTCAATTAAGTGACAAGATAAAAGTGGAAAGTTATGTACATAATACGACGAACAGATTTCGCATGTCACATGTTTTTTAATACACAGAGTCTTAAAAGCATCTTTTCTTTCAGGACAGCTTTACGGATTGCACAATCGATCCCCTAAAGGAATAATAATACATTTATACCTTTAATCTTTAAAACAGATTAACGTAATTGCTAGAGGTCGAGTCCGCCTTAATATATTGAATTCACGATCGTGCAACAAATACACTTGTCTTTTTAATGTATAGAACGTTCCAGACTTTGTTTCCGTACTTTTGCAAATCGTACAGCGAGAGATGCATAGAGAGAAAAACATAATCGACATTACTAGGAAATCAAGTTTATCAACGAGAGGGCACGGAAAAATCGCGTTCCAATAAAAACGGATCTAGAGCTTGAACGTTCGAAGACAAATTAAAGCTTCGCCACGATTCAATAGCGTGAGATGAAATGCTATTTACCAGAGTTTAAAAAGTATATATACATATTTTTTTTTAACTTTTCGCGAGCTCGAAATTTGCTTAATGTTGTAAACCAGAAAATATACTATATAACAAAAAAAAACTTTATTCGTATTGAAAATATATAAAAATAATGAAAAAGTTAAAGCAAAAAGCAGAAACCACATTCGATTTGTAAATAAGGTTCACCGTGTACCAAATTTGGCACTCAATGTGTTAAATAACTATTGTTATTAATTTATATTAACTACACTAGTATTATAATATCCATTGTTATTAAGAAATTTATGATATGAAATTTATGTTATATTTTTAGAATAAATAGATGTATTTAAAATGTATTAGTGTTAATTGGACAAACAAATTGAGACCCGACTGATTAAAAAGATAAGTATTTGATAAAGATATATGAAATACAACAAGGAAAATGAGGTTATGGTAATTACGTAAAGAACAAGCTAATCTCATATGTGACCTCATTATTTATGCTATCTGTGAACTATTTATCTAAACACACGGTGAAATGGGGATAAATGAAATTCTTGTGTCCTTGGACTCCAATGTATTTATTCTAACTTTTTCAGATTAATAATAATTTGTTTCAAACACCGAGAGACGATGCAACTTTACTTTTAAGAAAATAAGTAAACGATGTAATTTAATATTAATTACAGAAGTACTTATATTTGATTATTTTAAATCATTTTTAAAGTATAGAATTACCAATCATCTTAAAAATGTTAAAAGTTACTAGAAGTCTAGATTTCTTTTAACTTTTAACATTTTTAAATTTATATTGGTTGTTAGAAGAAATTAGATCATTATTTAACTATAAACACGTAAAAGTAATATTTTAATCACTGTGATTTTACAATTTATATATTTTTATTCAATATATTGGTCTTAGTTGGTAACTTCCAGGCAAGTATCAAAGTTTAAAAAAATTTTAAACTAAAGCAACTAAATTAAAGATATTTCATTAATGTATAATAAATCTTCGTGAATCATTTACCGATTATTCTGAAATGAATATCTAAAACCTGTTTCGTTCTTTAAATAACTTGTTAAGCAGTTATTTTCTTTTTTTTGTAATAAAGAAAAAAGCTTTAATCAATGAAGTGTTCAGAAAGTGAATCTACAATTATATTAATTTACATCTTTATAATATTCTCGAAACGAAATAACAATCTTCAAGTCGCACAAGTAGTTGGCGCGTAACGTATTTATCGATCGTATCTTGAAACGTTGCTACTCTTTTCGTTACGATAGCATATTTCAAACAGAACTCGTTTACGACTGCCAAATGCACACAACTGTTACACAATGTAATAGTAAAATAATATATACAAATAAATCACAAAAATTATTCAAATATTCGAATTAACATCACTGTCCCTCTATAGACAATTTGGATCTTTTATATGCCACAAACAAAATTTCGGTCGAAAATTTTTCGAAGTAAATTTTTATTAAGATTGGATTTAAGATCTAATTGTGTAATATAATAAAGATTTCGTCAAGTAATCGAAATTTTTCAAATATTTTTGAAAGCTTAAAATAGTAAAAATTATTATATCAGTAGTGTGACAATAGGTCAACGAAAAGCTAAGACTGAAATCAAGAACAATAGTTATGACCATAACTATGGGGATTTTGATCATATGACTTCTCCAACGATCAATTTTTTATTCTAACTTCGATTTTTTTTTTGTACTAAATAAATTTTTATATTAAACTTTGATTTTTATAAAAAACATTTGTAACTGCAAATATCGGTTAATAACAAGTTGCAACATTGTCAAGTTTGTTACTCTAAAACTACAAGCATATATTTTCATTAATAAATCTTCACGAGAAATTATGTGGACTTGAATAATTGTTAGAGAATTAGTAAAACCAGTCAAAATTATTAGTTGCATTACTTGGTTCAATTCACGTCAAATTTGAATTTTAGCCAGATGTTCCTAATTTTACTTCAAACAACGACTTTTGTAAAATTTGTCTCTTCTTTTAAAGTCAATACATTATTTTTCTACAATCTAGTAATTTTCATTACTTATTTTGAATCGTTATTTCGTACAAATATATAATATAAAATTCTGCACGATCGATCATATTTCCGATAATCGAGACCAGCAGGTGTTCTAATGAACACTTATGAACGGATATACACGAAAACCGTAAATGTTAAATTCACACGAACAATATCCCGCATCTCCATACAATTTCGTTTTCAAATTTTCACGCGAAATTGACTGCATTTCGGTGGTTAAAAAGAAATAATGCCGAACGATGAAGAAGGTTTAAAAGAAAGCGCGAAACAGGGAAAGAAAAGAAAAAGGGCCCGCGGAGATCCGTCCCTGGGGCCACGGTGAAACCGGGCGGGCTGCTAACTCACCTCGTGCCACATTCCGCTGGCTCTGCCAACGTTTTCGAAGACAAGCATGCACCGTGTCGGGTCTGACCAGCAGCTTGGTCTGCACCGAGAGCAAACCATACACACTCCTACACCGATCGACACCACTCGGCTTGAATTTTCAAAAATTCAAATAAACACGTGAGCTGGCTATTCAGCGGGCTGGCATGCCCGCGACGCGATTCGTCCGCGCTGCCCGCGCGCAGACTCCGACGCGGTATCTTCACATACCACAGGGAAAACGTCAATGCAACGACTACACCCGTTGTGTGTCGAATCGAAATCACCTGAAATTGAAACGTTGAAAAACCGGCGTTGTACGACACACACTTCGCGACACAACACAATGCCCCCTATGGACCGTGCGAGCGACCGACACAAACTGAACCGCCGCCGCGCCAATCTACTGATCGGAGCGCAGTAGGTATACTTCCAGTGCAGTTTATGAGCGAAAGGAGAGGGGATGCGCAGATTCATGCATTTACTTACGCAGCGGCTTACTAAAATATTTGAACGTTTATAGAAAAATATGAACTTCGTAAATAATATATTTCGTGAATATATTTTAAGTATAATATTCTATTAATACTTTGTATAAATATTCGATTTGTAAGTTCGCACGAAGAAAGTAACATCACATTTTCATGTTTCACGGAAAGAAAATTTGAAAATTCTATTACGCGTCCAACTAAATTCGAAATTGTTCTTTTACTTTACTGATTTCACTAGTCTTTCGAATATTTAAAACAATATCAAACGTTATTATATAAGGTTAGGCACGGACGAGATATATGAATAGACGAAGCATCTTATGGGATTTCGTGTCCCATGCTCTGAAATACCGACATAGTAAAAAGTCACAGGATTTTTAGCGCACTCTATGCTAAAACAACGGTGAGTGTAGGAACTACAACAAGTAAAACGATCGAAGTTGATCAAACAATAAATGCGCCTAAAATATTTTTGAAATCCATTACAGCGTTGTCAATTTTCAATACCGTGAAGCTAGTAACTAATCGAAATCATTCTGCTATATATCAGAAGAACTCTGACCATGTTTTCCGTATTATTACAGACGAGGTATATGAATAGACACTGCGAACAATTATTGACTAAGAGGCCTTATTCTTAGGTCTTCAATTTTATTGGTTCACGATTTCGGGGCACCCTATGCTCCGCATTTTCGTGTTACATCCTGTCGTACCAATTCAGGCAAGTTTTGCACTGCCACAGACGAGGTATACGAATAGACCTAGCATCCAATATATTTTTTCCGCCAATAATTTCGGGGTCAGCTGATCCCATTACCATTTTCGTGTCACATCCTGTTGTACCGATTCAGACAAGTTTTGTACCGCGAAAATCAAAAAATATAGATAATGTTGCCAGATTTATTTCGAGAATTATTTATTGAATTGAGCGTGATAGTACTTCATCAATGAAGGAATATAACGATTCAAAACACAAATTGATGAAAATTGAGATGAAAAATTTGTAAAAGTACATATTTGATTATTAACATCTATTTAAAAGTATTAGAAAAAATTTATTGAAATATAATATTATTATGAACAATACAATTTCGACCAAATTTTAGAAGTTTGAAAAAAATTATCAACTGGATCACTGACGACCGAAATATACAGTAGCTCTCGAAAGTATTCGAGCGCTTCCAATCTACATCGTTAATAAATAAAACGCACACCTTAAGTTTAAGTTTTCAAAATAAGATTGTACGTCAAGTCACATAGGAGTCTCAAGAATGTATAAGTAAAATTACAAAAAAATTTGACAACACATACAGAATTTACAGGGCATTGAATGTAAACATACCCATTTCGGACGTCTGAAAAGTATTCGAACGCATAGACAAAAACCGTATTTCTAGTGAACAAAATGTAAACATTACATTTTAGTAGATTCCGAGACATTGTGGTTCGTACAGATTTTGTAGAGTATAATCTTTCATAATTATTCTAATCATGAGCACGAAAAAGTCAGAAACCAGTAAATGTGAACGTGAGTTAATATTCAAGTTACATAATGAAAATAACTCTTATCTTGAAATTGCCAAATTATTAAATCGAAGTAAATCTACAATACATTATATAATAAAAAAGTCAAAAACTGAAGGAAATATTACTAACAAGAAGCGTACAAGACGTCCAAAGAAGTTAACGCCCAGAGAGGAGAAAATGATTATACGTGAAATTAAGAAAAATCCAAGTACATCTGCACCGAAAGTTGCAGCGATTGTTGCAAATAGTTTTGGGAAAGATGTACATCCCGAATTATGTCAGAGGGTTCTGCGGAGTAATGATTTCCATGGAAGGATACCACGGAAAAAGCCATGTATCAGTAAAATTAATAGAAAGAAAAGACTAACGTTTGCAAAAATGTACATTGACAAAGATATTTCATTTTGGAATAAAGTTATTTTCTCGGATGAAAGTAAGTTTAATATTTTCGGTTCGGATGGACAGCATTATGTGTGGAGAAAGTGCAATACAGCATTGCAAATGCAGAATATGATTCCAACTGTGAAACACGGAGGTGGCTCGGTCATGGTATGGGGGTGTATGGGGGCGAAAGGAACGGGAAATCTTGTTTTTATTGACGGAATTTTGAATAAATACAAATATCTGAATATTTTAGAAGAAAATTTGAAACAAAGTGCAATTAAATTGAACCTATTAGATGATTTTTATTTTCAACAGGACAACGATCCTAAACATACAGCTGAAATTGTAAAAAAATGGATTGTATATAATACTCCGCATACGCTACAAACTCCTCCGCAGAGCCCTGACATAAATCCCATAGAACATTTATGGGCCGAAATTGGAAGAAAACTCAGAAATTATGACATAACGTCCAAAGAAATGTTAAAAAACAAAATAACTGAAATATGGAATTCTATTGAAAAAAAAAAACAACAGAAAAACTTGTATACAGTATGGAAAGTCGGTTGAGACACGTTATTGATGCCAAAGGAGGACCAACCAGATAACATCATACAATTCAAGATTTATTCGTACGTTCGAATACTTTCCAGAAAGTATTCGAGCGCTTCCAATCTACATCGTTAATAAATAAAATGCACACGTTAAGTTTAAGTTTTCAAAATAAGATTGTACGTAAAGTCACATAGGAGTCTCAAGAATGTATAAATAAAATTACAAAAAAATCTGACAACACATACAGGATTTACAGGGCATCGAGTGTAAACATACCCATTTCGTCTGAAAAGTATTCGAACGCATAGACAAAAACCGTATTTCTAGTGAACAAAATGTAAACATTACATTTTAGTAGATTCCGAGACATTGTGTGGTTCGTACAGATTTTGTAGAGTATAATCTTTCATAATTATTCTAATCATGAGCACGAAAAAGTCAGAAACCAGTAAATGTGAACGTGAGTTAATATTCAAGTTACATAATGAAAATAACTCTTATCTTGAAATTGCCAAATTATTAAATCGAAGTAAATCTACGATACATTATATAATAAAAAAGTCAAAAACTAAAGGAAATATTACTAACAAGAAGCGTACAGGGCGTCCAAAGAACGCCCAGAGAGGAGAAAATGATTATATGTGAAATTAAGACGTCCTTTGTATGTGTTCTGGATCACTGACGACCAAAATATATATTAACCTTCAACGATACAGAGACTCATTGCCAATTAAACTTCCGTCGTGTACACATCGACCAAAATTTAGAAGCGAATTTTTAAACAATATTTCTGAATATTTTATTGTTTAAAAATTATCTAATATTTCTAATAATTTATTTATATTAATTAAACAATAAATTCTCTTCTATAACATTTCTAAGTACTATTTAAAATTTTTAATTAATCATTTGTAGTAATCAAGCCACTAATACATTTCTAAGAAATTTTAATTAATAGTTTAAATAATTTAGCCTTTTACTATTAATTTGTTAAACAAGAATATTTATTCAATATCTTAAATTAGCCATTAGATTGATCAAACAATTATGCCTTATTTTACGAATATTTTTCCTCTTTGAAACAAATTACTTAAATTCGATACAAGTCGTGACTCGTGTGATAAATATATAAAACTGTACTGATTTACAATACACTATAATGAGACCCGTGCGTAGTCACCTCCACGTGGTGGGTCTTGGTAATTGATATCGTTTTACAAACATTAAAGTTTGTAAAACGATATCAAGCTAAGAACTACGCAACCTACAGTTCAGTTTAGATCGTGAAAACTTTTTTCCATTCTTTATTTCACGATCTAAACTGGACTGTAGGGACAAATTAGTTGATAAGTAAACTATTAAACCCCCCGGGGCACCGTGGGACGACGAGAGATCTCACAGGGACTTCGAGGGATGCGTGCGTCTTAGCTTTAAGTTGCGTGCGTTTAGTTTTAGTTAATTATAAGATAGATATTTGTAAATTCACTGTGAGCGCATTTTGTACAAAGACACGTTTATTTAACTTGAGACGAAATTAGGGATCCCTTTTCTCCTCTCTTCTTTCGATCGTTGTTACTATTGTTACTGTCACTGCACTGTAGCAGAGTTTCCAACTTTCGTGGTCAGTGTGTCAAGTCGGGGAACTGCAGCCTCGTCCGAAAGGACGAGGTGAGGATCTTGTAGTCCAGCGTCCTTTGTAATTCGACTCAGCGGTTCTTCGGAACCCCACTGTGTCGTTGGGGGTAGCGTCGGACTACTTGCCTCTAAGTGCTCGAACCCCGATTTGGCACACTGACAAATCGCGGCTTCATTTCACGTTATATCCCTTGTATGGCAAGATGTTTAAACGTGTTAATAGCTGCATTCCTCTAATTTCGTTCAATGTTCAATAAACGTGTCTTTGATACATATTGCGCTGGTAGGGTTGCGAATTATTGTATGCGAAATATTGTATGACTCTCATCCGTATGTATTGTATGTACTGTATGATTGCATGCATTGTATGATTGTATGATTGTATGACTGCGCGAGAGATGATATTGTTAACGCGATCGTTGATAAGGAGACAGAGTTCCATAGTTCAAGCTCCTATTTGCGTTTTAGAGTTAAGACTTAGACTTAAGTTTGAGATTGAACTATGGAACATCTGTCTCCTTTGTACGTAACCCCGGACCAAGTAGAATAAAAACTCGGCATTCATTAAGTTGAATGCCGAGTTGATTGTTTGTAATGGTGGGTGGATGGGATTAGGGCCCGGGGCGGGTCTCGTGCGTAGTCACCTCCTCGTGGTGAGACCTGGTAATTGATATCGTTTTACAAACATTAAAGTTTGTAAAACGATATCAAGCTAAGAACTACGCAACCTACAGTTCAGTTTAGATCGTGAAAACTTTTTTCCATTCTTTATTTCACGATCTAAACTGGACTGTAGGGACAAATTAGTTGATAAGTAAACTATTAAACCCCCCGGGGCACCGTGGGACGACGAGGGATCTCACAGGGACTTCGAGGGATGCGTGCGTCTTAGCTTTAAGTTGCGTGCGTTTAGTTTTAGTTAATTATAAGATAGATATTTGTAAATTCACTGTGAGCGCATTTTGTACAAAGACACGTTTATTTAACTTGAGACGAAATTAGGGATCCCTTTTCTCCTCTCTTCTTTCGATCGTTGTTACTATTGTTACTGTCACTGCACTGTAGCAGAGTTTCCAACTTTCGTGGTCAGTGTGTCAAGTCGGGGAACTGCAGCCTCGTCCGAAAGGACGAGGTGAGGATCTTGTAGTCCAGCGTCCTTTGTAATTCGACTCAGCGGTTCTTCGGAACCCCACTGTGTCGTTGGGGGTAGCGTCGGACTACTTGCCTCTAAGTGCTCGAACCCCGATTTGGCACACTGACAAATCGCGGCTTCATTTCACGTTATATCCCTTGTATAGCAAGATGTTTAAACGTGTTAATAGCTGCATTCCTCTAATTTCGTTCAATGTTCAATAAACGTGTCTTTGATACATATTGCGCTGGTAGGGTTGCGAATTATTGTATGCGAAATATTGTATGACTCTCATCCGTATGTATTGTATGTACTGTATGATTGCATGCATTGTATGATTGTATGATTGTATGACTGCGTGAGAGATGATATTGTTAACGCGATCGTTGATAGGGAGACAGAGTTCCATAGTTCAAGCTCCTATTTGCGTTTTAGAGTTAAGACTTAGACTTAAGTTTGAGATTGAACTATGGAACATCTGTCTCCTTTGTACGTAACCCCGGACCAAGTAGAATAAAAACTCGGCATTCATTAAGTTGAATGCCGAGTTGATTGTTTGTAATGGTGGGTGGATGGGATTAGGGCCCGGGGCGGGTCTCGTGCGTAGTCACCTCCTCGTGGTGAGACCTGGTAATTGATATCGTTTTACAAACATTAAAGTTTGTAAAACGATATCAAGCTAAGAACTACGCAACCTACAGTTCAGTTTAGATCGTGAAAACTTTTTTCCATTCTTTATTTCACGATCTAAACTGGACTGTAGGGACAAATTAGTTGATAAGTAAACTATTAAACCCCCCGGGGCACCGTGGGACGACGAGGGATCTCACAGGGACTTCGAGGGATGCGTGCGTCTTAGCTTTAAGTTGCGTGCGTTTAGTTTTAGTTAATTATAAGATAGATATTTGTAAATTCACTGTGAGCGCATTTTGTACAAAGACACGTTTATTTAACTTGAGACGAAATTAGGGATCCCTTTTTTCCTCTCTTCTTTCGATCGTTGTTACTATTGTTACTGTCACTGCACTGTAGCAGAGTTTCCAACTTTCGTGGTCAGTGTGTCAAGTCGGGGAACTGCAGCCTCGTCCGAAAGGACGAGGTGAGGATCTTGTAGTCCAGCGTCCTTTGTAATTCGACTCAGCGGTTCTTCGGAACCCCACTGTGTCGTTGGGGGTAGCGTCGGACTACTTGCCTCTAAGTGCTCGAACCCCGATTTGGCACACTGACAAATCGCGGCTTCATTTCACGTTATATCCCTTGTATGGCAAGATGTTTAAACGTGTTAATAGCTGCATTCCTCTAATTTCGTTCAATGTTCAATAAACGTGTCTTTGATACATACTGCGCTGGTAGGGTTGCGAATTATTGTATGCGAAATATTGTATGACTCTCATCCGTATGTATTGTATGTACTGTATGATTGCATGCATTGTATGATTGTATGATTGTATGACTGCGTGAGAGATGATATTGTTAACGCGATCGTTGATAGGGAGACAGAGTTCTATAGTTCAAGCTCCTGTTTGCGTTTTAAAGTTAAGATTTAGACTTAAGTTTGAGATTGAACTATGGAACATCTGTCTCCTTTGTACGTAACCCCGGGCCAAGAGTAAAAACTCGGTATTCATTAAATTGAATGCCGAGTTGCTTGTTTGTAATGGAGGGTGGTTGGGATTAGGGCCTAGGGTGGGTCTCGTGCGTAGTCACCTCCTCGTGGTGAGACCTGGTAATTGATATCAAACTAAGTTGGAGAACGATATACGACAAACTTTAATGTTTGTAAAACGATATCAAGCTAAGACTACGCAACCTACAGTTCAGTTTAGATCGTAAAAATTTCTTTTCATTCTTTATTTCACGATCTAAACTGGATTGTAGAGACAATTAGTTGATAAGTAAACTATTAGACCCCCCGGGACACCGAGGGACGACGATGGACGATATTGGACGACGTAAGATATCGTGGGATTTCGCAAAGTTGCGATCGTGAAATTCCTGCGTTTTATTATTAAGTTGTCTCCGTTTAGTTTTAATTAATCATACAATAATTAATCTGCCAATTCACTCTGAGCACATTCTATATTCTAGAATGTTACTCTTATCATTATAATATATGTAAAATAACTTTTTTTTTAAATATGTGAAATATTTTAAACGGTTTTTACTCAATAGCATAATAAATCAAGAAGGTGACAAACTTGTTCATACTTGCCACTCCACGCAAGACAATTTTGTTTAATGGTAATTAATATCGTTTTTCAGAGAAATTCTGGAAACCCGCCTCAAATTTATTATTTTATTATTATATATTATTTTAGTATATTCCTCGAACTTTAAGTCCCTGCCTAGTCCCTAATATTTTAGGAGAGAAAAGAAAATTTCAACAATAAATGAAATTAAATTTACCCTGAATCAATTAAACAGTCAAATATTCAAGTCAAATATTTTAATTGTCAGAAATCGTTAGACTACTAATTGATTTCATCAATCAAATAAACCAATGTAACTGTAAAGATTTGCTAGAATGCCAATGTCTTCTACAAATTCATATTTTTCTAAAATAAAATTAGAGAAATAGAATTGGAACAGAAATTTATTTCAGTCATCTTGTAACGAACATTCTGTTTTGAATATTTCATAGAATTTTCTATATTTAGTGCATTCTAGGTACAATCTTCTTTTGTTGATGTCAAAAAGATTTGTAAAATAAATTTAATAAGATGTATTTTATTACCATTAGGCAGGATCCAGACATCATTCCCTTTAAATTCATCACAATCCATGTTATTCTATCTTTTATCCATCCACATTGATCCATCAATAAATCTGTAACACACTTATTTGTTGAATTAGTAATTTAAAAAACTTAACACAAAAATTTCACACCATTAAAACAGTCTCAATATTTGGAAAAAAAACAAATGGAAACCAGAAGGGTTAGACTACTGAAAAGAAAACCGCGATACAGTAGCCAGAAGGGCTATTAAAAAACAAGCATTTCCTACTCAACAATACAATAACCAGAAGGGCTACTGTACAATTACTTAAATTACGAATCCGAAGAACAAACCGTATCTTGTTTCGCAACACTAATTCACTAGCATTAATTGTAAAATAAGAAATTTTCAAAACCAAACGCAAAGAGTGCTTTGTTATGTTTAAAACTCTCGAAAATATGTACGAAACGCTATTAAACTATACACTCGTGTTAATGCGTAATACTAATTGCGACGTGTCCAGTGTAACCACGCTGAAAGTAGTTATTGATGAACTACCAGTTCTGTACAGCTCTTGTAGCTGCATCAGGTAATTTAGGAGTAGAAACAAACTTCCACAAATCCAATGGAAGAATTTGGGCATTGTAAACGCAACGCTAATTCAAGAAACGCGACAATTCATTATCGCAACACTAAGAAAAAAACTAATTGGAACAGTATCGCAATACTAAAAGTAAAAGTAACTGGAAATCGCGATGAAATAATATCGTAACACTAACTCTAAAATTAAATTCAATGAATATTACAATGACAATACAAAACTGAACGAAGAGAAAGCTAATTCAAATATTTTAACACTCTAAAATTAATTAGAAGCAATGACTCTACAATTTAATTTAAAACAATAGAAAGCAAGGTAAATTATACTCTAAAACATATACTATAAAAATTCAAATCAAAATTGCAAAAGACAATCGCGGTATCATAATTCGCAACTCTAAAGCAAACACGATTATCATTTCTTCGCAATTCTTATTTAAACCGTAATTAATTTCTCGCAACACTACTAAACAGGCGCGAAATTATTTCGCAACTCTAATTCAACCCGTAATCGATCTCTCGCAACACTAACAAGAAAAATCGCGATTTGCCCAAAACGATGATGAACGATGATAGAAAAGAAAAAAAAATACAACTACAAATACTAAGAGAGCATAATGACAAAGTAGTAGCGAGAATGACTTCCCATGCTCTGGAATCATTTAAATGATCAAGAGAATGAGACGCCATTTGTTGTGACCCTCTTCGTGGCAGTTTGCCGGGCCTCTTCTTTTCTTCGAGCGCAATGCCCGCTGAAACTTACATCTAGCTCGAGTCTTTCTAATCGCAAACCAAAAAAATAACATATAAAGGTGAAATGAAAAGATAAATCGCGAAAGCTGACCTCAATACACATGGACGACCATCGATCGTAGTGATCGTTGTCCGTTCGCATGTGCGTGCTCGAGCAATACCTACATAGACGTTCGTTTCGGGACCTACTCGCGACCTATCCGCGACCGCGACCGCGGTACTAAATTCGAAAAATCGAAAAGTAAAACCAGAAACAAGTGGCATGATCCATTTGTACCAATTTCACTGTCGATTTTTCAAATTAGATTTCCTGAAACAGGTTGGACACGCGAAAAGGGGACACGCGACCAGAGACTGTGCCAACCTGCCCGGCCCTACCTACTTATAATTAAACACAGACATACCAGAAAGAAAGCTACCTATCCTAATCAATCGCCCTATATTTAAAAAAATGGCAAAACAGGCACACCAATACATTCATTCCACGGTTCTCACACATACCACTCGGGCGCAGACCTAAACTAGAAAGAACGTCCCGGGACGCCTCCGACACCCGAGTTTAACACACAACTTTCACACTCTAATTTACATACCATTCCTGAAATCGACTGACAATGGCTAGCGACCATTGCGTAAAACGCGATTAAAACACGTTTATATTTACAGCTATATGCGAGATATTAATAACTAAGGAAACATGCATGTAATTACTATAGAAATTATTTGTACAAGTTGACTTGGAATCATAATTATAACTGATAATATAGTTATAATAATAATATAATTATAGTTTATAGAGTAGTATTTATTACGTATTATGATAATATATTCACAATTCTTTAAATTAGTGCATAAATATTTTAAATATTTCAAATTATAATCAATGGAACAATAGAAACGACGCAATTCCACATCCTAACTACACACACACATGCGGAAAATACATCGTGCACGATACACTAACACATTGTCAATCGCCAAGAAATTTTTTATAAAATTACAAACTATAGTCATCGTGCCCAATGTCTTTCATCCACTCAAGTAGCACCTGGGCACGTGAGTGAGATCCTGACAATGAACACGAGAGGGGTTAAACCTAAAAATCCTGAACTAAAAAATGATTAGTTTATGTATTTAATTTGTATCTAACGGACTACTGCACTATTTTATTTCAAACTATAATGACTCTATTCTTTCAAAAATTATTGAAATTGCAAGAGAATGAAGACAATGGACAAGAATTGAATTTATTAAACAAGATACTATGAAAATAATTGACTCAAACAATCAAAATCAAATAATTGACTCTAAATTAAATATTAATAGAAATAATCTCAGGCGATTTTTTCATCAAAGCACATTTTCGAAAATACGATAGCAACATTCAAACTTATTGCTTTGATTCAAAAATCTGCCTGTCGCGAAGTATCTTCTTGCATATAAAATTTCATATATTTTTCTACGGGAAGAATTCTAATTTATTACATTTCAAATTTTATAGAAGTTCATAATTATATATAATTACTTATAACACTATTATAAAAAGGAAGATGAAATTGAAAATTATTAATTATTATAACAAAATATCATCAATAAGTAATAACTGCCTCTTTCATAGAAACGAAGTCGGAAGATATCCGTCTTCTCTACTACGAAATGCTCAAACGAAATCATTTTAATAATAATTATTTATAAATATTTATAATTTATCTATTCATATAGATATTCATATGGATATTTTGCTTTTATAAACATTTATATCGAATGTATTTTGATTTTACAAGTTACTATTATAAATGTATATATTCACACTAATTGTTAAAATCGCGATGTGCAAGAAACTCTATCCTGATCTAATACAAAAAAAACCTAAAAAAAAATGTTACTACTCGCGGATGTAAAAAATATCCGCGGTCACTATGCTCATCAAAAATTCTACGTATACAACCAATCACTCGTGTCGATTTGGACCTTTCGTCCTACACATGATTGAGTGACCGGAGAAACATAAATGCATGCGACTCACGCGACAGATGTGAAAAACGTTATCATCGATGTTGCATTAGACCAAAGAAAGTTATCGTGAAGATCCAGTGTTATTTGTGAAAGTTAGAACTAATAATTTAAAATATTTTTATTTTGTAATTATAATTTTACATTCGACAATAGAAAGAGTACTATAGAAAATAGAATTCAAATACAACATGCTAAAATACTTACATTTTTAGCTTTTGAAGCATCATAAGTTTCTTAGAAGATTAGGGAAAGTGGAGAGAGTAGAAAATCTGTAACAAAACATTAAACATTAGAATTTATATTTAAAAGCAAAGCAAAATCTTAAGTTGGAGATAATGAAAAATTCTTACATTCTTGACTCTAGAGCTACCATTAGATTTTCCCCCAAAAATGCAAAAAAATTGATACTGTGAAGCGTCTGTAACAAACATCAAACATTATACTTTGTTGCTAAATTTGAAAAATTGAATAAATTGAGATACAATATATAAAATTACTTACGATCTCCTGGAGAGGCTTTATCCTCTTCAGCACTGACTCTAATACCGAAAACGAACACTGAACAATAAAAGAAAAATAAAAGAATCAACGCGCGCGTTTAAGTAATAATCGGCGGACTTGCTGACTCTAACTTCGCGAAATATAATTTAAATGAATTAATTTAATTTAATGAGAGCCATTTTGCTCAGAAAAATATTAAAATATTGCGCAACAAACACTGATTCTACTGACCGCATTGCACGCGGTCTAAAAAATTTTCTGAAATTAATGCTGATTAATAGGGGAAAGACACGTTTATTTAGAAAATACTGCTATTTTTCTAGAACATGATTGTAAAGAAACGTGAATATGTATTAAAAATATTAGTTATAAAATATTTATTATTGTAAATGAAAGATAATTATTGTATTCTGAATGTTTGTTATTAGAATCGGAAATATGCACATTAGTAATATATCACGTCACGTGTTATAAATATTCGAAAATGTTTGCACCAAAAATGTAAACAATTTTTGCAGCTAAGTATATTTAAGAAACGATATGACGAAACGCGTGTGAAATCTTACTTTGATTCGTTTCAGTTGCACGCCAGCATTCGAAAAAAAGCAAATATAGTATGATAAAATACATATAGTATAGTATGGAAACTTTGAATTTGATAATCCAATAACCTTTAACACAGTATGTCCTACTTATGTGCTATATATAAATGTTTATATGCCATTATTTCTTTAATTGTTGGAAATTATATGCAATAATTAGTTGATTAAATCTTACTTTGAGTTGAAGCCAAAAATACATGTTTTATCTTCAAAATTCAAAGCACAATCACAAATCTAACAACTATTGATTTTAATTTTTACCTGAGAATTTCTGGATGACACTTCTTTACAGACAAGATGTGCTTTCTTCTGCCATGCTCCCGCTTAAAAATCGATCGTGAGACATATCGATCACGTTCGAGAATCGTAGGAAGTATATTGCGTATTTTACCGTTGGAGCGCTGTAATCGCGCATTTCGCGCGAAATGATAACTTGAAATACAAAGTAAAAAACATTGGTCTAAATCAAATACACAAAATTCATGACAAATTCTTTAAAAAGGACGATAATATTCACACACTTGAATGATGAAAAATTGTCAATACTTAAAACTGAGACATGAGAAATTTTATTATATTACGCAGCAGAATTATTATTTAGGCCATCAAATACGTATATCCTTAGTAAATAATTGTTGAATTTAGTATTAGAATTGTTAAGAATTATACGGTGTGAGGTCAAAGAATCAACAAATGAGTACAAAATGTTACAATAGAAATAAAAAATATTACATATTGTACAATAAAAAGTTAGCCATATTGCAACGTGACAATTATAATATTTGTACTTAGGTTATAATTGAAATTAAATTTTGGTATAAAATTATAAATAACATTCAGCCTGATATGTTCTGTTTAAATGTTGATACGCCATTATTTCTTTAATTGTTGGAAATTATATGTAATAATTATTTGGTTAAATCTTACCTTGAATTGAACCCAAAAATGAACGTTTTATCTTAAAATTTTGCAATACGAATCTAACAACTAGTGATTTAAATTTTTGTCTGAGAACTTCTGGATGACACTTCTTTCTGGATAATACTTTCCTCTTTACAGACAAGATGTGCTTCCTTCCGCCATGCTCCCGCTTAGAAGTCGATCGTGAGAAATATCGATTACGTTCGAGAATCGTAGAAGATATATTAGCTCTGTAATGGCGCGTTTCATACGAAATGATAACTGGAAATAAAAAGTAAAAAACTCTGGCCTAAATTAAATGTATCTAAATCAAATGTATATAACTGTATTTAATATTGTGTTTTAATGTAATTTCATATTTTATATAACATGTACAATAAAATTTTCTGCGATGAGTATTCGAATATTTTCGTAAGCTACATGTGATATCATCGACAAGTAAAATTCCTATATCAAGACGCGAAGATTGTTATTTTAATGCTTAATTGTATATTAACTTTGAACAAGCTAGAAATATACCAAACAGTACATAAGTAAATTGCAAAGTGCAAAAATCGGTATTATGGTTGATTTTACCGATTGAAATATATATATATATATTTTTTTAAATTTTATTAATTTTAGAATTTGTGTGTATTTACATTACAGTACTAATGAAATTTCGAAATGTTTTAAATAATATACATTTACGTATTTATATAACACACATAATACGTATTTATATATGTAAATTTACATATAATACTATATTTATATATATTTTCACTATTTATGTATAAATGTTTTCAAAGTGAACTCCTGTAAATTTGACAAAAAAATTAGAATGAATTATCAATATCGTAAAAGTTACATTGAAATCTGGAAAAACAGAAAATATGTCGTTTTATAGAATGTAATAATAAAGCATTTGAAGTAATTCTGGAAAAGGAATATAATTACATACACGAATACGATTTAAAATGTATATTTTACATAGGTTCCAGTTTATGTTGCTGCTAAACATGTGTTTTATATTCGTATATCATCCACTCACATGTATTGCTAAAGTAATCGAATAATAGCTTCAGATATAACTTCATACTTAAAAACTGTGTTAATATGAATCAAACATAATTTTTATTTTGTGATATAATCATACAGAATACCTTGTTTAGTGAAGATTTACTAAATACACATAAAAGTTTATTATAATGCGCATAGGTATTTATGTAATCATACATCAATTGAAAGTATTAAAATTATAACTGCATCTCATTTCTTTTTTTTTTATAAAGACAATGTATAACATTCCCCATGTTCACTTTTTCCTTCATACGTCCTTAAACCTAGCCGACAATTACATTTCCAATTTAACACATTTACATGTAATATTTTTTTCCGTTTATAATCGATCTTTTTCTCGCGCGTTTCTCTATAAACAACCTACACCATAAAATTCTCGATCGTCACGCTACAAATCTCTAAATTTTTATCTTAAAGACATATAATGCATAGTTACTTTTTTATATTTTTCTTTTTTTTTTGTTTTTTTTTTTTTAATAAAATAATAACTAAAGAGAAAAGAAAACAAAAAAAGAAAAAGGGAAGAGAAAAGAAAAACAATGTGCGTCGGCATAAAATAAGGAAAAAATAGAGAAAAGAATGTGTTCCGTTTCTTATCGCCGTACATACAAAACTTACATGGAAAATGCTAATGGATTACCGAACATTCTCTTCTTTAAGCATAAAGAATAAATGTGTTACGAATTTATTCATTAGCTCGAAGTTCTCGATTTTTTTTTGCATCCAAAGAAGTCATTTATTACTATACATCGAATGTTACTTATCAATCAATAATTATCCCATAGCCATTTTTGTATGACAAACATGCCTGTATATGACAACATACCCACTTTTTTGTATATGAACATATGAACGTTTCATGCAGTACATTTACTAATATGATTATTACATACATTTAAGCAAAACGAAATGATTTTTTTCTCCATGAAATTTACAATCGACTGATCAAAGCCAGAAGCATATTTATTTTAACGGCAATCTATTTTCCATGCAGGTTCCACTGTTTCTAAGAAACACTATAAATGTATAATATAACAAAGAAGAAGGGTAGGTCCTTCGTATTACAATCTAATATAACTTTTTATTTCTCTCTTTCTCCCTCTCGCTCTCTCATTCAATCACTCTCTCCCTCACTCGCGCGCATTCTCTCTCTTTTTCTCTCTTTTTCTCTCTCTCTCTCTCTCTCTTTCTCTCTTGAATATCTGATAAACAAATTTACACCGACGAAATACATTAACAGAGCTATCTAGTACTTAGAGCACATCGAGAAATACAGAATACAGAATTAAACTAGAAAATTTCAAGAGTGAAATATATCGTGAAATATAACAAGTTAAACATTTAGATACCAGTACTATCATCGAAATACGATAAAAGTACCAATCAAAAATAAAAAAATGCGTATTGAACGAGTCGGTAGCGTGTATTCTGTCAAGAGTTGGGGTAGAAGTTTATAATTTTTTTTTCTTGTTTTGACAGTCAATTACCTTAAATATCTCTCACTACGCTTGTTGTAAGAGGTAAATAAGGAAAAAATTAGAAATAGTAATGGAATAACAGTATTGCATACTGGTGGTTAGCTCATAGACACTTGTCCATTAGATAGTAGTCGTTCAACAGCAGCGTTTATATCTCCAAATGTGGCGATTAGTGCTGAAAATAATATATATTACATATTACACTATATATTTTTTATATTTTTATACTTTTACGATGCATTTTGTGTCACATGAATTATTAGTAGTCTGTTTTAATTAAAAATAAACTAAAATTAAAGTAAATACCACTTTTCTTTGTTTAAATATTCTAATATAGTTTTTCTTGTAGATTAGAATTTCTGTAAAAATGTTTACTAAGCATAGAATGTTAACACAAACTAATTAATCAATTAAAGATCAAATCTCTTTACTTAAGTCTATTGAAATAAGTAATATATACGTAAATACAAGCGAAATATGATTCATTTAAAAAATTATAAACTATACATAAGTACAATTGAGATGTGATTGATTAGTAAGTGAAAGAACAGCGAAAAATTGAAAAAAAGATATACATATTATTACCTTGTAAATTAGCTTCTCTATTAACAAAACCCATAGCCGTAAGTTGTTCTAATTGAGCTCTGTAACGTTCTTCCGGTGGAGGAACAGGTTGGCCATCAACTTCTACACCTTGATTTAGCGCCATTGCTGATACCTATCAAAAATAAAATTAATAACTAATTCCTTTTACACATATTACAATGTTCGTACAACGTAACGATACAAAATGTTTACCATGCGTGCCATAAATTGAGAGAATGCATCTTGTTGATTTGTGTCTGATGATTCCGTCGTCGGTGGATTTGTTGTACCTCCACTAGGTGTTGTAGTCGTAGGCGGTACAGTCAGACCCATGCTAAAAATAATACGTTAATCAGTTTTCAAATTTAGCACTATATAAAATTATATAAAACATTTATGTTACTAAAAATTTACTTTTCAACAAGATCCGGGGCAACAGTACGTAACTGTTCCATTCCTTGTTGAATTTGCATGATAGCAGCTAAAGCATCCGGATTGGTGACGACATTTTGAATTTGAGGATTTTGCATTTGCTGAATAAACGCGGGCATCATGGCTCTCATTTGTTCTTGCATTTGCGGATTTCCTCGAAGAAAAGGATTAGCAGATATCATTCTATTGGCCATAGCTGGATCTGCTGCCAAAGCTTCTAACATAGACCTTGTATATGGAGCATTTAACATATTTCGTATTAGTTGTGGATTTTCCATCATTTGAGCTGCAAGACTTTGCATTCCTGGCGAATTCAATAGACCTCTTCCTTGTTGCTGTTGCTGCTGTTGCTGTGGTTGATTTGAAGTATCGCTTTGATTCTGAGACCAAGGATTCGGCAATGGATCTCTATTTTCTTGACCTTGTTGTGGATTATTCTGGCTATCTTCGCTACTATTATTTTGCACTAACGCTGCAAACGGATTTTGTTCATTTGCCGCTGCAGCAAACATGGGCTCTTGAATGTCACGATACATGCGACGAAGCGCGCTATAACCGCCAGGAATGCTTTCTAAATTAGATATAGCTCTATCATGGGAACGCATTAATTCCTGAAGCATTGATGGATTACGTGCCAACTCTATTGTTTGTCTGAAAAGGAGTATGATATAAATATTACATTTACACATTTATAATATGAATCTTTTAAATTTTAGTTATATTTTAAATGATTTCATTTTTACCTCAACAATTCAGGATTATTCAGCATATGACTAATTTCTGGATTACTTTGCATCAATTCTCGCATTTGTGGATTAGCTGCAACCAAGTTACGCATACTTTCTGTATCATTCATCAAACTCTGCACCAATGGATGATTAAGTACTTGATGCAGCGCCTCTGGATTTAACAATAGTTCACGTTGCATACGTTGTTGTAAATCTATAAAGTTAGTGGACCCTGAACCAAGTGATGCCAGACCTGCAAGTCCTCCTAAACTTCCTAATCCGAAAGGACTGGCGTTTATGTCAGCTAAAGAACCAACATAAACCAGAAATTTAAATATTATAATAACACAAAAGATGTATGTATATCACAATAATAATGACAAAGATAAAATTGAAATTAAATATCTCTCACTGTCTGATTCATATACTTCTGTACCTTGTGATCTTTGAGATGTAGAATCTTGACTCTGATTAGTGGGAGTGCGTGGTGCCTTGATAACCAGATGCACTGTCAATCCATCTTTCACATTGTGTGTGCTCAAAGTTTCATGATCCTTCATAATCTTCCCAGCAAAGATTAGGCATAATTGTTCTGTCTGTGCATTGAATTTCTTCGAGATTGCTTCTTTGAACTAGAAATTTCAAATGAAAATAATTATCAAAACTAACCCAATAGTGACACAAGTCATGTTATTCAAGCTGGAAAATTTGATCGTTAGCGAAGCTGCGAAAATACAGGGTCAAAAAGCTTACGTCCTTAATACTCGCATCCTCCTCAATCTCGACACTTTGTTTTTCTTTTGGCGTTTTGACGTTAACAGTAATTTTCTTTCGAGTATCCTGACCTTCTGCCATCTTGAATCGGTAGATGACTCGTTACTTTCGACGCTTTCGATTCTCCCTCGTCGAGGGCCAATTGCGCACCACTTTTCTCGAATACCTCGACTCTTTTTCTGTACCACAGAAATTTACGTTTACGAAACCTATTCCCAAATCAACTAACGCTAAATTTTGTTAACAAGTTATTCCAAAAAACTATAAAGATTACATAGAAGGGTCAACTTAAACGACTATTCTATGAACCATAATATATAAAATGATGAAAAGTACGCGATATGTCAATCCTTCGTATATAGTTCCGTTTAAGCATTAGAACATACCGAGTTTATCGAGAAAATAATCACCTCGTCAAACGATCCCTATATAAATACGTAAATAATAGAATAAGACTTTTACTGTAAAATATATCGTTTGTAAAAAAAATCACAATTCGTTGTATTGAGAGGTTATGTTGCGTTGCCACTACCGTAACTTTAAAATACTAACACAAGCTTGCCTGTGTCATGTGTTAAATATCTTCCAAGAATATATTGTATCGTTGATGAATGATGTATTTCATCAAGAAATTATGAAATCTAAAACTCACAGCAATAATTTAATAATTCAATGAAATATATATTTTTAACGGAATTATTATTATCATAATATTTATTAATTAATATATTTACTAATTAACGTAAAACATTGTTTTGTAACAATAGTGTAAATGTAGTATTTCAGTAATAATAATATATTAAATGTTAATTATAACATTAATTTCTAGTTTTATTATTATCGAATCATTAAAAACCATAATTTCAATGATATTACATTGTAATAATATAATTTATTTTTAATTCAATAAAATTATTTGCTATTAAAGATAATTTCAATCAGTTATCAGTTTCTACCCCCATTTTTTTTTAAAGGACTGAAAAACTGCGAAGGCAAGTTTATTTTTATTGAAAAATATTTACCTAAAAATACAATTTCTTTTTAACATAAAAGACAATACGACTGATTAAAAGGAAACCATTTTATTATTTAGAATTCATGAAAAAAATATAGATATTAATCCACTTTTATTGCAGGAGAACCGTCGATTTTCCTTTCTGGGTTTCCAGCCCTCTCTGACTCGCCCTCTCAGCTGATGCCGTAGCGTCGCTGTATACACAGCTCTTAAGAAGGGCCTTACATTTCAGTAGGGAACAGATGATCATCTCTATTAATCCAATATGTTCAACCGTGACTTTTGCTTGATGCCTTCCATTTTGTATAAAATGATTCAATATATTCGATATTGACACCTGTATTTAAACATTTGAACAAGTTGATAATCAATATGTAACATATAAAAGATTATGTTAAGAATCAATCTAAAAAGTGATATTTAATAAAGTATAATTATAAAAATAAATAATTGAAATAATTAAAATACCTGCACTCTTTGCCAATCCATCGGGGCTAAAAGTAAGGACTCTCTTTTCATCTGGATTACAACCAGTCAATAATGTCACAACTGGTATTTCTGCATCATTTATCATACCAACTTTCGTCTGTTGAGTAAGATAGTGGCAACACTCTATAATTTGGAAAAATAACCATGCTTCTTTATCCTTTGGTCTTGGTCCTTTAATGAACGGTAATGTTAGACGCTCATGAGGTCTTTGAGCTCGAAGAAATCTCGAGCCACGCTTCAATTGAGCTTCTAACCAACGTGTTGCTTCTCTTGCTCGGCCACTAATACGTTTTACCTCGTCCAATGCAGAAACAACTAAACATTATTGTTTTTAATTAGAACAATGATACGGGAAAAACAACATAACAGACTTTTCATAATTTTCTTTTGTTTTCTTTTTTTTACATACCGACACTAGGAATTACAACAATAAACTTCTTAGCGTATACCAAACGCTTTAAAGCTGGTGTATGCTTAGATAAAGCCTCATGATCAGGTACCAAGTAAGGAGACATAAGCCTAGATCTCAAACGAGTCTCTAGAGCACAGACTTCCGCTTTCAACCATAATTTTCCCATGTGTCTCATTAATTTTCCACGAGAATGATCCATATCCCAATCTTTACCGTTAGCAATTGTATGAGAAGTATTTAAATCAATTGTCACAAACAACTGTTTTGCTTCTTCATATTTTACTCCTGCGTCTTCGACGGAGCTAAGAAAATGTCCAAATTCGATTAATTTTAGTGCTCTCAGTAGGCTTTCTTCTTGCTTATTCATTTTATGCTTATAAAGTATCTTCCAATTCAAAGATTTTTGGGCATCTTCCAAAAGATTTAATCCTCTCAAATCAATATCTTCCGGTAATGGAACTATCTTAACGCATTCTTTCAATTTATCTGCACTCGATAAAATCATGCTGTCATCTTTAAAATTTATTGATAATGTTTTAGTATTTATATTGATTAAATTCAACAAAATTGTAACACGTTTTAATAAGGTGCGTGAACTTTTCCCACATATTCGTATAATATCTGGATTACTTTTTAACCAATCGCAACATATTTTAATAGACGCTAATATTTCTTTTCTAGCTATGATATTTAGCAAGTCTTCTGGTTTTAAATTTTGTTTTTTTAATTGAGCAATGTACGTTAATCTATTCGATGATGCACTATTATCATCAAACGGACTGTTGGAATTAGTTTCTGTACTTCCAGAATTAGCTATAGAATCGTTATCATTAACCTTTTTCTCGACTTGATCATCAGGTATTTGTGAGTCACCGTTCTGCACGTGAGCAGTGATTATCTCGGGTGTTTCACTTTTTCTTTCTATTTCTACATGACCATTCACTTTTCGCGTTTCAGAACTATCAGTATCTTCTTGATTTATTTGTACAGATGCACCTTCGTCATCCGTAACATCAGACAACGCATCTTCTGATAATGCATTTTCTTCGCTTAATATGTCGTCCTCCGTTTCAGAAACATCGGAATTTATCCCATCGCTAGAGGATTCCATAGTTGCATGATCAACATCACTTGCATCTGAATCGCTACTGTTTCTCCGTTTTCGTCTTCGAAGCTTCGTAAGCAAACTTTTAGTTTTATCTCGAGTTTTTCGTGAACCATTTTGAATGTCTCCATTACTATCTAAACTTTCCTTTTCGGAAGATGTTTTGTTATCATTTATAATTTTAGATTCGTTATTTTCATCTGAGTTCAGTTCTTTTATGGCATTATCTTTTCCTTCCACGTCTACTGATTTGATGTTGTAATCTTTATCTGCCAAATTTGACAGCTCTCTGTTCGGTAGCGACAAATCTATAAAAGATTCTTGTAATCTAGTTATTGTAAATTGTATTAGTTGAGACAGTATTGCTAAAGTTATGGCAACAACTCCTTGCACCTCACTAGATTCTTTACTTTTTAATCTTGAAATGGACATTAGACATATGGCCACAATTTTGAATATCATGTCGTCTGTTAAAAAATTCGTTTGCTCATTTTTACAGTTTTGTAGATATATTTCAATATTACTCTCATTTTCATTGATATTGGTATTAGTATTCATATCATTTGGCTCGGATTGTTCTGTACTCAAGCAATTTTCGATACTAGTTAAAAGATCCTGTAAAAAATGTAATAAAAATACAGATTAATTTTTATAATTTATACATAAAATTAAAAATTTAATATATGAATACATACCTGACATTCCTGATTTATTCGATCAGAATTGGGCACATCATATTCCCACAATTGTAAAAGAGAAAACAATCTTGAAACACAAACGTGTGTAAGATACTTCTCATCTGTACAAACAGAATGTGTAACAATGGCTCTTTTTAAATTTCCTTCTGCTCCTTCAAATGGTTCAGAACACAAAATGCTGCAAAATAATTAAAATAAGTTTTTAAAATTTGCATCATTCCAAAAATCACCTCATATATTTATTAAAATATAAAATAAAAAAGATATTCTAACCATCTCATGTAATGATATGCTGCATCAAGGCCATAATTTTTATTGCCTGCTATAGTGCCCAGTTGATTATGTGGCATTCCAATATTTGGATCAACTGCTATAGCCATTTTATAATATCTTTTTGCTATCATTGGATCCCAATATGGATCTAATTCCAATTTATACCTAGCTAAATCTCCAAGGCATACCAGACTTCTATGAATTAAACGCATAACACATTGTCTCACTTCTTCAGTATGATGTTTCGATTGATTGGCTTTACTTTTTGCCTAAGAGCACAAAAAAAATGTTTAAATGTTTACATATGTCATATATGTACTGTCTAATTAACATAATAGAAATATTCTGAAAAAGATTTACATTTAATAATCCTGTTACATTTTGTGTGAATACAAAATCGATAGTACCAACTAGATCTAAATCATATTCTAGTTGCAGTTTCAATATTAAATGATGATAAAAACCAACTCCTACTGCCAAATGGACACATAACATTGCTTTCTCTGTTTCATTCCATGCATTACCCTGAAATAAGATTTGTACTAATAGCAGATATTGTCTTTATGAAAATAATATAACACAATGTTTAAAAATTAGAAGTTATTATTATTATATGTAACATACGACTGTTAATACCTTTCGTAATTTTTTAGATGCATAAACAATATCATAAAATGCTTTCCTCCATAATAACTCTTCAATTTTACGTGCATATTCAACAGGATCTTTAGTTATTAACCTTACACAATAATCTTTAAGCTTCACCCGTAATGTCTCCCCTGAAGGAGTAAATAAATCTGTTATTGTTAATGCACGACTCTTTTGTTCATCTAACCTCTTGGCAATATCTGTTATACCCCTGTTAATTAAACATAATCCTGGTCATTAATTCATTATTAAGGCTCTTAAAAACTCAATTTAATTTTTAAAAGAAATAACAAAATTTCAGGCTGAAATGTTATTAAATAAATGTTATTTATTGAATAACAATGATCTTATTGAATTATTAACATTAATCATTAAAAAAGTTTAAAAAATACTTGAAATGTACAAGTATGATTATAACCATTAATTAATAAACCTTTGAGTGAACTTTGCAACATAGAAATATATTTTATAAATGTATAAATTTCTTTTATACAATTGATTCGTATTAAATAATTAAACAAATAACATGAATATTCACACGATAGAGATATTTATATGCACATTGATAATATAATTTTTCACAGAGAAGATGAACTAATAAAAGTAAGCTGTACACGCGTAAAAGCGCGCCAATAGATCATGGTGTAAGAATAAGTAAGGTTATGTTAACTCAAGGTGAATATGGATGTTCCAACAACATCGAACAAATTTCTTGAAATAAATAATGTCGAAATAAATAATAGAAAAAAAAAGTAATTTCTGATGTTACTATAGTTTTATATTACTTGTGCAAACGTCTTGTTTGTTCGAGACAATCGGCCGTTCGGACATTTGCTGCAGAGTTGTACGTTCTCCTCATTTTGCTTCGATCATTTTTCACTTCCTGGCCGCTTCGTCATTATTCATTTTCCCGCGGTCTTTTGACACGCGCATCTCCGTCCCACGGTAAGAAAATTCGACATTCGCCCTCGCCTAACTCCAGAAACCTCCCACGAACTGCGGAGCTCACCACAATTACACGTACGTACATGTACATATGATTTACTTATGGTACCGTCGCAGGAAGATCATCTGGAAATTTACACAACAGTGTTGCCAAATAACCAATCAAAATTATTTTCAAAGCTATATATTAATGATTGAGAGAAACTTGGAAATTTAAAATCTATTTTAAAAATATAAGCTGCAACATTCAAAAGTATCAAAATGTTTAAAACTTTGTTCCAAGAATTGTTTTTAGTATGACTTATGTATGAAACAGAGTTGCCGGTTCCTACCGTAGAGGCCAAATGACGTTACATAGATCTATATATATGCGACTTATACAACGTTTACATCATGCGACGGATACTTACATTTGTCGTGTAGTTTATTGTAAACAAGACTTTACCAAATAGATGTTAAATAATATTTTAATAAAGTAATACTTTTAATACTTTGATTGTACATTATTTTTTAGTTAGAAAATTATTACAATTTTATTTATCATCAGTCAATTTACTTATCATTAGTAACCTTAATGAAAAGAAATATTTTTGCCTAACCTCATTTTTACTTTTTAATATGTAAATGTGGTAAATATATAATACTCCTATAAGTCTATATTTTACGCATATGATCTATATTTTGCTTAAATTTTGTAGTTTTTGATGCAATGGATATTACTGCTCCTACCCCACAAGATCTTCAAAGGAAACTGTATTTTTTGGTGGAGCAACTCCAACATATGGCTGGCGAACTTCCTCCAAAATATCAAATGCGTCTTCCTTATGAATTGTTATCTGGTTTAGCCAATTCTCTATTAAATGATACAATATTTGAAATTGTTAAGGGATTAATGGAGATACAGCATGTTACAGAGAAACATCTTTTTCAACAACGTCTTCAGCTTTTGAATCAACAAAAAATTGAAATGCAAGAATCATTATCATCAATATATACAGATGAAGAAAGAGCAGCAATAAAAGCAACATTATATAAAAAGCACAAAGAAGAACTTAAGCAAATGGATATGAAATTAGTCCTTCAATTAGATCAGAAAGTAGCGGATCAACAAAGTATTTTAGAGAAGGCTGGTGTACCTGGCTTTTATGTTACAAACAATCCAATAGAAATTCAAGTTCAAATGAGACTGTGTGATTTCATAATTAGATTGAGTAAAATGGAAGTTCCAAGTTAATTTGTAATTTATGAAATTATTACTTTTAAATAAAATATTAAATTGCATAATTTATTTATTTCAACAAATTGTACAATAATTTAATTAATATAGTATTTCTTTTTGTATAGTAGCCTTTTTCTAAAAATATTTATTTACTATATATAAATAATTTAAAAAACAATGCAACTGTATTCACAGTTTCCTCTTAAATTGTAATATCAGCAAAACATATTTATAGAAATATATTCTTTTTTATTAATTAAAAATTGTTGGTTTTTGCACTTCTATGAATTATGTACATCGTTTTTATTTGTGTAGCAAATAACACTGTACACTGCAGAGTAAAATCTGCATACGGACAAGTCTTACATCATACTGTGAAAGTTAATTCCATAATTATTACAGCTATAATATGTGACAATAACAAAGAATATTATTTTATATGTACAATATTTTTTAAATTGTTTATTTAAAAAAAGATATTAATATATTTTGACAGTAGCAAAAATTTTAATTCCTTTTCTGGTAATCTTTATTAAAAAAATGATATGAAATTGCAACTGAGATTAATTTTCGTGAAATTTTAATTTCTTTTTTTAAACTTATTAGCTTTCTACTACTTTTATTTCAATGATTCTATATAAAACAATATAGAATAGATTCAATTATTTTCAAATCTGATTTGAAATAAATGTTTTAGGTAGACCAGACATATATAGGATCGTACGATAATCAATCTTTACAATGTATAAGTACTTAGCCCTTAAATAATTCAGTCAGTACTTTTACCTAAAAGTGGTGCGCTTTGTGGCGATGAAATATCAAAATTTATAGATTTTTCATGACGAATAGTATCACTTTCTTGTTGTGGTGTAAAACATATGCGATACACATCTTCGAAAGTCGAGGCAAAATGAACTTCCAGACCGTCTGTAATGTATTTAGGAAGATCATTGTAATCTTTTTTGTTTTCTTCAGGTAGAATTACACAATTTACACCAACTCGTTTTGCCTAGAAAATAAAGGAAAATACACATACTACAAGACATGATATACTTAATAAAATACTTATTTTGTTTATACTCACAGCAATCGTCTTTTCTTTAATACCACCAACAGGAAGAACTCTACCCATGAGACTTAGTTCACCAGTCATCGCAACGTTTTGTCTAATTGACTGATTCTTAGCAAGCGAAATCAATGCTATTGCGATTGTTATACCTGCGCTGGGACCATCTTTCGGTGTAGCGCCTTCAGGAACGTGTAAATGTAGATGAGAGTCGATCAGAAAAGTATTAGATGGATCTTGTTGAAACATAAAGTTTCTTGCAACTGTCATAGCTATGTGAATAGATTCTTTCATCACATCACCTAAATGGCCGGTAAATTCTAAGGTACCCTCTGATTTTTTTCCTGTAGAAGGTTTCCTTACTCTTGTTTCGATGAACAGAGTAGAACCTCCCATAGCTGTCCATGCAAGACCCATAACAACTCCAGGAGGCGTAATTTCGTACATTCTGTCATGTGTAAACACGGGTTTTCCTACGAAGTCTTGTAAATTGTGCTCAGTTACATCTACTTTTTCTGTTTCTTTTTTAACCACTTTGAATGCAACTTTTCGAGTAACTTTCTCTATGTGTTTCTGAAGACTTCTTACTCCCGATTCTCGACAGTAAGATTTAATTAATAAATGAAGCGCATTATCATTTATAGTGATCTGTTGATTAGTGAGGCCTGAATCATTCATCGCTTGCGGTACTAAATATTGTTTAGCGATAGCAAGTTTTTCCTCTGCGACATAACCTGACATATCTATCATTTCCATGCGATCTCTTAAAGGTTCTGGAATCGTATCGATCACATTTGCCGTGCAAATGAAAAGCACTTTCGATAAATCAACAGGAACGTCTAAATAATGGTCCAAGAAATTTGCATTTTGCTCTGGATCTAACATTTCCAAAAGGGCTGATGCTGGATCACCTTGGTGGCCTCTTATTTATAAATTATAAAAAAGGCTTATATTTATATTAAATTACTAAACTATCAAAGTAAATATGAGTAAATTGTAAGTGTAATTTGTATGTAAAAATTCGTAGATACATACTTTCCAATTTTATCAACTTCATCGATGAGAACAAGTGGATTTTCAGTTTTGGTCTTTTTTAAACACTGAATAATTTTACCAGGCATGGCACCTACATAAGTTCTTCTATGACCTTTGATTTCTGCAACGTCTGTCATTCCACCAACACTAAATCTAAAGTACTCTCTATTAAGTGCACGAGAAATTGATTTAGCTATTGATGTTTTTCCAACGCCTGGTGGCCCGTGAAAACATAATATTTTTCCTTGTGTTGAGCCTTTCAGTTGACTAACAGCAATAAATTCTAAAATTAAAAGCAATAAAAAATAGATACGTTTTATGTAATAAATAGAATTACTCATTCATTAAAAATTCAATTACCTAGGATTCGTTTTTTTATATCTTCCATTCCATAATGGTCTTTATCCAAAATTTCAATTGCTTGCTGAAGATTTAAATTTTCTGAACTAGTTACACCCCATGGCATGGATGTAAGCCAATCCAAGTAATTTCTCGTCACACTGGAAATAAAATTATACTAACAAATTAAAAATTAGTTCAATCATTTGACGTGGAAATAATATTTTGTTCATGTTCATGTAGCGAAAAAATTATGATACAACTGATTGGGTCATGATGCAAAAATAAGTTGAAAAAAAAAGAGTAACATTTTTTCATTTAAGGTTTCGTTTTGAAGAAAATAAAGTTTGAATAAATGTTCAATTAAGAATTTGATATAAGTGTATTGAATTTTAAAATTGAATTTCCTCGAAAACGAAGTTTTAAATGAGAAAATGGTCTTTTTTTTCGATCTACCATTGCATGTAAAATGATTCTATTAGAATCACTTTAGTTCGTTATATCACAATTTTCGGTATATCCTGTATGTTAAAATTTTATAAATACAGATTACAGAAATAATACATACTTAAATTCACTACTGTGACTCTCCAAAAAATTTAATTTATTTAATTCTTCTTCAAGCACATCCATCACTGCTTTTGGAACTGTTTTCTCTCTTATACGTTCTCTATATTTTTCTCCTATAGCATCTTTGTCATCTTTTTCAAGACCCAATTCTTTTTTAATAACTTTTAATTGTTCGTGAAGAATATATTTTCTGTGCTGTTGTTTAACCTTTTCTTCAACTTCTCTACCAATTTTTTGTTGAAGTTTACTTAATTCATATTCTTTCTTTAAAAGTGCTAGCGACAATCTTAATCTTTTTGAAATCTATAAATAATGTTGTTACTTTTAGTTGTTTAAACAATTAATTTTAATGACAACAAATACAATTACTCACATCCATTTCTTCTAATACTTGTTGCAATTCTTGTGCATCTGCGCCTGTTAGAGCTGCACCCAAGTCACTCAAATAAACGGGATTATCTACAACTCTCTGCCCTTGATGCAACATTTGTTGTAAAGACTCACGGTACAATGGATTCATACTTATTATATCCCGAATTGTTTTGATTAATTCTTGCGTCAAAGCCTGTTAATTTATTCTTATTTTATTATAATTCTAATATAATAACATTATCTGTGATATGTTAATACATGATATGTATTCAGAAAATAAGAAATATTATATAAGCTTACTTTAATTTCTTCAGTCTGCCTGAACTTCTCATGAGTAATATTTACAACTTCTACCATTAACAAAGGCTGAGAATTGCCAGTTTGAGCTGTTGAATCTATTGAAGGATTTATTTTTTCTTCAACTTTCTCCTGTGTTCCTTCTATTATTTTTTCAGAAGTATTAATTTCTTCAATTTTCTGTACTAGTTCTGGTATTTTGTTTTCCGTTTTTTTACGGATTAACGATCTACGGCTTGCTTTGCCACCCGAAACTGAATCGTCTACAGGAACATGGAATGTTAAATTGGTATTTAATCGTTTTAGTATTATGTAGCATTATGTACAAATTATTAGGTAATTTCATCAAATTTTAAAAAATATTTGATGAAAAATCTTTTTTTACAAAAGCTACTTTAATTTATCATATGCTTCTATGTTGCAGAGATTTATGACTTGTTTGAAATCTATATTTCATAAGGCATATTTATACACACTCACACAATTTATATATGCTCACTCATACATGTAATCATCCTACTCATTGATTTCCATTCATTCTCATGTTTCATAGAAATCCATATTATCAGTGTTTATAAAAAATATTCAGTTGATACTCTTTACATGCCTTATATATACTGTAAATGTTTAACTAATTTTACCCTGAGTAGATTTTGGAAGTTCTTCTAAGATTTGACCAACAATCTTAATTCTTCTATGTGCCATTACAACTAATCTCAACCGATTTCCTAAATCTTGTACTTCATGTATCTGTGCAAATGTTCCAATGGAGTAAATGTCATCTAAATTTTGTACTATTTCCGCTTCATTTCTACCAAAATGATTAAGTTTAAATGTAACAATGATATTCATTTCTTATTTGTTATTTAAAATACAAATATTTCTTATTTGTTATTTAAAATACAAATATTTCTTATTTGTTATTTAAAATACAAATATTTCTTATTTGTTATTTAAAATACAAATATTTCTTATTTGTTATTTAAAATACAAATATTTCTTATTTGTTATTTAAAATACACGTTTAAGTCACTTACTCTTCTGTTTTCTTTAAGAAGATTCCAATGTATGGCTGATTTAATTTAACTTTTCTACGAATCAAATCTATGAGAATTGGATTACTAAGTTCTATTAATTTTATGAATCTTGGAAACACTGGATTTCTATTGATCGCTATAACAGGAACATGAGGCCATACTTCTGGTACAACCACTGTCGCTGGTAATGAAGCTGGATCACCGATATCATCTTCATTGTTACTATTACCAAATAAGATATATTGTTATTTAATAACTTGTAAATTCATACAGGAATAATGCAATTTTAAGTGCAATTTATAATATGTGCAGCATTAAATAAAATTTGTGTAATTTATAATAATATGTATAGCACTAAATAAAATCATTGTCTGAATTATAGACATGTGAAAATTACAATGTTACTTACTACAAAAAAAAAAGAGTTGTATTTAGTTTTTGAAATGAATTTAGTCTAAAACGAAGGAAAGATTTTTAAAACGAGAAAAAGAAATTTACTTAGATGAATCTTTGTCGTTGTATCGTTTAGTGGCAAATGATCTAAGGCAGACAATAGCCGCGGTTTGTCGATGGCTGTGAATACTTTTGGCAAATGTTCCATGATATTCGTGAAGCTTTGTTTTCCGAAATTGCAGTCGCACCGGCAGTTCCTCGTTGCCTAGCCAATGATTTCTGCAGAACGATCGGACATTCGTCATACGTTGCCGAAAAACGGGCAGAATCTTGAAATTCACCGCTGTCATAAAGCGCATCGTTTCACATTCGCATGAATGTCCTTATTCGTGTTAAATGTCGTGTTTGCCGCTTCGATCTACTTAAAACTTCCTTAAGATTATAACCTTACTTTATCGCCGATCAATCTGACGAAACTCTGCTAACCTAAAAGAAATTATTCGAACGTCGAACAGCTATTCCGCACATTTCGTATAGTCAGTAGTCAACACTCGAACGGAACGAGTCACACATTCACATTTTAATTTCAACAAAACACGCAGAAATAAAGTGTAAAAGATTGTGATATTCGTTTGTCGCGTAATTTATTTCTTTTTTTTCTTTTCTTTTCTTTGCAAACGAATTTGAACTACAATACGAGTAGATGCAAATAAATTTCAAATATAGAAAAATTGGACAAAATATAATTCACTTGGTTGCGTTGGACCAAAATTAAATTGCGATTAGAAACAGGAAACATTGGCGTGAATACATTTGTTTCTTTTTATTAGAAATAATTGTTTTACCGCGTAAATGAAAGAATAGGTAAAACAAAAAACATTGTTCTTGTCTATATAAATGTTAATGTACTAAGCCTTTCCTACGATCGAACCAAATCATAGTTTTAGAATGATAAGATTAAAGTTTCATCAGACAAAATAATACGATAATATCATTTGCATTAAATTCAGAAGAGACAGATTTGAAATCTTCCTCTTCCGATATATATATAGTCACGCGTACCATGTGATTCGTTATTCAAAATTTAAAGTCAGTATGGCTTCGCTTGCGAGAAAGATCTTGCATATAAATATAAAAATATAAATTGCATATAAATATATAAATAAATAAATATATATATATATATATATTATATAAATTACAAATGTAACATTCGGCATTACCATTTTTACCTACGAATTACGTCATCCAGAATATACATTAACAATGGAGCGGCGCGGCATACGTGTGAATTTAAATAATTCAAATTTTAACGGCGTTGCAACGCGTAATAATGCTGCTACGTTCGACAGACAGAGTCATGTAATGGATTTAAAAAGGCTTAGTTCAAGTAAAATTTTAAAACTTTAATTCGTATTTATTAATTCGAACGACAAGACATTTATATTTTATTTTGTTTGTAGGAATTATGTGCTCTGATAACATAACTAGGCAAGGTTTAAACAAGAAACCAAGCGTTCCAACTGCGACTGTAACTACAGAGGATGACGATGAATTTTTTAACAAGATAAAATCAGAAATTGATAAAAATCTCCGATCGTAAGAATAATTCTTGATCACTGGGGTTTTCGTATTCTGATGATAATTTTCGTTTCGTTTTCTCGGATTCAGACACTCTAAAGAGTATCACAAAGCAAATATAAATTATCAAAGTACGGATTTATTAAGGAAAAAGAGGCCCATAATTGATGTGGAAACTCAGAATATCATCAAAAGATTTAAAAAAGATGCAAATTATATAAATTCTATGCAGTCATCGAATAATATGAATATTACGCAATTTAATCATATCGACACTGATATGAAAGAAAATTGTAACGTATCCATAGATAATATTACTTCGAATAATAACAATGATGTTCAACGTAAAAATATGTTTCCTCCGAATATTTTAAATATAAGTTCCAGGTATCGTATGATATTAATATATTAATCCAGGATATTAATCTGAGAAAATAAAAAATAGACTCGTAAAATAATAAATGTATTGCAAAATTTTTATATAATTTTAGAATTCCTGCAAATAAGTATGTATTTCAAGCGACTTCGAAATTGCATACAAATGTTTTATCATCACCTATAAATAAAAATGAAATAGCCATTCTTCACGAGGAATATGAAAAATCTTTCTTTTATGAAATGATGTTTCTCACTCCTCCTAATTCAATTGAGGAAGACGTAGATTTATGAACTTATTACGTGATATACAACATTGTAAAATTTACAATATTGTAAATATACAATATTGTGAAATATACAAAATTGTAATTAAGAAAAATATTATAAACAATTTATTTTAATCTTAAACATATTATTCGTTTAAAGTAATATTAATTTAAATAATTTTATCAAATTACGTAAGTATATTAATAGTAAAAATTTTAAAATACATCTTCCTTAGTTGTTATAATTTATAATTTATTTCATTTGTAAATAACTATATTTAAACGATATGAAACATATAACATGAAAATATAGAAACTGTTGCAATACTGATTGAAAATTTTAAATGCACGCACGTTATTGGTCAGGTCGATACAAATTGTAGATTTAATGAATTTAAATCTAAAATAATTTACAACTCATAATTCATATTTATGAAAATTAAATTAATATTTACATGAAGTGATATTTATAGAGCATTGCTTTTTATTTAAAATGGAGAACATGGAGAGACATTCTGTCATTTAATTTGTGTCCCTTCCTACCTAACATAACCTAATTCATTTGTAACCAATGGTCAAGATAAACAAATGTTTTAAATGATTACTGAAGTATCATTTTCTTAAAATCAAATACACTAGAGAAGCTCTAGCAATTTCAGCTCCAGTTATAATGGTACAACAGAAATAAGCATGTTTTAAGAGAATGTCAAATATTTATTGGTATAAACAAAATGAGTGAATTTAAATTACATCATTTAGTGGTTGAATTAATTGAATTACTTGGGTAAGTAGATGAAACATCTTTTATGTTGATTTTTATTGATTTTTCTTCAACAAATTTAGAAAGTTTATATCAATTTATTAATTACATAGTTATGTACTTACAAATATATTAATATTGTCCAATATTAAGATTGTCCATTCTGATTATTTTCTTTATAATTAGATCATCATCTGCACCAGAGAAACATGTGGAGAAATTACAAAAAGAAGGTGTACCAACGAGTGCAAGTGCTTTAGCTATTGTTGCATCACAAAGTTCTATTTGTAACTTAGCAAAAAAGTCTCCTGTCCCTGAATTATTTCTTCAAAAGTATGAAGAATTAAAAGCAAAGAAGTTAGTACTATCAAATACATATATGAGTTTAAAAAGAGATAATATTAAAATAATTCATTCTTTTTTACAGAGTAGATTTGTTAGGTTTATTCATTCAACTATTAGAACTTATATCTGAAGATAAAGAATTAAAGAATTATTTGGCTAAAGAAGCATCAAATGTATCATCTCTTTCTACAAAAAATGCTGCTATTACTACAGAGGATTTACCACAGGTTTTTTTCATTTTTTAATTAATAATTTAAGAAATATTTTATTTTTAACTAACTTACATTGTATTGTATACAATATAGATTTGTAAAAATGTGATTAAAGCTGCTGTGGAAGGAGAAAAGAAATTAAATAAAGTATGTGCAATTACGAAGAAAACAGAATCATCTGTTATAAAACATAATTGGGTTTATGAGAGGCCTAGAATAACATGGGATTTTTATAATGAACCAAATGTGATGCCATGTCAAAGTAAGTATCATTTAAGATGAATGTAAGAAATTAATATTATTAGTTAATTAGAGACAAAATGTTTACAGAAGTTGTACCAATAATTTCTCAAGAATCTATATTACTTTGGGATATCTTATATTGTTTGAAAGGTATAGATGGAACTTATATTGTTTCTGAACCTTTAACAAGTCCACATGCAGTGAAGACATTTAATATATCTCCAGATGTTTGTAAGAAAAAATAAAAATAATTTTATAATAATTAAGTGCATAATTTGCTAATTCACTTTCATGACATTATCATTTTTAGGTATATCTTACAAACAATTGACACAACAAATATTACCTCTTGCATCACATTATTCTATGGCAGCTAGATTTGTCGAAGAAAAAGTTTTAGCAGAAGATGGTCAAGTAAATCATGCTTTGAGAGGAGCTATAAAAAGTTTACTAAAAGATTACTTAGTACGTATAATAATATAAATTTAATATGCCTCTTTAATTAATTTATTTTAAAATGATTGTAATTTACTTATAAAAAATGTATTTATTTTATATTTAAAATTTTTCAGTTATTTGTTGTACAGTTGGAAATGGAACATGTACGAGGAAAATTAAATTTGCAAAAGTTGTGGTTTTATATACAACCAACTATGATCGCAATGTCTATTCTTTCTCAAATTACATCGACTATATGTAAAGTCAGTTGTGATCTTCCTTTTTATTTTTCTACTATTTTAATACAATGAATTGATATGTAAAAATATATTTCATTTTAGGCGAATGCAAAAGGTGGTAAAGTGCTCAGTCTTTTACACGAACAAGCAAATAATATTAGCGGAGAAGCAAAGTTTAAAGAATTATGTTTGTTCCTTATACAAACGGCAAGTATTCCATATATGCAAATATTAGAAAAATGGGTATATAAAGGAGTGATATGTGATCCATATGAAGAGGTAAGGATAGAATAGTAAATAAAATATATTAGTATATTTATGTCCAAACTATTCGTTTATTTATTTCGTTTTAATCTAATCAATAAATTCTTTTATAATTTCAGTTTTTTGTAGAAGATAATGAATTAATTCATAGAGAGGAATTACCTATAGATTATTCTGCAGATTACTGGGAAAAAAGGTACACTATGAGACCAGAAAGAACTCCTACATTTCTTAATGAGCAGGCACAAACAATTATGAGAACTGGAAAATACTTTAATGTAATAAGACAGTGTGGTATGTAATACTTATTAATCAAGCATCAATCAAGCATTATTATTCATTTCCGAAAAATATGAAAAATCATAAAAATATTTTACACTTATATATAGGTAAAATTGTTCAATGGAGAAAACAAGAATCTTTAATTTATCAACATCAAGGACAAAAATATATAGCTACTATTGATAGAGCTTATTCTGAAGCTGCAAAGACCTTATTGGAAGTTCTTATTCATGAAAATGATCTAATGGGTCGGCTTCGTAGTGTAAAAAATTATTTTCTTCTTGCACAGGGAGATTTTGTAGTAAGCTTATATAACAAAATGTTTCATTGATATATTAATACACCAATATCTAATGTTCTATAACGAACAATTTAATTCTAGGTTCAATTTATGAATCTTTGTGAAACTGAATTAAATAAAAATATGTATGATATTGTTATTCACCGATTAGCATCTCTTCTTGAAGTTGCACTGCGTATGTCTACTGCAGATTCAGATCCATACAAGGATGATTTAAAACCAGAACTTTTACCTTATGATCTTCAATTTCAAATGTTTAGAATACTTTCTATTCAAACTAGAGATGAAAAAGGTATATTTTTTTAATTTCTTTTCTCCAATTTCTTGATATTGTTTGTAATGAAAATTTTTGTTTTAGAGTATTGTTCTCAAACTGATAAAACCTTAACTGGTTTGGAAGCATTTGTATTCAATTATGATGTTAAATGGCCTGTTTCTTTAATACTCAACAGAAAAGCTGTAGCTTGTTATCAAATGCTGTTCAGACACTTATTTTATTGCAAATATATTGAAAGACGTTTGTGCAGGTTATTATATAATTTTTTAATTGGTCAGAATTTTTATTTAATACTTCCATAGATTAAAAATTTCATGCATAATAATAAAATGTTTTGTATTATTCTGATTTCATATTTTTCTTTTCCAGAGTATGGGTGAGCAATAAAATTGCAAAAACTTTTACTCATAATGTAGCAATGTCGTATAGACAAGCATTTTCTTTGAGACAAAGAATGCTGGATTGCATTCAACATTTAGCATATTATATGATGGTTGAAGTTATAGAACCAAATTGGCTTACTTTTATAAGTAAAATGAGTAAGGTACGATTCTGCATTATGGTAATTTTTATTTCAATAAATTTAAGTTTTATCAAATTTGAAGTATTTAAATGTAATGCGTAGGTCAGTAACGTGGATGATGTTTTAAGTGTGCATCAAGATTTGCAAGATAGTTATTTGAAGGAGTGTATGTTAACAGATCCTGATCTTTTGGGTTGTATAACAGGCATTTGTTCTGCTTGTCTTGAGTTTTGCAATTTTATGGAGGTAAGCGTTATAATCTTCGTATACAAATATAGAATAATAGAAAAGGTAATCTTATATTGTTGTACATAATCGTGTATATGAGATATGCATATACATAAAATGTAATGACAAAAGTTTGTCTAAGTTGCATTCTTCGCTTTGATTCAGATTCTTTTGAATATCTTTGTTGATCAGTGATATCTACAAAGGACGATAGGCATGTGAGATAGGCATTACAAATATTTTAAAATTATTGTATAGAAATAAATAATAAATAATAATAATTGAGTTTGGCATTGAGTTTGGTATTTTTGTTGAAAATAATACAAAATGCATTATATAATGCAGATTTAAAAATATCAGGACTATGAAAGATCTGCATTATGTGTTTATTATTAACATATAATTGTTATTTTATAATCATATTTTAGTAAACTTCATACTAAACATTCATAACATATATAAAACAGGAAAAATACGATTTAGTAGTAAACTGAATTTTAATATTTTACTAATGTTAAGCGTATGAGTCCATACTACATTGACGCCGAATTGACGTCCATGATTGGTGCCTATCAGGAAGATGTCTATGATTCTGAGGTATATCCCCAAAATTATAACTTCGCTTCCATGCATCTGTGTAGCATTAGCATCATGAAGCTTTTCTTTTTTAGTGAACAAACATTGTTCCACGAAATCACGTTCATACGGTATATAAGACTCAAATTCGCATGATTTATAGATACAGTACAAACTGAATCGAAATTGAAAAATTTTATTTAAGTTTCTTATTTGGATTTTTTAAGCAATGTAAAAAGAAATATAGGTCTAAATTTTTTTCTGATTCAAACTTTTTTGACAATACAAAAGAATGGATAGTTTGATTTTTAATATGTAAAATATTAAATTTAATGCTTCTCAATCACTGGTAAAAAGAATATTTTTATCTTTTTTTTTTTTGTATATAGTAATATGTAACTTGTACTATGACAGGTAATACTATAATAACATTATCATTATCATTATTAACATTCATATAATCATCCTAATAACAGTAACAAAATTTTACCATTAGAATTAATTGTTCCATTATAAAGTTATACATATTTAACGAATTTTAGAAAATTTGCGTAAAGTAAAACAAATACATTAGTTATAATTTTTATTGTAAATTTCTTAAACTTCATTGAATATACGTATCTTTTCTTATAATAAATAATATATATTATAACTATATATCTTTTGCTATCATTATATTTTAATTCAAAGTTAATATATAAACATATAATACTTCAATAAATAGTAATATTGCATGCAGATTTTATATTAAACATAATTTATTTGTAAATGATATACAATAATACATAATAATAGTGATTATATATGTATAAACAAAAAGTTAAGTGATTTTATTAATTTTGAAATTTGTTTCCTATGGAATGCATGCAAGTTAGATTTTTTAGATCAATAGTGTTTCTGAATATTTGTTTTCCTTTGATACAAATAATATGTCAATAATATGTAATATTTAAAATCATGATTATATAAGCATGATATATCATATTACGAATTATAACTTTTTATCACAAAATTATATTTGTAATTAGCAGAATTATTTTATTTTCAGTTACAGGTATATTATATTTAAGTAATATGATGCATTTACTTTCTCTGTAATGATATATTTTATAAATGTCTTTCAGACATCATTATGTACATTATATCCATTTTTTATAATGTATGCTTCTTAATCTTAGTTTTACAAAGGGTCTCGTATTGAATTTATTGAAATAAAATATTAAATTAATAGTGCTATATGTTTTTATGACTTCTTAGGACGATGATGGAGATATGTACAAAGAAAATGCAGTTAGTTTTGAAGAAACTATCATATCGTTGGATGAGAAATTTACTCAAGTATTAATTCGTCTTTTAGATAGAATATGTGATCTAGGATGTGATAACAACAATGAAAAACTTCTTAATGTCTTTTGTAGGTAAGTTTCATCGTACAATTCATAAATATTTGTACTACAAGATATGCATAGAAAATGCAGTACTAATGGATTAAATGCGATTCATTATGAAAAAATAAACAATAAAGAATAAAACGTTTTTTGAGAAAAATGTTTTATTCTTTTGTTTAAAAAATTACGTATTTTACGAAGTACTATATATATTTTTTATATGAATAAAAAATGAAATTTTTTAACATTGTCATTATATTTTACTATTTTTTAATTAGGCTAGATTTCAATTTATTTTATACCGATATTTTGATACGACGTGGAAGAGAAAAAACAATGCAAGAGGATGTTTCCGGTTAAATACTCAAACTCAGCAGAAGATTATACAGCCATAGGTATATCCGTAGCTTCTGATTAATCTAATATTGTAGAGTTACATATTTTGCATAATATTTCAAATGTAACGGCGATTTGAAAAGACCGTTGTTAGATAATATATCAGATCTATTATTCGATATTATTAATCTAGGATCTATATTGATCCTTAAACTTTTCAAATCGCCGTCATATTAAAACGTCCACAAAAGTTAATAGTGTAGTAATTCTAAAATTTATAGGTGAAATTTAATTTAATTTATTCATGCATTATATGTTTCATTTAAATTATTTAAATTCATTTTGAATGAATTTTTTGAAAATCGTGTAAATCACTAAAATAAATACTATTTTGTACACTTAAAAAATAAAATATATTTTATAAACATGAAAAAGATTTACAATTTAATAAAAAAATATTTTTATAATAATTTTATTTCTGAAGAATAATCTTCTATATTTAACAAATATTAAATCTTTTTTTTTTATTTAAGAATAAAGTTTAAAAACTATTTGGGCATGTTATTAAAAGAGCGATATTTAATCCATTTAACTTAAATTATGAATCAGATTCGTGCATGACTTGATGTTACTATGAGTTTAACTCGTATTTGTAAATCTTAGACAATTTTAGATGTTTTTAGTAGATATTTGTTGGTATTTATATGTACCAAAAGAAAAATATATATTACGATTGTAACACTGTAATACTAGTAAAACGTTGCGGTTCGTCCACGCAAACCGCAGAATTTTTGAAGATTGAATGGATTAAAGTAGCTGTATGATTCAGTCTTAACATTAACTCTATAAAAGCCTTAAAGCGCTTTTAATTATATTTAAAAGATGTTGAACGATTTTACTAAATAGTTTATTAAATATAATAAAAATATTACAACAAACACTTGGTAACATAGATATAAAAATACAGTTCTTTCAATATAGTTACAGCTAAAAAATTAACATGTTCAACCGTTGTTACAGTTAACAAATCTGGAAGAATAAATATTTTAATTTCCATCGACTTCCTCAAGATTAAAATTATTATTCTCAATCTTCTGTTTGATGGAACTCAAAACAATTTCCATCGTCGCAAGTCTTTTTTCCAACTTCTCCAATTTGCTGAACATTTTTTCATTGTCTGATTCTCGACCTCTTTTTGTTAGAATATTTTTAGCCTGTTTCGTGATATATGGATCCATTTTGAAATTAGAGAACACTTTACTTCTAGAGCCTTTGTTGGATTTGACATTGTGATACAATTTGTTTCCATAAGCTTCCAAGATATCGTACGGTTTTATGCTCAATTTACCATTAATCAAGTAACTGGGAAAAAGAAGAACTTTTTGAACGAGAAACGCTAAAGGATTGTACCTCCAACTATGCAAGTAGCTGCAACAAATCAAACATTGTGTCCTGTATATGAAAGGTGCTCGTACAGCCATATTTTCGATATAAGCAAGGACTTGTATCCTAGAAATTAGTCCAATTAATTCTGCCTTTCCGAGAATCTCTGCTGTGTCGCTGACTGCCAAACCGTTTAGCAAATTGAACAAAACTATAGCGATGAGAAAGACAAACAGAATGAAGACAAGATGGCTGAGAATCGGATGCGACACGAAAGGAATGTCATTAGCGTCGAATTCTCCGGTAAGCATGATGATCGTTTTGAACAGGGAATGTCCAGGATCTGGAAAGTTACTATCGGATCCATCCTTGAAGAGTGTGAAGAAAGCAAACGCGAAAGCTAGGATGAGAAATGCATAAAGCAGTAGAAAACGCACGAAGTTGAAAGACACTGTTTTGAACATCTCAATACCAGTGGACATTCGAGGATGCTTGCCAATTAAAATCACCATCTCCCAGGCAGATAATAATATCGTAATAGCTGCAACCTGCGTAGATGCATTGTTTAATATAACGAATCCTAGCACTATCAACGCAATTTCGATCCAGTTTTCTAAACTGGACACGTAATGACACGGCGATGAAAGTAGTTGAAGGATCTCTCTGAATGCAAGCAAGGCTGTTGCGATACCAGTGAGTACTCGCAGAACGTAGATGGAAATTGATTCTTTCATATCTTTATCAACTGATTTGCTCGAATTCGCGGATATTTGCGAATCTGTCGCGACGTAAGTGATCTGCAGAATGTACGTATTCAACAGAAGATAAAATAAAATGTAAAAGGCGAAGTTTAGATACAGGATATATCTTATCCGATGCCATTTTAAGTATAAGAAAGAAGATAACAAAGGATGCTTCAATATATGTTTTAAGCCACTGTTACTAGCAATGTATTGAAAAACGTCCATTTCCCGTTTCCTTTGATTAATTGTATTTTTCGCGATGTTGTAGTTATCGTGAGGCATTAAACATTTGTAGTCAAATTCAATTGTATATTCGTTTGTTCGTTCTTTCTTAGCTTGTATGCAGCTGTCGAAGTATTGAGATAGAGTGGATACGGAAATATCGGCAACTGGTGGAACACCAAAATTATTCATGTGACCGATGTAGCTTCCTTTTTCGAGTAACAGTGTCACTGCCTCGCGACAGTCAGCTCTGGCTGCATAATGAAGTGGAGTATTTCCTTTGCCTATACATTTTTAAATGTGCATTATAAGCTTTATTATCTTTTCTCTTTCTTTCAGTTATAAATAAATATAAAATAAGTATAAAAACAAATATATCGTACTACATCGTAATACATTTTAAAAGTGAATATAATTGAAATAAATTTTTCAGATGAAGCGAAAAACTATTTGGAAACTTACAAAAAAAATAGATGTATTTACGTAATATTGTTATTAAACACATAAAATAAATTGTAAGAAACAATATTTAAATATTATTTTTATAATTTTATATTCTTAGACTTCTTACATAGAACTGAATGATTCTAAATTGTGATATTTCTAAAATAAGCGTACAGTATATACGTAATACTTACTATCTGTGCATCGAACATCTACATTTTCTCTTTCTAGGATCAGATTTAAACATTCTAAACGATCCATGTTTCCCGATCCTTCTTTAGCCGGTATACCAAGCTCTAAGCAAGCATCCAACAACAAATTGTTGTTAACATCAACATCAGTCTCCAATAATTCACGAAGGATATCTGGTGAGCCTCGTTGAACTGCTAAACTCGCAGCTTTTTCCAAATTACATCCAATTCCTCTTGTTCTTTTCAGCAATGTAATAACCGCATCTTTCAAGTTCTTTTGCACGGCCATTTCAATCAGATCCTCTGCCTCGTCAATCACCACGTCGTCTTGAATCATCTTCAAGCATCTTAGAAAATTGATCTCGTCATTAGCGTTTAAATAGTACTTCAAGTCATGAATATTGACGCCTCGCTTTTCGACAAGAGGTAATTGAAGATTTGGTAGCTTCTTCTCCAACACTTCTCTAGTCGTTTGATTGTTGTAGTCCTTGTAAGTATCCAAATTAAGAGCGTGTCTGGTTTTTTCCAGAATTAAATTCACCATGTCTTTTTGACCCTTCATGCCAGCCATGTGCAATGCGGTTAAACCTTTGTTATTGGGAATGTTAGGACTGGCGCCTTTTTCCAAAAGCAGCAACGCACAATTCAGGTCATTCTTCTTCACCGCCATGTGCAGAGCCGTTTGCTGTCCAGCCTCCAGATTTGGATTTATTGTAGGTTCGTCCAACAATATACTAAGGATATCCGTATGGCCATTTTCGGTGGCGAAGTGGATCGGTCCACGATTATGGGTTTCGTTCACTCTATTTATCTTCGCCCCTTTTTCCAACAGAAATTTGACGAATTCCGGAAGCCCATTCTTGCAGGCAATATCCAAGCAGGTTTCATTCGACCGATTTGGATAAGCATAGTTTATATTAATAAATGGCTGTTTTCTTAAATTCTGCTCAACGAGACACTTGAAATGTCTGAAATTCTTGGTTCGTAAATAATCTAGAAGCAGCTTGTATATAGCTTGGGATTTTGCAGAATTTGTAGTATAACTGTGCAGAAGGTGCATTTGCAGGGATTCCTCCTCAGGATCCATGTTTGAATCTGTAAGTAAATCACGTTCATTGTATTAAAGAATCTGATATGTCTAATAGGTGTACAGAAATCGAATTTCTTCATTTTATTTTTATGAAAAACTTGGATGTCATCAAATGCACAGAGCATTTTGCACATGAACATGGCTACTTTATCAAATTATTTTATAAATCTTTTCTCGAAAACTTTTTCTCGAGAACTGTATGTAGGTAGGGATATCGTAACTACGCCCTGTTTTATTTATTATAAAAAATAATTTCGATATCTAATATTTTGCTATATAAACATTGCTAAATTTCGTATATTATTGGAATGAAGCAGAATATTGCATAACAAGTGTGCGTAATATCCTAGGTATTAAATGTATAATACGTAGGTGTAGAAATCATCACGATATAATTTCAGCAATGATGTCACTAACACGTGTTTTATCGGGACTAATGAAAATATATTACATTAATTTCTTACAAGTATCTAATATCTATAAGGTTTATAACTCAAAACAATTAGAATAACTGTTAAACAATTTATTAAACAATTTAAAGAGACAATTCAAGTATCAAACATTAAATTTATAATGTTTAAATAAGTCGAAAGAGATTATTCGTTCTCTAAAATACGAGGCAGATATTTATCATGCATGGAAGTACAACTACTATCCGGATGCGTTTCCTGTCATTAGCATTAATTTAATTTCAGATAAATTAGGAACGGTGTCGTTGAATTGATTACTGAAAAATTACAGTATTTGGAGCTTTGTTATCAGCAATGAAATACCAAGTATCATTTGAACAATGAATGAAAATAATTATAGCTATTGTAACGTGGAAAAATAATAATTAAGTCACAGGCCATCGACAGAACACTTAATTTATTATTATTGGAATAGTGAAAATGAGAATAGATCATAAAATAAAAGATAAGTAAAATAAACGATATAATCTTATTCTTATAGAGAATTTCATACCATATAAAAGTATAAAATTAATCTAAGTCTTCGTGTACATTTACTGAAATTACAGGCTATCGGTTGAAGCTTTGGCAATAATAATATTTTACATCATAAAATTGAATTGCATCGTTAAAACAGAATTAAAGAAAAAGAAAATAAGAAAGTAATCTCAAATTTTTAAACGATAGTGTATATACTTCGATAATTTATAAAACTAAAATTATTTTAAAATTATTATTGTAATTTAAATCAATGTGTAATACAATATATGAATTGTAATTACTAATTTTACATTAAATTTTTTATTAATTTGGAGTCTTTGCGTACTTTAAATTAATTCAATCAATTTTTAATTATATTTTTAATCATATTTACATTATTAAATCATTCTACATGCTATTATATATAAAACTCAACATAATATTAAAATTTACATGGTCGAATGTACCAAATGGCGCACCTTTGTAATTTGTTGAAATCCACTTGTTACAGGCGGAATATATTCAAGTATATTTTTATAGATGATTTATTGTATCATTAGATCACAAGATGAACATGATGATTGAACACTTCTTACGAATAAGAATAAAAATGCATGCACATGCAACAGTGATATAAAAAAAAATTTGACTCGCTCAATACATACTGAATCTTTCATACAGAAGACTAACTTGTAAGAGCTGCTTTTGCTGACCAGTTCTATGTATCATGATGTCAGCGTGGTTAAAGAGAGGGGAACGATCAAGTGTCAAGCAGCACTCATAATGGTCGAGACGTCTGTTACTCATTGTCAAACGTATTAATTGAACGTTAAATTCTAAATAAATATGTTGAAATATCTCTGAAAATTCAATATAATTATAATATAATAATCAGAATTTTAGAAAATAGAAATGACGTAAAAATTCGTTTTAGTTAATAATTAATCTGAAACGAAAAATTATGATGCATCAAAAATAATAATCGTAATAAAATTATTTGGAGAATGATACAATACAATAATATTCTTTTTAATTGATAGAAAAATAGAAATATTATATAATTAAATGTATTAGAAATTAAATGTAGAAAGAAATATATGTTTTTCTGTTTATAGAAGGTTGATTCTTATCACTAGGAGATAAAGAATATATTTATATAAATCTTCGAAGTCGAAGGACATAATAAAACATACCATTGATGCTTGTTAATATGCTAATGGTACTTTCGCTGTAATTAATAATTATACTATGTCAGTCTTCTTCGTATATATTTAATAACTGAGGGCAAAAATAGGTTTTATTTACACTTGTGAATATTATCACTTAAAATGATAACGTGAGTTCCTAATTTTAACCGATTTTTATCCTGAGATTACAGAGATCACAAGGCCAAAAGAGTCGGAGATGAAAATCAAGAATGTTGGGGTGCGTGGGTTGCGAAATCCAATATACATTCCCAATAAAGGAGCCAAGGAGATATCTTTTTATGTAAGTAGATGACATCGGAAACGTTGCTTTCTAACATGCAGCTTTAATAACGTTTTTTTGTTTCTAATAATGCGTTGCCAATAATATTCTTCATTTTCAAAACGAAATTACATATTTTAATATTCCTTGTATTTACTTTGCTTTTTCTTTTTCCTGTAATGTATCGAAAAATGTAATGTAGTAACTATTATATTACGATGAATATTCATATTTATGCGTTTGCTTTGTTTCCAAATAATTTTTTTCAATTTTAGTCATACTCGTTTAGCTCAATCTTCATTTATTCACTTGATTTTGAAAATGTAGAAAAGGAGATCTAAAATCCATAACATGGCAATATTTATATTCTTTTTTTAATGAATTGTATTTTTGTTGTTATTTAAATAAAAAAAGAAAGAGATATTCAGTATTCAGTGGTTCAATTTTGAAAACGAGGAATCAAATTGGCTTACTTGTAAAAGACAACCGCAGCGCTTGCGCGTGATGGTTTTAAACGTAGCAGAGATTTGAAGATCGTGTGGTAGGGACGAACAAGCACATGCTGCGATAGCGCAATGTTTAATCTCCAGTCGCTCAGGAACTAATCTCAGGTGCAGGTGTTGCCACAAGTGTTGCCATTGTTCCTGCGTTTCTCCAAAATATCTTCCAGAAATCCGTGGTTGGACCGTAGTTAACTTGTTAGAGGTTCACGGCTTTCATCGACAACAGATTACAACATTTTCTCAAACAAAATCATCTCTTGCCTCACGAAATCAAGGTAAACATTTAACCCTTTGCTTTACACATTTATGATTGTGATTACAATTTAACAAAGACATTAGTCTCAATTTGTTAAAGTGCGAATTATTCAATGCAAACTTTGAACAATGTTTCAATATTTAAATTATTTTGCATAATCAATCACAGTGTTACGATGGTAAACATTGAACCTTTATTTAAATTTATTTATTTATTTGTATTAAGCAAATCTTAAGACGAGAATCAGAATCGTGTACGATGAAAGTTCGACATTATTAAAATTGCTTACTACGATTCTTATTATCTTGTTACAAATCTTATTATCAGGAAATTTTATATCGAAAAATTGTTTGGTACATGAAATTTAATAAACGAAATATTATCTAAGTTTAATGATTAGTTACGTGTTGAAAATGATAAATTATTGTAATAAATTGTAACTAAAATTCATTAATTTGCAAGGAAAGAATTAATTTATTAATTAGAATTAATCAGTAGCCAGAATGTTCTTCTAATAAAATTTATGAAGAGAAAATATTTTTTCAATGAATTATATTTAAATATCTTCATTGAAACCGAGAAGTTTATGACTTCTATGGCTACTAATACCGTGGACTACAAAAACACGTAACTTTCTTATGTTATGTTTACGTCGATGAAGAGTATCAAGGAATATTATTGCTCCAAAAAATATTAAATAACATTTTACTTGTCATTTTTCTGTTAAATAATGCAATCTTCATTCAAAGGCAAAACGACTGTACATTTTTAAAAGACTGTACACTTTTATCGAACGTTACACGTTATTTTTTATTTTTGCTATCTTCCATTCATGTGTACATAACACGTTATCGACAAAAATTAATTCACTTGGTAATCGAGAGTAAATGTAGAATGGAAAAACTTGCCGATATATTATATTTTTCGGTTGCCACTATACTAAATCTAGTAAGAGATCTCTACGATGAGTAACTTTGATTGTGAGTAATCGAGTGTGCTGTAAACAAATATTATGTCACCGCGATGTATTAATGAATTCGCCGACGATGACATTACAAAAGACATAAATGGCGATTTATGTCGTAGTACCGGTTATTGTGTCGATAAGATCGGTGAATCACGCGATCAACGGAATCGGATTGTACAAATAATTCGCGGTGAATTGTAACACGTAAATCGTCGCAAATACGTATTTCGTAAGCGAGCGATCGTTGATCGACAAGGTAAATAAAAAGGTGATCGTGTGCCTAAAAATAAAGCACTGTGTAATAATGTACAACATTTCTTTTTGTTTCTCACGTTATCCAAGATAATAACGAGAAAAATCTTGTTGAATTTTTATCTCGATAAAAGGACAATTTCTAAACGTGAAATACATAACATTCGATTTAGTGTTTTAATGTTGATATAGGCTGACTGACTAAAAACAATCGTTCATTCTTAAGTATTTTTTAATTGTTGAATTTGATCTCTTTTTTTCATTTATCAGTCAAAATATTCATCGTCTGCAAGTTGCATCTTGCGTCATTGCATTTTGCATTTGACGGTCTTAAGTTATGTTATAATAAAAGTCGCGTAAATTTGTTCACAAAAGTATTTGAACACTTATAAAAATTTTTTATATTTTATATTACAAGGTGGGCCAAAGATCACTCCCTACTAAAATAAATCCGTAATTCTTTTTATTATACATTAACATTTTATTTTATTTTATTTTATTAACATTTGAAAGAAATAATTTTTAAAACAATGAGAAAATCGTGTTTAAATTTAAATTTAATTTAAAATTAACAAAAGCTATTTCTCACATTTTGATGTTTTATTAAAAAAAAAATAGGAACTTTTGGTCGATTCTGTATAATATACAGTATTATATTAACATGTATTATTATATAAACAATTTTGACATTTCATTATTATTTTATTGAGACTCAACTTTAAACGATCAAGTTTAAAAAAAAATCTGAAGAGATAGAATTGCAAAATATTTTATTGTAAATAAAATAAAATTCACACAAGGGGTCTTTCGAATCAAAATCAAAACTGTGAACAGACTCTTCAAACTAAAGCTTAAAAACGGAAGGTTATCCGAAGTACCGTGGACAAAAATGGTATCGTTTGGTCCTTCGACCATCAACTTTATTCAATCTGCTTTCTCTGGCGTGTTAAAGCGGGACGTTTCGAAACGTTGAGTCCTTTCATGATCCAAACAATGGTAAGCGATTTAATGAAACGCATGTATGTTCGTATGCAAATAATCCTTTGATTATTTACGTATAGATAAAAAGATTCGCGACATTTCATTGTTTGAATATGGAGATGAAAATCACACGATAATAAAGTACAGTCAGGAAGAAAGAAATGCTGTTATTTTGTGTAACCAAAAGAAGAGATTGCAAATAAGTTGAGCAAAAAAATAAGATCTCAGTCTTTTACACTTTATTCGACGATTAAGATATAAAATTCATATCAGAGATATTAAGGTGCAAGTAATAGAAAAGAATTTATACTACAACAAGGAATATTTATTACTGTAAGCTGTAAAATCATTCGATACAAACACATAAAATTTTTATAAAGAACCGATCATTTGAATTTGATACTTTTCAAATTTTATATTTTATTTATAAAATGTGTAGAGTAAAATTTACTCTATATTTACTAAAGGTAATAAAATTTAAATATAAATATATTGAATATATAAATATACTGAACATTAAAATCGAACATCTAAACACTATACTCTAATAATATCTATTGAAATATAATTTTCATTTCGGGCTACGCATAGATTTGAGAGGAACAACTGGGTTTAAAATATAAAATAAAAAAACATTAAAGATATAAAATTTCTCTCTTACGTTCCATACGAATTATGATTCATCTCGCAGATGATTTAATTTAAAAATTGTTACTAAGCAAAGTTAAAATGTTTTGGTGTCAGAAGAACTATGATTTAATAGGTAATAGAAAATGAATAAAAAAAGATTGTAATTTGTTAGATGACAAATTTAATTCGCTATTTCAGTTTTTTTAAGCGAAATTTTCAATATTCTGTATTTTGTAGCATTCCATATTTAGTTAAGTACCCTGGTATATGCGATTGACCAACAGTTTCTCGTCTTTGCCATATTGGGCAAGTTTGATTAAATGATCGATTCTCGATAATCATGAAAATGTCTCGTATAATTTTCAAGACGTAACTCGGTCACATGACTTTCTACCTTTTTTTTTTTTTGCCTTCGTCGTATAAGTAGCGACATATTTTTAGTCTATCTCCTTGTCAACTAATTATACAATAAATGCTTTGTGTATTTTCGAAACAAAAAATCGTAAATTTAATATCATATAATATTCACTATACATCGTATATTTCTATCAATGGTTACGTTGTTCATTTTTATTTTCTTTTTCTTTTTCTATCATTTTTATTTCTCAAAAATGTAGACACATGTAGATAGATATATCTTTTGTCGTTTGTTTCCTTCGATGCTTTTACTATATATATATATATATATATATATATATATATATATATATATTACTAATCGTAAATTCTATAAATCTTTAATTACTTTATTTTACACTCACATATTAAAGAGATCAAACTCACAATGCAATGCAACATATAAACAATAAACAAAACAAAACAAAATAATAAAGTAATAATATGCATATATAAATAACATATGAATTTATATAATATATATAACGTAATAAATTGAAAACAAAATATCCCTGAATCGAAAGAAACGCATCTATTAATCATATTGGTCGTAATATCAACGACCTTACATCGATTTCTCAAAAAAAAGAAACGTCTAAAAACTGATTTTATATTTCGGACGCGAATATCTATATATGTACATGCACGTCTATATACATGCAAATTTCTAAAATCCGGATCAACTGGAAGATCGTGCCACTTGCACTTATTAGAATGTCGTTGGTATACATATATGGAATAACAAAGTACAATAAGTGGGCCATGAATCATCCACTTGACCCACATTTGTTTGTCTTGTTTGAACGCTATACAATTTGTGATATTCAGGCTTTATTTAGTCCAATGTCGAATGGTGGGCGATTCTGGATACCCACCATGGACATACTCTTATATGGTTGCGTGTGAGTCGTTTCTTTCGTGGCCCGTCTCTCGAGGTCGTATCCATTGCACAATTCCAAAGACATATCCCCTTGGTTATTTCACGGCGAAAAAAAGTATAACTCTTCACAATATCTTTTTATCTAACGTTATTGTATTAATTGATTTTCCTAAAGGAGATATCAATGATTTTAATCCTATAAATTCCTCAGGTTTTGTATCTTTCACTTTGCACGATATCGTTCCTCTTTTTCTTTTCTTTTTTTTCATCTACACAAGTAGAAATTCAAACGAATTTCTTTAATTTGATCTTAACACATACAGTTAATAGATATTGATAAAAAAGAATAGATATTATAATAATTGAAGACACCGCCGAACGATTTAATTAAATATGTCTTCATTGTTGAAATTTTAGAACGACTGAAATATGAGTCTCTAACCACATTGAAAATATTTATACAAATTTTATGAGGTATTGCCTACTTAGTAGAAGCGAATATGTAGAAAATTAATAATTCGTCAGAAAGAAGAACGTTCGTCAATTATGCACGATAGCATGTGTATCATTTGTAATATGTATGTAAAAATATGCTATTTTTGATAAATTTTAGTCATAGTCTAAGATAAATGATTATAATCATGCATAAGCCAACGTTGAGTATTACTTTTAATAGTTCTTTTTTTTTATTGTTAGGCAAAAATAAAAGTGCATCATCGAGAATATGGGTATGTCACAGAGACCGTGGACACCAACAAAGAGACGAGGTCCCATCGCTGCTGAGTATAGTAGCCCTGGTCCTGCTTGTGTAACATTACCGCCATTAATCGGTAATCTTAATTTTTTCTCTTCTATATTAAAATTCACAAACAAAACTGTAAATATCGAATCGAATTTGCAGGAAAAACCGTTCCTGACTCGAAACGAGGCAGAGCACCTGCTTTTTCGTTTGGAAGCAGGTACGCAAGTTTAGTTACTGAACGACTTAGTTCAATTTTTAAAATTTATCCGTGGAAAATGATAATGGGTTCGTTCAAATATAGAAGATAATTACAATTACAAAATAAATATACGTTAATGATAATACAGGGTAAAGTATTACAAGTCTGTTTTTTCTGAAATTATTACAGATGTCAATTTCAAATTTGGATGCATTTAATGATTCAGAGGCACTTATATACTAAAATTTTAGTATATAAGAAGTTTTGGAGTAATCCTCAGTTGTTTTAAATGGAACGGTAATATTAATTTTTCGACGTCTGTAACAACTTTCATTTTGAGAAATTAATATTATATTATAATAAAAAATATATTGTAATAATATTAAAAAGTTGTAAAATATTGGCTTAAAATAATATCCTAAAATATTATAAGCTCTTCTGAATCATTTAACGTTACCTTTCAAGTTGCAATAATTTCAAAGAACAACTTGTAATAGTTTACATAAGTATTAATTTATAGTAATAATATTTTTACATATATTTTTTTCTCCAATTACTATAACTCCAATCTAATATAAAAATTGCTAGAAAGAGAATATGTTATATAATAGATTATATTATTAAATCAGATCTGTAAAAATTTGCTAGAAAGGGAAATATATTATATTATTGAATCAGATCTGATCCGGTCACCGCTTGTACGTGCGAATATAAAACTATCAGAATGAAATGATTAATTTTATTACTAAAATTATTAAATTTTATAATTTAAAACAACATGATTGTTTTCCCATTGTTTTAGACATGCGACGAAAAATGACAGTCCTGGACCGGGTCCTGGTCAATATAACGTTTCTGGGCTTAGTGCCAAAGGTAACATAATCCACTTATTAATTTTCTATTACCATTCAATTGCCGAACCTAATATTATGTGTATATTTTTAATTTATTCATATATGAGTTCATCATTATCTAATTTTAATTATCTATTAATATATATATATATCATAGATTTCTTGTGCATAAAGGATTAACATAATGTCATAATTAAAAGGAAGTTCAGGTTATCGATTCATAGCGAACAAAAATTAAAGTTATAAAGAGAAATTCAATCGAGCTGGTAATGGTGTGTGAACACGAAACGAATTCCATGGACAGTGGTATTTCGTGTTCTAATGAAGTATCGATCAAACTTTACACCAGTGATATAAGAATGTAATTTTTAATGTACGTTATTCACGAAATTCCATTACTTATCTACTAATACTATCTCTTTAACACTTTTCTACATAATATGTAGAATATTAATATTATTATAATAATTTCTATAAATTAAAAATTTATATAATGTATATATAAATTTTATAATATTTTACAGTAGTACTAATAATATTAGTAATATATTATTTATAATATTAGCAGTATAATATTTATTAATAATAACAACATTATTGTATTAATATATTTATAATTATTATTACAATAATATTACTAACAATGTTATTAAATTTATTAATATAATAATTTCTATTTAATTATGGATTAAATGAAAATAATTAAAAACAATTAATACTTCTAAAAAACAAATTTCTAAGCCAATTACTCTTTTTGGACACTTTTTTTTTAATTAAATTAGTCTTCTAAATTTGTCATTTCTTAATTAAACTTTTCGTTTGCGTTTGTTGATAATAAAACTTGTTCAATTGTGTATTATATATAATATGTTCGTGCAGGAAAAGATGCTACACCAGCATCATCGTTGCACGGCCGTACGAAATCCACGAAACAGGAAGTGACACCAGCTCCTGGCGACTATAATCCGGAGAAGGCCGAGAAGATTATTCTGGATAGCTCGCCGAAATACTCATTCGGTATCAAAACGCAAACCGAGAAAATCAGTTGTACACCTGGTGAGTATATTTTATATAGATATTATTATTACATTAGATATACATATATTAATATCCTGTGAAGAAATTTTCTTCCATAAATCATTCGACATTTAGATTAATCTTGTTTGTATAGCATTATTTTTAAATATCTTCATTGAGATATGTCTATAATAAGTGTCGATCTAAAAATCCTATCTTAATCGCAGCACCGAATGACTATTGCACCGAAAAGGTAAATCTTGACAAAACCCCCGAGTATAGTTTTGGGTTGAAACATGCACTGGATAAACCGAGCGATATACCTGGTAATTAAATACATCAAAACAATAAATCTATATGCATCCATGCGACTCTATATCTTTTATAGACGCTAACTAAATAATAACTAATATAATTAATCAATTTTTTTTATACATCGAAGAAAATGAGATTGTGCTATAGATTTAACAAACAGGTATACAGAATATTCGAGAATGTGCAAACAGTTCTTCAGAAAACAACAGAAGATGATGAAAAGAATATTTTTTATCTGATAAATATAGTACATAGATACATCTAATTTTATTTTATTTTTTTGAAATTTTAATCGCCTGTTAATAGACATATATTCTGAGTCGGATAAGTTTAATTTTAATTGTAATGATATATACAATATAATAATATAATAATTGAATATAATTTTTAGTTTATTTTTTATTTTAATTTGAAAATTTTCGGACAGATTAGATTAGAACAAAACATATTCTACTCATCATTTCTTATTATTCTTCACATGATTGGCTTACATTCTCGAAACACTCTGTACATTTCTTTTGGTGTGATTTAATAAAATCAAATTGGTTTTATGGTAGTTAACTAGGTTTAAAGGTATTCTTTTTCTAGATTCACTCTATCTACTAATAATTCTGCAAATAGTTTCGTTACAATAATTCAAACGGTGTCCAAGTAAAAAATTAAAATGTATTAACAAAAGGTACGTTCGTTTTGCGAAGAGATTCCTTAGAAAGAATCGATATGCTGAATAACCAACTATTCATTGGTTGATATAATAACCATTCCGATCGCCTAAAATGAAGAATTCTGCGAAAGTACAGACATAAACTCGAGAGATAAGCGGTGTTCGATGTTTAGGTACTACTATTTTTTCCATTTTTTTCTTTATACGACGACAATATTCTATCCAGCTTTTTATTTTACTTTTTGAACTGAAGCTTGATTGTTGCATCTTTCGCAAGCATGTATATTAGTGCGAATGAAAATGGCTTACGATATATTCAGTAATTAAATTGCATGAGTAGCAATTTTGCATTCGTGGTATCTATCCAATCTTACAAAATTATAAAATTAAAAGGAAAAATTCGTAGATTTGAATAATTTTGCAAGTATTGTTTTCGAAATTCTATCCTTTTGTAAAGTAAATTTTTCTCCTCTCGTTATATCATATATTGTTATAACGCAATTATTATATATCGTTTTTTTATTATTTTATTTCGTTGTTATTTATTTCGCTGTAAGATGAGTATTGATAATATCATAATTGAATTAAAATACGTTGGTTTCACTCGTATGGAAATTAATAATTATTTGTGTATTATATCAGCACCTGGTACTTACTGCCCAGAAAAGGTAAGACTGGACAATGCACCGCAGTTCAGTTTTGGACTCAGGCCTCTCCTCGAAAAACCGAGCGACACCCCAGGTATTTATCGAATGCTTGAAACGCTCCAATTAAAATTTTGTCGACCGGATTTATTTATATCATTGGTTTGTAGAAGCATCTCTCAAACTTTTTACTAATTGTTGAAGTTTGATAACTTTATTGTAAAACGCCCATTAGTTGACAAGTAAATTTCATCTCTGTTCTTAATCTTGTGAAAATTGGACTTTCAATGCTAACGAATTAAGAGTACAATGTATTTACTTTATTGTAAAGAAATGAAGTGGAAGGATAATAATTATGAACATATGATTTAAAAGAAAGCTACATTTCTTTCATGCTAGTTAATGTGCCAAAGATATAAGCTAATGATAAGGTAACCATAATAATTGAGTACCATTATTCATTTAACGATGTAAAATTCGACACTTATTTTTGTTAACAAAACGAAACAAAATATACGATAAAATAAATACCTACTATTTTTATAATAAACTCATTTTTGGTAACATTCAATTTGAGAGGCTCAAATGTACGTTTGTTCGGTCAACAAAATAACAAAATACAAACTTATTATTACAGATAAGTTACTTTATCTGTAATAATATATAATGCATATTATTTATAAACTGCAGTATCACCGGCACGTGTCAACTTACTTTTATAGCACCTGGCACGTATAGCCCTGAAAAAGTTAATCTGGATAAGGGTCCTCAATACAGTTTCACAGGAAAGGGTCATGTAGAGAAACCTGATGACACTCCTGGTATGTGAATTTATCATACATTGTCGAAGTAATTCTTTGATAATAAATTAATTAATTTTGATTGAAAATAATTGATAATTAACTTAGAAAAAGTTTTATTTGATATTCAAAAAATATTTATATGAAAAATGATTCTTAGCGCCAGGTACGTATTACCCAGAAAAAGTAAAATTGGATGCAACACCACAATTCACTTTTGGATTGAGGATACCAATCGAAAAAATAAATGACACACCAGGTAATTGCACGAAAATATAACTGTATTGTTATTTACTACATTTGTTACATCACGTGTGTCTTCACATTACAGCCCCTAGTACTTACAGTCCTGAAAAAGTTAATTTGAATAAAAGTCTCCAGTATAGTTTAAGTGGAAAACTTTCTTATGGTAGACAATACTTCAGGCTGCAGATATCAGCTTGAAATTTGTATATATGTATTTCGTGTTTCGTATAAATTTTTTTATCGAAAATTAAAAATTTTATTAAGTTAAAGGACATTGGAAAGAATAAATTGCAATTCTGTTTTAAATTAGTTTTATCATCTATTTCAAATGAAAAATTTCCTATTGAGTGAGGAAATCTTTTTATGTAAATGAAAAAAATTAATTTTTAGCACCAGGAACTTATGCACCTGAGAAAGTAAATCTTGATAAAGCACCACAATATAGTTTTGGAATAAGAACACCTCTTGATAAACCAGACATTAATCCAGGTATAATTTGTAATCATTTTATTATTTTTGTTATTTATTGTAATTTCAAAAAAGGATTAATTTATTGCTTTTATTATTGTTCTGTAGCACCTGGAGATTATTGTCCAGAAAAGATAAATTTGAACAAAGGTCCAGAATATAGTTTAACTGGTAAAGGACTTTCTGAAAAACAAATTGATACCCCTGGTCAGTATAATCAGTTTTCTTCTTATTTTGTATTTGCTTAGTTTTATTATTTTATTATTTAGTTATATAATAACGTTTTATTTAATGTTAAATTCTTACCAAATAATTTAATATTTCTTTCTATCATAGCACCTGGAACATACAATCCTGAAAAAGTAAATTTAAGCAAAGGTCCACAATATAGTTTGTATGGAAAGGGAATTCCAGAGAAACCAAACGATAATCCAGGTTAACTTTTTAAATTTTTTTTATTAGATTGTAAACTGAATTTCAATACTTTGATGCAGAGTTCGAACTTAAAATTTTGTTTACAACCTAATAGATTTTCTTGATACTTTGATTTATTATTTAATTTATTATTCTTTTAGATTAATGTCTTGTATTTAATTTTTCCAATAGCACCAGGAACATATAGTCCTGAGAAAGTAAATTTGGACAAAGGTCCTCAGTTCAGTTTATCTGGTAAAGGATTACCAGAAAAGCCTAATGACAATCCAGGTGATTAAAGCAAAAAAAATCAATTCTTCTACTTTTTTCACATAAAGCATAAGAAAAAAATATTAGCAATAAATTAATCCTAAAACAATTATAGTAAAAAAATTTAGATATTCTATTTATTATCACAGCACCTGGAACATACAGCCCTGAGAAAGTCAATTTAGATAAAGGGCCCCAATATAGCTTATCAGGAAAAACTTCATCAGAAAAATCCAATGATTACCCAGGTGAATTTTGTTCAGTGCAAATTCCAGAAGCTTCTTATATTGGAAATTCAATTGGTTTAGGTTTTAACACTCTCTAGAAACAATCACATACAATCACTAATGTTTTGATTGCTTTAGTAGGCCCTGCTGATTACTATCCAGAGAAAGTAGTAAATTTGGAACATAAACCTTATTTCAGTTTTGGTAATAGAAAGACCTTGGATAAGCCTAGGGATACACCAGGTAATGGTGTTGATTAACAAATAATCAATGAATTACTGCAAAGCCTAACATTTTAACAGTTTTTAAATAAAAAATTGTTCATGCTTCTAATATTAGAATTTTTTAATCCAAAGCATGCTAAGTCTTCTGTTTCTATTCTATTAAAGTTCTCCTTTTTTTATCTTAATTTTTTGCTTGTAGCTTTATAATTGCTTCATAATTTTATTTTAATTTATGAATTATGTCATTTTAAATTTTACATTGTAAATAAACTTGTCAACAAAATTTTCAATTGTAAAATTACTGAAATTATTTTTTCGATTAAATATATGTTGTAATATTGTGCTACACGTTGCTATATAAACGGGTATTTTTTTATTTCATTTTTTTTCATGAATGCATTAGTATTATTTTCTTTTTTTGTTTAATTTTATAGCTCCTGGCACTTATTCTCCAGAAAAAGTAAATTTAAATAAATCGCCATGTTACTCATTTGGTTTAAAAACATCTTACGAGAAGACTAGCGATATACCTGGTAAGCAAAATTCTTAAACGAATAGAAAACGTAAAACTCTCGTGGTAAAAGTCATTTACTTTGATACATTAAAAATCTAGCTCCAGGAAGTTACCATCCTGAAAAGGTAAATTTGAACAAATCACCCCAATATAGTTTTGGAGTTAAGACTGAAGTACATGAAACTGATTCTATACCGGGTATGGTAATCTTTTAAAATGTATTATATATTGTGTACTTGTTGAATAGATTTAATATTTGCTTTAAAGGTCCAGGTGAATACAGTCCAGAGAAAGCTATGCTTTTATTGGAAAAAGCATTGCAATTTACTTTTGGTCTTAGAACAAGTACAAATAGACCAGACGATATTCCAGGTAAATTTGCAGGATTTGTTTCCTAATTCTGATAGTTTATCTTTAAAATAATGTTTATTATTTTCGAATACCATATCGTCTTTTAACATGCGTAATGTTACATTGACAATATCTACAAAAGGTTCATTATTATTATTATTTTTAAAATCTTTACATCAGTAAAGTTGCTTTTATTTTTGCTTTGTTTCAGCTCCAAACATTTATAATATTCCTTCTGCTCTCGGTGGAACAAAGGAAGGAAACAAAAAGACAGCACCGGCTTACTCAATCTCGGGTAGACAGAAAGATTCTACGGACGATCGCGTTTTAGTTCCTGGCCCCGGTACATACGAAACTGTTAAACCAGATGCAGTCAGAGTGAAAAGTCCGGCTTATAGCATAAGTGCCCGGTGTCAGCTGCCCGATGATCACTCACAGATTCCAGGACCTGGAGCTCATTGTCCAGAAAAAGTATTTCTAATTTCTTCCTATTGTATTCAAAATCTAAAAAGCTCAAAGATCTCAGAATTTGTTTAGTAGACTTTGTTTCATTAAATTGTATAATTATTTTTGAAGGTATACAAAAACCAGATATTACAGGTACAGATATCTGATGCTCGCGTCAAATACAAATGTTATAAGTATATTTCAATTAAGAATATCGGTATTTTTAGAAGTTTAGAATAAGCTTCCGATTGTAAATTATTTCTTTATGTATTTGTATGTTAACGCAAACATCGCTAACAAAATTTATGTCTTATATCAATTTATCATAAAGAGATTTTTAACGCGATTTAAAAAAAAAAGAAAGATCAAAATAGGTGAAGGAAAGGAAATATTTCAGATACTTTAAAAATTTAGAATAAATAGAATACGATTTCAGCGATTTCTATGTAGTTGGACACTTAAGAATACCAATATTCTTACATTGGTAAATACTTTTATGGAATCCTAACTCGATTTCAGGAAACGTTCCCCGCTGAAATAGATATTAATCTTTTTATTAACTTTTTATGGAACATCTGTGTACAGTAGCAAAACTACCTTTTACAGGTAGTTCTTGACATTCCTCCAGCACATTCATTTGGCATTAGACACTCGCCATATATATGCAACCTGAAGGACGTCGTTTATTAACATAAGAGCCTTACGTGACTCCGCTTTCGTCGTCGTTTTATCTTGTGAGAGTAAACCACATGTGATTGTGAAACACTAATTTTTAAATTAAGAAACGAAATTAATAATCTTTTAATTAAGTTAAGAAAGTCAACGCTTTGCTACAATGACTGCAAAATATTGTTTACTGTGTAATTAAAATATTGGTGCTACTAATCGTATTTAACATATTTACATATACCACAAATTGTGTTGACATATACATGAATAATGATAATATTAATTAGATGATATTTTTCACGTAAAATTAATATCAAATAAAATGATAACAATTTCTCCTTTTTATTTCTTTCTTCACGTCTGCTATATTTAATTTTAAAAATTTGGTAAAATAAATATTCTACAAATTAAAGCTATTTTTTAATGCTGTACAATTTAATTTTAAAGAATGATTAAGAAAATTTTATGATAAATAATATAAAATGCGAATTAGAAATAACAATTTATTTGTTCATATTCTGTTTGACATTAAAATATCTAGTATTTGAGTTGTATTTTTTAATGAAATACACATACATCTTATTTGTATTGTACTAACTATTAAAAATAACTGGCCTTCTTGTTATTAATTTAAAGACAATAATTATTATTTGAATAAAGTAAATAAAAATTAATTTTTGTTTTTATATATATCAAAATATGCGTTCATAAAAATACTTGTATACAAAATATATACATATATATCTTACAATAATGAATACATCAATGAATAAAATTATAGCTGGAATGATATTCACAGCCATCGCACATTATATAAGAAAAATATAATATTTAAGGCATATAAAGTACGTTTGTAAAATTAATATAGCTTTATGGATAAACCACACTTTTCCCTGATTATTTTGTACAATTAATTATACTTTACTGACAATTGCATTTGTAATTGCAGTGTACACATTCTCCCGATATCCATGTTGACAATAGTTCTAAATCTTTATTTAACATTACTATATCAGCATCTGCTCCATAATTTAAGACTCCTTTAGTTTTTTCAATACCTAGAGTTGTTGCTGGATGAAGAGTCGCAGCTTCTAAAGCTTCTACTATAGAACATCCTATAGAAAAATATATAGTTAAATAATGAACAATAATGGTAAATAATAATATAAACAATAATAGAACTTCTCACAAGATATTATATTATGGAATAAAAAAATGTTGCTTTTGTAAGTACCTGTTACTTCTTTGAAATGACGGACACACTTCGACATTTCTGCTGTACTGCCACACAATGTATTTGTTCCAGCAATATATGCACGTCCCGAGCGCATTTCGATTTTAAGCTGTCCTAATTGATATACACCTTCTTGTAATCCTAGCGCTGATAGTGCGTCAGTAACTAAAACAAGGCCTAAAACGTAAAATTAAATAGTAATTCAGAAACAAATTAAATGATCTTATTATTATTAAATGATTTTATTATACAAGAAAAATATATGACCTTTAGGGTGAGTTCTATGAGCTATACGCAATGCTGCTGGATGGGTATGAATTCCATCTGCAATTATACCATAATGGATAGTTTTTCCAGAATAAACTTGATCAGATGTTAAAAGACCAACTAATCCTGGATCTCTATGGTGAAACTAGAAATACAAATTTATCATTGATTACATATAATTTTATACATTTCATAAAATAAAAGGCTAGTTATATATTTTGTGATTACTGGTAACATTGCATTAAAAAGATGAGTAATGAAAGATGCTCCACTCTTCACAGCTTCTTCACCTTCTTTCAGATTTGCAACAGAGTGTCCTAAAATATTTAAACTTAGGAGAGACAAATTAGTAAATACTGAAATAATAGTTATATCTTACCAAGAGAAACTATAATATTTCTCTTACACAATTCTGTAATCACAGATTGAGCATTAGGAAGTTCAGGTGCCAATGTTACAAGACACACGTTTTCTAGACTTCCATACATGTCAGTTAATGACTTGAAACCCTGAAATACATAAATTTAACTAGATAATTAAAAATATTAGAAGAATACACAAGGTAATTAATACATAAAGTATAAAAAAGTATAAAGTTTAAAGTATAACAAAAATTACCCAAATAGAAATAATAATAATTTATCCATTCATATATAAATATTTATTAATGCATTAAAATTTGCTTTATTAACATACATGTCAAATATATGCATTGAAAATACTTGCTTTTTCAAATTGTTTTATATAGTTCTCTGAATGAGCTCCCTTTTTACTTGAGCTAATAAAAGGTCCTTCTAAATGAATTCCTAATACAGCTGCACCGTGTTTTCCACCTTTTGTCTTTTTAATGTTTGGTAATATTTTATGATATGTTTCACTAGGCGACGTGACCAGAGTTGGACAAAATGATGTTACACCAAATTCTAGCAATCTTTTGGCTACTTTATTAATTCCTTCTTGTACATTGTTAATATTATGTGTAAAATCTATTCCAAAACCGCCTATAAGTAAAATAACACTTACAACTTGCAATTACTTATAATTATGTTACATTTTTATAGAAAATTAATCATTTATTACACATTAATATTAAACATTGTATCCTATTGCATAAATATGAAATAAAAAATATTTTATATTAATAGTTTTTTTTTAATGTTAAATTTTATATTTTAAAATAAAATAATTTCATATTAAATTTTATTTTAAAATGAAATAATATAAAATAAAGTATATGTAATGTAAACCAGCATTATAACAAGTGACAAAAATTGTTATTTATTATACTTGCATTATATACCATTAATTTGAAGATCTATATATCCAGGAGAAATTAATGCTCCGTTGCAATCGATTCTTACATGTGGTTTAATTTTTTCATCGTAAAAAATTTTTTCTGGATCAACAATCTTTCCATCGCGAACCCATAAATCCTCGTTTAAGATCTTTCCATCACGTAAAATGCAACAATTGTAAAATTGTTTTAAAATTTGTTGATCTTCTCGAGACATGTCTTAAGTAAAAAATTCTTGCGCGTCAAAATATACGATTATCTTCGTTCAGAAAAAAAAGAAAAAAAAAGAAGAAAAAAAGAAGTGCTTATCAATGTACTTTAGTTACTGCATTATTAATCACGAGAAAAATTGTCATATAAAACTACAAAGGATTATAAAGTAGCAATGACCTGTTATTTTAATTGTCATAATTCTTCAAAGATGTCACTGAATGTAACTATAATGTATTATTCTGCAATTTAAAAAGGATCAAAAAAAATGCTATGTAATAAATAGCTTTTACAAGTAAATTTTATTTAAAACAGTGAATTTAGTATATTTTAAGAATAATTTGTAGCAATCCGTATAATAGTATACAACAAAATATAATTACAAAAATTGTAATGATCTTTCGTAATGCAGAAGAAAATAAATCTGATGGGATTATAAAAAATTTCTTAAATTACTACTACTTACCTGATGAAGAATTTATTTAACTTATTAGTTATGCACAACGCAGTGTCTCATACGTAATTTTTATAAAACTTATCATGAAGGTAACACAATTTGGTTGGTTTTGAAATACAATATAATTCAAGTTTATAACAAATTGGAATGAAAACAACTTAGAATAAAACTATATAAAAAGGGTGTGAAATAAATTCTAAGAACGTATAGGAAAAGAACAATCTTAAAAAAGAAACAGGACAGGAATGGCACTACACAGAAGTTGTTATACGGAGGAAAGAAGAAATAAAGCGTTGTCTGCTGTTTGCATTTTTTTCAATTTTTGTATTAAAAATGCTTTAACAGTACCCAAAAATTTCTTCATAGATCAACGTGCGTTTTGAAAAAAATTCAACTAACTTTGTTTGTATATAAACGTAACAATAGTATAAAATGAAGCAATTAAAAAAGACAATGATTACGTAGCTGAGAGGGCAATTCGTTTATACTTATACGATATTAAATTTTAGGCTGTTAAGGAGCCGTTATTTTCTATTCATCGTCAACGTCAGATAAAAGGAGGGTACGCATAATTTTTTTTGTCACCGGTATGTCGAAGAATCTAGGCTTGATCTGGAATAGGAGATATGATATGATATTAGATGATTCATACGAAGAGAATTATGTTGGAGCCACAGGTGCAGAGGATATCTAGGCAGTTATCGGTCAGGTCTGCTTTGTATGTGTATGTGTGTGTTAGTGTATCTGTGAGTGTACACGCACGAACAATTTTTTTTTTTAGCAAAATTTGTATGTAATTCTACTGTTGTTTACAGTCATTAGGATCAGTTCCCTGTTGTTTCCCACCTGGTGGTGCGTTATTCGGAGAAGATTCCTCATCATCTTCGTCTTCCTCATCAGGGTCATCTTCATCACCCTCTTCTTCCTCGTAGTCTTCGTCTTCATCTTCTAAGCCTTCTCCTAAAATATTGTTTTTTTCGTTCATTGTTAATTGTACTAATTAGGAATTTCAGTAAAACGGGAACCAACTTTGTTAAAAAACAAAAAATATATTAAAATCGCCAAAATATAAAAATATTCAATTTGTTAAATACCTGTATAATACAGTACAGCTCTAGGAACTATACGCTCTCTTATATAATGGCCAATTTCAAAGTCACTGGTTAATAAAGCTTGAGTATCATCATCTAATTCTGCTTCAGAATCTTCTGGCACTGGGGAAAAAAGTTTTACAATTAATTAACATGTTACTTTTAATATTGAAGTAAATTATAGAATATAAAAATATTAGTTTTGCTTACCAACTGGTGGATTGAAAAAATTAAAGAACGAGTCGTTCTGGACAGTTTTCGTTACAGTTCGTATGGACCCTCGAGATTTATGTTTTTGATTTTTCTTTACAGTTTTTACTGTAACATTTTTCCCTTTTTTCCAATTAATTACACAACCCTGTACAAATCGTTAGAATGAATATTTTTTACATTGAGCAAATTTTTTTTCGTACGGAAACGAAGATATAAATTTAAATTAAAAATATTTACCTTACATTTGTATATTTCGGGTCCTTCGAAACTAAATGGATCATTTTTCTCAGGGGTGCATTTCATTATATACTCTTTTGTTAAAACTGAATTAGAAAAGTATTCATTTGGCTCAAAATGGAATTCAAGAACAAAGCCCTAGAAAAGATCTTGTTATCTTTAATATAATTCTTTCTATTTCTATTAGTTTCATATTTTTAATTATGTGTATATAGAATATTTTTGAAATTGAATGATATATACACACAAAATAGATTTACTTTGTACAGAGTGCTCTATTTCTCATTTAATCTATAAATTCAGTTATCTTCATAACTGTCTGTTATTCGAAAAATGTTTCAAATGCAATTTATTCAGAGCATCCTGTATATATTATGTTTTACAGTTTAGTGATACACTTTTTTGATTTCCAACTTACCATTGGATTAGATTCAAGAAATATTACTTTAATATCATACAAATGTTTAAGTATTGGTTCATCATGTTCCTGAACCATATCAGCTAATGTTTCAACGTTCTTAAATATTGTCAACCAGAAATCTGGGATGCCTTTAATATCTTCATTTTCACTCCTAAAATAATTAAAATTCATTAGTATTCATAATATTATAATATCTATGAGAAATAATACAAAAGAAAAGAATAATTTTAAAAAAATATATATTTAATAAAAATAAATCACAACAATCATACTCTTCTTTTTTCTGCTCTTTATCATCTTCGAGATTCGCTTTTGTTTTCAAGTCATTAGTTAATCCTTCTTCTTCATCGTCACTTTCCCATACGCATTGCTCATCTGTTGGTTCATAGACACCCGATACTATGTCGCTTCTTTTTTCATAAAGAGGGGCACACATTTTGTAATAAGCACATTCCAATGCATGTACCTCCTCATAGAATTTTGCTTCAATATTAGTTGTAACTAATTGCAACTGTTTCAAAGCTTTAATTCTGCGTTTCACAGGAGCTGGGAGATTCTGCATTTGCTATAAAAATTGGAAGATTTCTTTTAGATATTATGTTTTTAACAAAATAATACCAAAAATATGATGAATATTGTTTAATAGTGCAAAATATATAACGTGTTATATATCATATATGATATTAATAAAAATATAATACATTTAATATTAATAAAAATAAACAAAATTTAAATTTATTAAGATGTGAAATAAACGCGAAAATATTAATATATTTATATATTTTGACCAACTAAAATGTTCTTTTATTTAAACTTAATATGTAGATAATTGAAGAAATATCACAGTCTAATCTACTGCAGTGCATAATTTACGGATTACACTAATAACTGATTAAACAAGCAATAAATTCAATAACACATGTGAACAGGAGTTATTTCGGACAAAACAAGAAAAAAACAAATGACTTTTCATATATAAAGGAATAAAATTATATGGATTCAGTTGGGCAAATGATATTAGAGGACAACAAAATTCTTTTTTATTCAATTGATTCAAAATTAAAGGAATATGTAAAAAGTAACAATTATATATAAAAATATTTAAATGAATTTGCAATATAAGATACAACATAACAGAGCAACTAATGAAGGCATATTTTTCACATTTAATAGAAAGAAATTTCTTACTCTTTTTTTCAATCAACGTGAGCTATCTTTTTAATCTGCTTTATGCAAATTGTTTCATATAATAATACTAAAACACTAATAACAAATAAGATGAAAAAATTAAAATGTTACAAATGGTAATTAAACATTAACATTCAATATTAAAATTACAAAAACTACACTGTCCTAAGTTACACACTTGTATAGTGTTTGTAACAGTTTCAATTTTAGTTATGAACTTTAGATTCAAATTTTAATGTCTTCTTTCCACTTACTGTAAGATATATTATATTTAGAATCTTACAATTTGCAATATGAAATTTGAATACCTCTATTCCAGGTGCATTACGATCTTGTAGAGCAGCTAACACATCAGGTCTATTTAAAATTTTGGAGAAAAGCTCTGGGGATTTGTTATCATCTTCATCTTCAACAGATTCCATTTCACTATTATCGCCAGCACGCTCTGGATCAGTTGTCATAGTACTATAATCCAGATTTATTTTTTTTTTCTTTCATTAAAAAAAACCATTTGTATAATTGGGAAAAGAATTCTATCAAGCAAAAGTAGAATACAAAATGAAACAATTTATTAAAAACTTAAAATAATATTTTTGAATTATTTTCTATATTTTGTAAGAAATTTATAAATTTATAAAATAATATATATTTTCTTAGATACTCAATTAAAAACCCTTTTAAGGTTAAATATATTCAATATAAATAAATTTTTAATTAAAATATAAATAAACTAATGGACTTTTAGTTCACATACTGTGAACTCATTTAATTTGTAATATTAAAAAGACATTAAATACATGAAAATATTTTTCTTTTTTAAGATTACACAATATTCTTAATAAAATTATTTCAAATTATACTTAACCAATCATTTCTTTTATTAACACTTATTTATTTCTAAAGTTGTAGTAAAAAAAAAACGATGATAATTACTCGTTTGAAGAACATATTTCATTCAATGAAGATCGATATATATTCATGAATGATGTAAAAAACTACATATACTGAAAAAAATCATTGGAGCCACATGCAGAAACATACATAAAAAAAAAAAGAAAAGAAAAGAGTACTAAATATAAAAAATTTAGAAAATAAAGAACGCAGCATAAAGCAAGATTCATCAATCAATCGACAAACGTACTGAAATTGAACTGCACGTTACCATATAACTCTTTATTAAACATGGCAAATATCGCGAATCTGTTTTTAAATGCATGCTTCTGAATGAAATAAATGTTTTCGTAAAAAAGAAAAAAAAACGTTCACTCGTGAACGAATTTCCTTCATTCAGATTAATTTCTCTATGAACGTTGAACTGACATTTGAAAGTCACCATATTCGCAAGGAAGAAAGGTTATTTGCTAGGGTACGCAGAAAAAAAATAGCGGAAATTACATTAATCCACCAACTATTCATTGGAGTCAGCTATGCCAGTTTATTAAACGCTCGTTCTATTATCTTTATTGTATATTTAACAGGAATGTGCAAATATCACGAAACTATCGCAAGGTTCAGTTTCACGACACAAAGAGCGTGCACATGGGACGAACAGGAAATGTAACAATTTTTAGGATGGTAAATGCGCAGAAGTCGGAAAAACTGAAATACAATTCGAGCGAAAGCGATTAATTACGCGTGTTTGAACGTTGGGATAAAAACGTTAAAATAAAGGGCAAACGTACCTTTTAAAACTGCACAAAAGAAGAGCCAGAGAACGAACAACGAACCGGTCGTTGTGTCGGTACTTTCGTTATAGTAAGTCGCAAACTTACAATACGAAATTGGTTCTTCTATCCTTTTCTGTTGTCATCAAGTGCTGCTATTATGGCAGTCCACGAAATCCCTAGATACTTTTTCCAACTGCAGTCAATAAAATGTTTTAACGTAATGAATTTATATTTACCGACAATTGTGATTTCTGGATAATTGTAAATATATTTTATAGAGTTCTTTTAAAATGTTCACTTTTTAGAAGAAAATATGAGTCACTTGAAGAAATTGTAATTTATAAAATTCGAAATGCGAGAATTGAAAAATCGAAAAATCTCTAGGTCATATTTTCAAATACGAAGCTAATTGATTTTTAACATAACAAATATAGGAAGTATAGTTCGTAATAAATTAAATTAAACGTTTATTTAAATTGTTCGCTTTCTGCAAGAAGAAATCGAGGAATTTTAGTTCATAAAATAATGGGACGAATTAAATAATTTTGGAAAAACAACAACATTTTAACAAATGCTGTAGAATATGGTAGAAGAAACTAATTCTAGAATCTTAGCATTGTAGCATCGTTCATTAGCATTTTTTTCGTTATACCGTAGGCCATTAACTTTAAAGAGGAACGAAATTTCAAATTGAATAAATTTTTTCTTAACGTTTATTCAAGCTGTTTGACCAATCGAATCAAGAGACGTAAATATAATTGGTCACGTGATACTCCAACTATTGACTGCTGTAAACAGGCTAGTAAATTATTTTTTGTCACTATGAGAAATTCCCAACTCTTGTTTCTCCTTTATATTTTTATTAAAAATGAATGGCAAATAATGTGTCTTGCTATATTTCAATTGAAATTTAATTACTCGATACTTAATTTCTGAAAAATGGTCGTTCTTCATTTTCAGTATCTTATTTTTACGGTAATACATCTCAGTAACTAGTAACAATGCCAAGGACAAGTATAAAAATTGCTTTCTATTTTGAAATATATCACAGAAACTATATTTTATGAAATACAATATGTTACGTACTAATAGATAATGTATAGATTATACAGAAATATCAAAATTCTTGTGTGTAAGTTGTTATTACTAAAATATTTCATCATGATAATTTTCATTGTATTAGATTTTTCAATAGTGGTTATATTTTATCATTACGATGAAAGTTCGGTAATTTTAGTTCTCCATAAAATTACTTTAGTATTTTTGTAATATACATGCATACAACGACTTGATTGATACATATTGAATAGACTACGAACGTGTACGTATTTACAAAATACTGTATAGAACATATGTAACGTTCGAGATTAAAATAATATATCTGAAGTAAGCTACACGTTGAAATAAATTTAATTTTTTTAATTGTATTCGTGAAAACGAGAATTTGCATAAATATCAATTCTAATTAGCAGTAGAACAGTTGCATTATGGGATGCATCAAGAATCGTGGATTTTGGCCTTTTTCCCCTAGATTTCGATCACATGGTTTTATTTACCTCCTTCGATATCATTCGAGCAGATCGTAGTTTCAATAGAAATTATCGTTTACTTCGAAAAGGGAAATAAGATGGCGGTGTGACGTCACGTCCGTTCGGTACGAAAACGTAACGTAATTCGCTAACACGTTTTCTCCTGTAACAGCGTATTCCTTCGGACTTCGCGCCTTCGTCAAATGCAGTGAGCGTCGGTGTACGTAAAATGGCGGACGGTGACATTGATTTGTACGCCGACGATCTCGAGCAAGATTTCGCGCAGGTAATTCGTTTTTATCATTGCTAATAAGTAACGAGCCGTTTTGTAGGCGTTGTTGTTAATTGGCTATCTTTGTAAGAAACATTGGAAACTGTGAGAAAAATGCGATAGTAGAACGGGATTGCTCGGCGTCATGGAGGAGAGACGGTAACGATTGCTTCGAAAGCGGTGTGTCTGATTTTCGTTCAACCCGAGATCCCGATTTCAATAAACAGTTTCACTCGTGACGAGTAGACATTGCATTCGATTATCACAGCCGATAAACATTTTCTGTATTCTGTTACATAATTACCGTGGCCCGTGCACGTTCGGTTGCATCGGGGAAAAAAACTTAAAAAGCAAATACGTATAATACACAGATTCGCAGCAAGAAAAGCAAAATGGTGTTAGCGGTAAGGCGAATGTCTCGTAGCGCATTTTTATTCCTCCACTTCATTTAGTTTTTAACAAAAATTTTTCATTACTGCATGTGAGACACCATTTTCCTCTTAAAACATCTTTATATTATTTTCAGGTCTGATCGTTTTATTTGTATGTAATATTTTTTTTTCTTTTTTTTTTTTTTCGACAAATTGCGACTAGTGGCTATTCGAAAAGTGAACTTCTTTTCATATGTGTATATAATCTTAATGAGCGTTGATAGAACCTTTCTTTAAGAATTAATTTCTCAGTTATTCTGCACTTTGTTACATTATGCTATTTTTTGGTTCTCGTGTAAATAATTTGTATTTTTTAACTTCAAATTCGTTTTGATAAATAAATATTTCATAAGTATGTCTTTTAATTTTGAAGGAATATATTTATTTAAAATTATTTTTACTCATGATTAAATATTTTTTGCAATGTAATAGAAATAAATACATACTATTACAGAAATATATAAAAAGAAGATGTCATGTATATAATTTATGAATTGTTCTTTATTAAAAATTTGTGAATTAAAATACTTATTAATGTATTAATTAATGTACTGATTATTTTTTAAGTTTTTTTTTTAAATGTTAGTAATTTTTTGAACTTTGAAAAAGATAAGTAGAATTTTGTTTTATAATTTTAATGAATAATGTTAAATTATATTTTGAATTTATCATTAGCACTATGTGTAATATATTTGTAAAATATTCATAAACTATATACCTGAATAATTTGGAAGTAAAATTGAATATTAAGTTAATTTTTATATAAACATTGAAACTGCACATTATGTTCATAACATAATTTATAAAAATACTTAGTTTCCTTATGTAATAAATTTTTATGGTAATCAGTTTATCAATTCAATCTGTTTTAGGATGAGTTTGCTGGTGACGGCGTTGATTTGTATGATGATGTGATAGCAGCTCCTGCTGGTGGTAATGGTGGCGTTTCTACGGGAAACAGTGGTGATGGTGGGGGTGATACTACCTCACCAAATGAGGAAACAAATGGTAGTGCGCCTTACCATCAACTTGGAAATAACATTCAGCCAAATCAAATTGGGAGACGTCATCAACTATATGTTGGAAATTTGACTTGGGTAAGTAATTAGACATTAACTTGTTTTCATTAGTTATCTTTTATTTTAAAAATTCGAAGATAAGATCAATATTTTTGTAGTTATTTAGATTTTATTAACATATTTATATTGTAGTGGACAAGTGATCAAGATATAACTGATGCAGTTCAAAGTATTGGTGTATCAGATTTTGTTGAAGTAAAATTCTTCGAAAATCGAGCTAATGGACAATCTAAGGGCTTCTGTGTGATATCTCTGGGTTCAGAACAAAGCATGAGAATTTGTATGGAAAGATTACCTAAAAAAGAATTGCATGGACAGAATCCAGTAGTAACATTTCCCACTAAGCAAGCTTTGAATCAAGTAAGTGCAAATATTTACATTATCTACAAACCATTATTTGCGGGAAAGAAATAATTGATAGTGTAGAAAGTTTATTTTATGTATATAATCTTTTTTACGAGCTTTCAAATTGATAGCTATAAGTAAAATATAAAATTAAATTTGATATTTTCTTTTTCTTTTTCTTTAAAAAGATTAACTTGCAAAATAGTAAGTTTTCATTTTTTAAATGTAAGTTTTATAGTTAATATAAAATGTTTATAGTTAATAAAAATTTTAAATGTTTTATAGTTAATATACTTTTTATATAAACCGTTTAATCAAATTAGTTTAAAAATTAACACAATATAAATAATTTTGTATATGACTATGAATATTTTTCAAGATTATATCATTAGGTCGTCAAGGAATTAATATTGTCCTTTGAATTACTTCTTTTAATCAAAGTGCATATAATTTACAACTAACTGGATATGACTGTAAATATTCAAAAATATATCAAAGAATAATTTTTCATTAGGAATACAATGCACTTTTTTTTTCTTGAGAAAACAATATGAATTTCTCGATGGCTTAATAATTTCTTTTCCCTGCTAAAATGTTAACATTTTGTATGTTTGAAAATTGTTTATGTTCTCAGTTTGAGTCTCAGTGTAAGACACGTCCAGCTCCAGCTCCTCAGCAGAGTCAGAGTCAACGCCCCCATAATCCACATCAACATCAGCCACCAATGCCACCTCATCAACAGCACCCACAACATCCACAACATCCTCAACATTCACAACAAAATCATGGTCCTAGAATGATGATGGGTCCTCCACAGGGTGTAAGACCACAAAGAATGCCACCTCCAGGAATGGGTCCACCAGGTCCAGGTGGACCTGGACAGCAAGGTCCACCACGTATGCATGGTCCACCAATGGGTCCTGGACCAGGACCACACCATCCTTTACCTGGACATCCTAACCAAGGCCCACCACCTCCTGGATATCAGCAAGGACCATGGAATGGGCCAAGACCTAATGGACCACCTGGACCACCCAGAGGTCCAAGTGGACCTGGTGGTCCACCTCAACAAGGGCCACCAGGACCAGGTCCTGGTCAACATCGGCCTCCAGGAATGGTATGTAATATCTTATTTAATTATTAAACATAATTGTATAACAGTTTTATTTATCTTAAAACAATTTTCTATATAACTTTGAAACTTTGAAACTTTATAAATATAGAATTTTTATTTTGATGTAAAAGTAGAAAATAAATAAAAAAACAAAAAAGAAAATAAGAATGTAATATGTAATTATCTAATATAATTATGTATTACAAATCTATGTAGAGAAAATTTTTAAATATATTTTAGATAATATTTGGAATGTTAATTAAGAATTTTTGTTGCTCACTGCTTGATTTTTTATAATTTTATGACATATTGTATATGAATTGATACATTATGGTACAAATTACAAGAATATTTTTTGCACTTACATGTCTTACGCTCCGCGTAAACAGAGTTGCACTAGAGACCTTTCAGAAGCCAGTTACCATATGCCACAGGTAACACACAATGTGTTGTTTTTCGTGCTTTTCACGTTGTAAAAATTATCCATTCTTCAAACTGATTTATTTTTTGACAAAAAATTTGATTAAACACTATTACTAAATAAATTTAAATTCTATTAGAGTTAGAATTTCAAAATATGTATTTTTTTTAATATATTTTGAGAAAAAAGAGAATTTAAATTATATTAAAAAGAAATCATCTAATTTCTATTTTTCAATATTTCTTAATTCAATTATCTTTTGAATTATTGATTGATTAATTTTAAATTCTTTTTCTATATCAATTTAAATTAAAAGTAAATATAAAAATATAATATATACAATTTATTTTTTTGGAAGTTTACCATAATTTCAGTGCATGAGATATGTATAACATGAAAAGCTTTTTCAGGAAACAATTAATTAATAAAACAATTAATTATTTCGTTTCAATTTGTTTAGTGTTTAATTAGATATATACAGCACATTGAAAAGTTTTTGATAAATCAATAACTGGCTCTGATATCTAAATGTTTCATCAATGTTATTATTTATTTTATGATCATATTTTAATAGTATTCATATTTTAATATAATAATTTGTGTTATTGATTCATTCCATTATTAATTAATTTTTTTTTTTTTTTTTTGCTGTTATTTTCCAAGTATAGAAAATGATTTTTAATTTAATTATGGTAGATTGAAATAGAATCTTCGTTTGTCTCCATTCAGCAATTTCATGGTGGTCCACCTGGTCCACCTGGTCAAGGACCTCCACGTGGTCCACCTGGACATCCTGGTGGACCTCCAGGTGATCCAAGAGGTGCTCAACCACGTCCTGAATGGAATAGGCCACCAGGTTTGTTAAATACCATAATTCGTTATAAATTATATACTGAAACATCTTGGACTCACATGCTCTGTTCTTATTTTCATTTTATGTGTTGTTATGATAAAATCCTTCTTTTTTCACAGTCTGTAGTCTGCATGATAGAGTAGATGTGTGAAAATTGTCAGATATATGAAAATTGTCATAAAGAACTTTAATAGGTCACTTTAAGTAACAAAATATTATGTAATCAAATTATCGTGAAAGTTCACTGATGTAATTATTCAATGTGCATAGGAATGCATCATGGGCCTCAGGGACCACCAGGTTTCCCTCAACATCAACATATGCAAGGCCCGCAACCTGGTCAAGGCCCACCACAGAGAGGACCTCCTCCAGGTTCTATGGGTGGTGAGAAATTTAGGATGTTCATTGAATATTAATAATATTGCTATTAATTTTTCTTATAATATTGCATGATATTGAGGGAAATTTTATGCTTAGGAGTATGAAGGTACAAGGTGTTTCAGATAATAATAACGTAATAAATAATTCTATTTTTAGAATAAAATAGAATTACTTTTTATGTTATGAGATATCATTGAATCGTTTTATATATTAATATTAAATTAAAAATTAACTAGTATTTTCAGTGAACATAAAGTATATAATTTTTGTAAATAATATTAAAAAATAAATAACGACGATGTAAGAAAGAAATAGTTTCATTTTAGATAAATGTATTTAGAAGTGTAAAAAGAAAGTGTAAGAAGTCTAAGTCTAAGTCTAGAACAATTAATTATAATTTTACAACGTTGTGCAGACATATCCTAAAGCAAAAAATCATATTTTATCAAGTCGATTGTAAAATAAAAATTATTTCACGTAATTAAACAAATTTTTAAGCTTGCTATATACATTGTTGCAAGCTAACATAGATATTGATCAGGAATGTTACCAGGTCCAGGAGGACCACCACCTGGTCATGGAGGCCCACCTCAAGGGCCTCCACAAGGACCTCCGGGAGGACCTGCACCACACGTGAATCCAGCATTTTTCCCACAAGGGCCACCTCATCAACATCCAGGACAACATCCACCAGGTCCTCCTGGTCCACCTCATGGACCACCTCATGGACCACCACATGGTCCACCTCATGGTCCCCCTCATGGACCTCCACATGGTCAACCACATGGACCACCGCATGTGCCACCGCATGGTTATGGACCACCTGCAGCACAGGTATGTTGTATTCTATCTTGTATTGTCCATTGTACTGACCATTGTATTGTCCATCGTACTTTCATATTATATTTCTTAAAATTTGATCGTTTATTATTCAATTTCATAAAGTTTTCAAAATCAAAATGAAATATATATCTTATAGCCACCTTATGGTGCACCAGGCCCTGATCATCGTCCAGAAGGGCCTCCTCCACTCACAGAACAAGAATTTGAAGAAATCATGGGTAGAAATAGAACCGTTTCTTCTTCTGCAATTGCTCGAGCAGTGTCTGATGCTGCGGCAGGAGAATATGCAAGTGCTATAGAAACCTTGGTTACAGCCATTTCTTTGATAAAACAATCCAAAGTTGCTGCAGATGATAGATGTAAAATTTTGATCAGTTCCCTTCAAGACACCTTACGTGGCGTTGAAACCAAGAGTTATGGATCAGCACGTAGGGGTAAATTTTTTATATTACGTTTATTTCTTTTATATATTCAGAACAATTTTATCTATATGTACCATTGAGTATGATTAATTTGTAATAAAATTTTTTCATTTAATGTATTATTTCAGAACGATCACGTTCACGAGATAGAGAACGCAGTCATAGAAGAAGACGCGAGCGGTCAAGAAGTCGTGATAGAGAATACAGAGAAAGAAGCAGGGATAGAGATAGAGAGCGTGACAGAGAACGCGATCGTGAAAGAGAAAGGGACCGTGATCGTGACAGAGAACGTTATTATAGTGAACCATATCCACGAGAGAGATCACGAAGCAGAGAGAGGGATCGTGAACGTGAAAGAGATCGCGAATATAGAGAGCGAAGCAGAGAAGAAAGGTAAGCTCAATATCTCATACAATTATTTTAACTGTCACTACTGGATGTACCTTTTTGTCCAATTTATTTAAAAATTAACTAGTAGTCACTAGTATAACTGACAGTTTTCGTAATAATAGTCACGTATGTGTGTGATTCAGATAAAAAGAAAATGATAAATTCATACTTACATAAAATAATCCGATATTTACATTGTAATAAGCTAAATAACTATATACAGTTTACTAAAATATATCATGCAAATTTTTTCACAAATAGATATATCATTATATCAACGATATTGACTTAATTAATATAAATCCCATTTATTGTATTATATATTTTTCAAGTATTTTAAATTGTATAATGCAGAATATTGTATGCGGAGTTCATTCAAAAAGTTTTAATTAAATACTTATTTAAAATAGCATTAAATAATATAAAATTTGATAAAACTACAAGTAAATTAAATGACTTGTAACCGTAATTAATAATGCTTAAATAAGAACGCATTGATTTATAATGTGTTCAATTGTAAAATAGTTAATAATGTATGTTTACTTAGACACTGAGGTATTTAATTGGGACAAATTCAGCTGCTATTAGATATTAAAAATTATTTGTAACGTTTGTATGGTCCATATTAATTATAAAAGAATTCAGATTCAGTAGATACTTTTTACATGGTCATGTAATAATAATTTATAAGATTAATAATACAAGTGAAATTAACCCTTTTGCTGTAGTCCAATTTTTGTATGTTGTAATTCTAGAATGTTATAATTGTTAAAAGAGAATCTTTGACTAAATAGAATAATTTCGACTGAGTTAGTCATTCAAAGGATATTAACTCTAGTCGAGCAAAAATAATTACTCATATTATTAGCAGCAACAGGGTTAAATAAAATTAATGTTACTTATTAATACGCTAATTGTTATTGGATATTTTTAGGTTTTAAATATTTTTTAATAATATAAAATACCAAGTAAAAATTTATTTATATGAAAGTAATTTTAAATTTTCTTTTTTTGTTAATGGTGACAATTTAATTTATAAAAACTTAAGATATGAACTTTTATTCTTTATAAATTGCACTAGAGATAGGATATTAATTATATTAAAGAATATTTTTTTTATCAAAATTTTAAACATTCATAAAATATAAAAAGTAACAATTAACGTATCAATTAATACATGTATTTTATTATTATAAGTATCAGATCGTTAATGTCTATTTTTCATAAATTTAATATAAAATTCGTTAAAAGGATTGATCAAAAGCAATTATCATATCATAATATAGTTGTTATAGTATACTTTAAAATTTACAAATAGATATTATTTGTAAAACAATCAAACATCTTGATCTAGGTGCTCTGCGTTTTTATTGAGTGTTATTATTCCTATGTTAACTTCTATTTACTGTGCATATTATTATATAAATATTATCATAAAATTCTAATACAGGATAATTTTCTCACTAGTTAATTCAAAGACTGCGATACCTATCATATATTTTTGCTTTTACTTTGCATGTATATGCAAATATGTGTATTTATCTTTATTTTAATCCAGCTTCTGATGATATTAGAGATCCTGATATAGCGTTATTACTGCAGTGTTATTGATGGTAGTGCTTTGATTTGCCTAGCGCGGAAATTATTTTATACAATAATGTAATGAAAATATAAACATACTTGAAATTTAGTAAATTAATTTTTTACAAAATTATATTATTATGATTTAACGTCAGTATTTGAAGTTATATTCATTATGTTTTATGTTGTACTCACCAAGAGTATCAACACAATAAATGTACAATAGAAATTTATTTTTTTCTTTTTTGCTTTCTTAATTTTGTTAAAAAATTAGTAGAAATACCAATTGTAATATTTAAATTATTTATTAATTTATTAATATCAATTATCTAGTAATATTTAAAAGATGCTCAGTGTGTGTTGGTTAACATAGGAAGAAATTTATTATTTGTCAGCTATTGTAAAATGAAATCTAATGAAAACTACTTTTATGTTTGTTTTAAAGTACAGACATTTTTTTATATCTTTTTTTTCTTCCTATTAATCATCAGTAAATAATTACTAAATAATTATTACAGATTCTGATTTTAAAAAATAATAAGGATCTTTCTTTTTACAGTAAATTAAAAATTTGCGATCTCAATTTTGAAAAAATATGATATTTTAAGAATTTATGTATAATAATAATGTAATTTAAATGATGCAACTGGAGTAACTCTATTTGCGAGTTATAAATTTTATTGTAAATCGTTCAAAATTTTAATATGGACTAAAACGACAAAAATTGTAATTTTATTGATCGTATTTCGTCTATTATTTTTGAAATATAATATAAGTGGCACTGAGGTTTCAAAGATTAGATAGCTAACAATAAATGACAAATACTCATAATTTAAATGATTAAAAGATTTGTAGATTAAGACAAACTTCTGTTTATTTGTTAAATACATTAGAACAGTTTTAAGAGTATGTTCAGATCTATATTTTTATTTCAATAGTGTAAATACGAGGGAAAAAAGTTTGTACTCAGTTTCAATACTACTTCAGAAACTTATTTTTGTCACAACGTGGTATTTAAAGTGTGTGTGTGGGTGCACTTAGAATCGTAAAGTGCCTGAATCACAATAATTTACACTAATAAAAAGTTAAAGGTTGAAGCTATACAACAATAGTTTTTCGAATATATAATTGATAAATTTTGTAAACTAATGTTAGCTTCTTCCCCGAGACAGTCGTATGATACAATATTTCCCTCTTATTCCTCCTATTTAGTTATAATTTTTATTTCCAAGATCATCATTGAAAAAAATATGTAAAAAAATGTGCATATCTTTTTTTATAAATATTGCTTTCTATTCAAAGCATACTTCAGTGTGTTTCATAAAGATATTGTAAATGGAATTTTTACTAAATGTATTTAGGATTATTAAATATTTAATTTATGAACTAGTTTATTGATATATTTAAAAATTGCTGAAATTTATCTACAGATAAAATCATTACAGTTATATAATTTTAACAATTTATAAGCTTAACAGTTCATGAATTAAATAATCAAGTTTTACATATCAATATATTATTATTGTTTTATAAAATATAAATAGGAATTATACAATTTATTTATTAAATTAGCATACTCGGAATTATTATTTCTAAAAAAAAAATTAAATGAAATTTAACATTAATGTAATATACAAATATGTAAAATGTATAATTATTTTCTATATATTAAGATAGTTGAATGCTTCTTCAATTTATATATTATATTGACACAAGATCTGCACTTATCTGGAGAAAAATTGTAATATCGATTGTATTAAGGTGATATTTGTATAAATATTTCATTACAGTAGTCGTAATCCTGAAACCATAAAAATAGATCAAATTTATGAAGCAAATACAGTTACATTCTAGTAAGAACTATTTTCTGTCTATGTAAAGATCAGTTATTTTTGTTCTATTTTGAATATTCTAAAATGGTTACAGGTTGAACGATGAATCCTAAAATTTATTCGAATACGTGTAAGTGTTATACATGCACTTACATGTAATTAATAATTCTAGTTAATACTACATAAAATAATATAGTAATTGTTATTATTATTATATTTTCTAATTTAATTTGCATTTTTGATAGAAAAATGCTAAAAGATGATTATTCAATCAATCAAAGTCGTATAGAGTAAGTTTATAATTTCATATAAATTTTGCTCAAATAAGTGATCGTTGCTAGATTATAGTTCAGCACTGAAAAAGAAAACTGAATTATCTTAATATAACTTTTAACTAAAGCAACGTATTAAGCCTGGTAACAGTATAAATCATAACGAAGTATGCATATTTTCCATTAGTACGACACGTCAGTCAGCCAGGCCAAGAGTAAAAGAAGAACCGCCAGAGACGGCTCCCGTCTCGTCTTCCAAGGCGTCTAGGTAATTCAAACTTTTTTTTCATTAAAGTGAATGCATGTAGATCTTGTTATAAAGTACTATCTTGTTAAATGCAAAACAGATCAGAGTTATTCTTAAATAGTTTCAGTCAGAATTTATGTATTGTCGAGATTATTAATTATTTCAAAAGTAAAAATATTTTAAATTTAGATGTAAAGTAGTTCAGAAGTAGATGAAAGAAAAAAAGAAGAAAACAAAGAATATAAAAGATATAAAGATGACGAAAAAGTACAAAGAAATTATTTCAACCCATGCATATAATGAGAAAAGTTAAAAGTCATAATTTTATTAGAATATCGTACGAATTCAGACAATCTTCTGTTTTATAATTAAAAACTGTTTATTGCAAATTGTTGACAAAATTAGGCAGCTGTTAGTTTTCTTCTGTTATTAAAATTTTTTCTTGAAGTATGTTTAATTAAAATAATTAGAGATTCTTTTTATGGAGTAAACTATCTCTTCTAAGTGCTTGATAACTTTTTCTCTTCTTGAATGAGTCTCTTGAATGAGTAAAGAACTGATTGTAACAGACACAGAGAAAGTGTTAACAAAAAAGGAACGAACAAAGAAAATATATTGTAAAAATCATAATAATCGAGGATACATTTAGAGAAAAATGTATAGCGTATCAAAGAGAATAAATGTAGATATATCTTAAAAGGAATCAAAAAATGAATTTTGAAAAACGAATTAATAGTGTACACCGGTAAAGTAAAGATAATTGGCTGACGTGTACTTGTGTAGGTATTATGACGATCGCTACAGAGAGCGTGAACGAGACAGAGATCGAGAACGAGAGTCAAGCCGGAGACCATCAGAGAGAGAACGAGAACCGGAACGTGAACGAGAACGTGAACGAGAAAGAGATCGTCGCGACGAACGTGGAGACTCTTCTCATCGTTCAAGGCATTAAACGCGACTGCACGCTGAAGAGAAAGAAAAGGACTCTCATTATAAAACGTCAGGAATAACAGAAGAAGTAGTGAGAGTAAAAGAGCAGAAGGGGAAGAAGACAAGGAAGATGATCGTGCTTTAGCATACATCGTGTTCGCGGGATCTCACCGTTGCAATCTTGCAAGCTCCATCGAGAAACGGATTCAAGAAAATACTTGTTTATCTCCTGAGAGCACACTTTTGTATTTTATCTGAATATTAGTAGTATTTAAACACTTTCTCGACCGATCAAAGGAACCATTAATTTCAGAATGAAGAAAACAAAGTAATTTTGCAATTGATTAGAGATTTCTTGATTCTATTTATACATGATTGGTAATTCAGAGCACCTTTCAATACAAGACATTTAGTCTTTATAGTAGAAGCATAGATAACTATCTACCTTATTTGTTTTATGTAATGAATAGTTTTGTTTGTACTAGAGGCTTGTAGCTCATGTATATTTAATATTCGTGTATATGAAATGTATTCGTATATTTAGCTAAATAATTTTTAGTATATGTTTATTACATATATTAGAAATCTTTAATTCATATTTAAATACTCAGATACACGTATATTAACATATCCGTATTCTAACTTGCAATATTGCAAAGTCAATATTTTGAAAATTTTATTTTATTCTTTCACGATTATATTGCATTTTAAGAGTCATCATTATATTAACATCACGGTTTATAATGCATCTTCTCTATTGCATATTAAGACTCATCACTATATTAATATCTATTAATATAAAACTATTAACTTAATTAATATAAAACTTAGTTTTTATATTAATTAAGTTTTATATTAGAGCAAGATCGTGATCAATAATAATTTTTTTTTCATAAACATATCAAATTCTAATTACAAAAAATTAAGGACATAAATTTTTTTATTTTCTAATAGCATACTATTTTCGTTTCATAATAGCTGTTTTTATTACAGTTACTTCAAGAAACTATGACCTCTTTTATCAATTAAAACTACATAACTGTATATTGAATCATAAATATTTATTTTTAGATGTGTTTAGATATACTTATCAGTATGTGATGAACTATCTAAAAATAGAGAATCTCGGTCGAGAAAGTGGCCAATCTGAATAAGATTTGGACATAATTTACAAACTATATGAAATTCCGGTAAAGTTTCAAATCACAAGCATTTTAGTCAAGTTACCAAGGGATGGTTTTATCACATGGGATTCTTAGTAACACGTTCTGTGTAGAAAGTTGACCGTAGCGATTTTCACGTTTCTTTTTGAGTCTCACTGATGTTTTTTTTTCTTTCTTTTCTCTTTTTACATAGTATACATTATTACATTATTAAATATTATTACACTAATTACAAAAACAACAGGAAAAAATAATAATGAAGCGAATGAAAAAGCGCATACATCATATATACATATATACATATATATATATCTATGTAACATTTAAGCAGAGAATATTTGATTAGTTTCCAGAGACAAAAAAGAGAAGGGGAGAGAGATAGTAAGGGTGAGAAAGCGAGAGAGGGAGAGTGTGTGTTGTCGAAGAATGGCAGAACAGAAAAATGATAGTAATAACAGCAAATTAACAAAAAGAAAAAAAAAGTGATGAAAGCACAACGAAAGCCATGTTTTACGGAGAGTCGTATTCAGTTGCGGTTTACAGAGAAGCTGAAGAAGAGGCCTCGCGTATTTCTTGGTGAATAGTGCTATGTTTGCTGAGGAAGAACGAAGATCACACTCTGGATTCTCATCATCAGTCTTCTAGAGCTCCACGACGATGCAAGATTGTATCTTAACTATAATATATATATACGCTTTCAAAAAAAATATACGTGATAAACATGTCTTTACTTTATTCATCAGCACACACAATCTTCCTGATAAATATGTTATTTTTGTTTTTTGTGCTACTACATTATTCCAATTATTAATCGAAAGGTGGATTGAAAAACAAATACACATCAGAATCTGATTTAGACACTTTCGATCCCACCTTTGATTAATTCATTTTTGTGAATGTTCAATTTTTACTGTTCATAATAATGACCGATTAGGGGTCGAAAGTGTGTGAAAACAGGGATGAAACACGATATTTTATAAAAGCAAAGCAATGATTATGTTCCCCTGATTTATTTCATGATATAGTCTCATTTATATACTAGTCTCATTTATGAAATTGGAAAGATCAATGTCAGAGTACTTGTTCTCTGATAGTTGAATGCTTGAAAACTAATTTATCAAAATTTATCCGAATCTTTAATGTAATATATGATGCTGGAAAAAAAAAAATTTTATAATAGTAAGTTTTCTATAATGATGAATATGAATAATATTTTGTTTGACGAGCAACATTATTTTAAGGAATGAACAAAACGTTAAAAATTATTAATCTGATGTATTGCTATATCTTGTAATAATTTTTTCTGTTAATTTTAAATGAGCATAAATATTATATCGATTTGGATAGTTTTGGTAAATGAGTTTTAAGTTATAGTGCCATCTTATTTTTCACTATTTAGTTGAAATACCATGGAAAGTTGTTTACAGTGTACAGTATTATTGTGAAAGCGTAATACATTCATGGAATGACTGTTCGAATCGTTAAAGAAGTTCCTGTGTATTATTGCAAAAGAGAATTTCTTGTGTACTCCCTTAAGAATGTACACATTAATCCTCGTGTAATCAAGGCTTATATAATTAAGATTTTTATAAAGAGTTTTGTTTATTCTTTTCGGAAATGTAGATTTAATTGTATATAAAAACATCATAAATATGATATTGCATTAGATATTGTGCATATATTACATATTTTGAAAATATGTAATTTAAATATAGTAATAAATTACAGTGATTTCAATTCTTGATTGTACAAGGATTAGAAGCTAAAAAAATTAATATTCACGTCCAGTAGCAGAGACTCTTTCATGTTTTAGAAAGATCGGTATTACTGTATTTTTCTATGCTCAAGCATGATGTTCTTAAGACTTAATATCCCTTTTTATATATTTGATCTTCATTTCTATAAACTTCCTCAAAGTTGAAACAAGAATTATCATCTTTCAATTTATTTTTTAGTCACATATGTTATATATATTATTTTTTAAGTAACATGTTATCCGATTGATAGATGTAAACGAAGTTGTAAAAAAAAGCATATGCTATAAGCACTGAATCGCGTATGAAAAAGTTAAATATTACAATTGAAATATTATACATTGTGCATATTATCCTTCCTAAGGGAGGAAAAATATCAAGAATAAACAAAAATAGCGTGAACGGTTCATCTTTCGAAGGGATTTTTATCAATTATTATTAAAACTGATACAATACATAATATAATGATTGCTCTATGAAGACCAAATTGTACATAGTTCTTGTTATATATCGCATAATTTGTTGCTTCAACTGAACCCTTTACGGTCTTCTTTCATATATAACAAAATTACGAAAGTCACAACTTTTATATTGTGAAATGAATTTTATATAATTTTTTTAATTATAAACATTAAATTTTTAATATTCATAAAATGATTTCAGTCCGCAACAATTAGCGACATACTACTATTATTTTTACATGCTTTAATGTAATATATTTTTAGTTGATTTTACTTAATATACGTTTTTAACCAGAAGCGTCATTTTTTAGAGAGAACGAAAAGGGAAGAGGACCGCAAAGGGCTGAGCATTTGGTACCTTTTAATAAGTACCAGGCAACAGACGATGGACTCTTACAGAGCACAGTACAAGATAGATAAATTCTCAATAACAAAGAAAATTAAAATCTCGATAAATTTTTACGTTGTAATACACGAGATTAGTTTGCATGATAATATACATAGTATGTGCGTATCTCGTGAATGATTATGTTTTAATGTGCCATTTTAAAGTAATCATAATAGTTATCTCAACCATGCAGCTAGAGATAAAAGATATTGCTGGATCGAGTATGATCAATTTATAGTTCAATTGTTTAAGTTTTATTCACATTTTGATCCTTTGCGATTCAATGTTTCTCCTATTTAAAATTAGATTTATTTTGTTTGTATATATATCAATTTTTATTATTATTATATTTATAAATCATAATTTCTCAAACATGTTTTTTATGAATTATTTTTGTTGTTTAATTCTTGTAAATAACAAATAATTTGCGTGACATTTATTACATTATTTGTTATTAGAAATATAGTTTTTTTTGGTATAATGTGATAAAATACAACTGTATTGCTCAAAATAATTATAAACTAATGTTTATGAACACATTTAAAGAAGTTTTTATAAAAATTAATAATAAATTTATAAAATAATTAACATTCAAATATATAGAATAATTAAAATACTATTATATTAAAATAAAGTTAGAGTCGCAAAGGATTAATGTAATATATTCATCCTTAATTAACTATATGATTCCAAATTCAACAATTTTTGCAACAATAAATTTTCAAATTCAATAATTGAATTAATTTACAAACAGTATATCGACTATAAGTCTAGTTCTTAGAGAATGAAATGTATAATTCTTAAAAAAATCTTCGGACAGTAAGCACGTTGCAACAAAAACTTGCATCTCCTAAATTTGTTAGCACTGTGCGAATTTTATGTATAGATTTTTTCCCTGCGATTCACCAGAAAGATATTTTATCGTAGATCAGTCATTTCATTTCTGAATCTTATGTTATGTCTAAACAATAATATTCGAAAAATTAACAATCCTGACAGGATTAAAAACAAATTTTTATTTTCGATTCCAATATGCTTTTTTGAAAATATTTAAATAATCGAAGTATTTGTAATGTTATTTTTCCCTTCGTTTACAACTGAAAAAAAGACTACATTGCATTCTTGAATTACAAACATGCGATAATTATCTTTTTTTTTATGTTAATAATGGGAATTGTCCATTTAAAGCGCAACTTTAAATGAGAAAAGTATCTTACATTTTTGATAAAAATATTTTATTTGTGGTATTAAGTACTTTGTATTTTTAAGATACTTTCCGTTTTTTGTCTTATTTGTCTTATTTGTCTTACATATATTTTTATTTTCAATGTGAAAAAGTATTGCTTAAAAGGATAACTGCCTATAGAAAAATATTTAGAATTAGTTAATCTTGTTTTTAATACTATTTTCTTTCTTTTTTTTTTAATATTATACAAATGTTACTATGATAATTAAACCAAAAAGCATTTATTAGTTTTAATTGTGGTTGCGTTTTAAATAAATATTTCTGTATTTATTTCTCATCGAGAGTACAAAAAGCTGTGAGATCTTTTTAACTATATCTATTTATTTTTTAATGATTTATATTTGACAATATTATACTTATCATATTTATCATATGACATTTTGTTAATGGAAACCTTGGTCAACTAACATTAAGAATTATAAAATTTATATAAATGATTGAATATTAAAAAAAAGAAAGTATAGTTCCAATCTTTTGAAATGCAAAGCGCTTTGTACTGAAAAGTAATATTATAGAGAACTATTACAATTCTATGTGTTGATATCAAATATTGCGATTATTATCAAGAAAATTTTATGAAAGCAAAAAAAAGCAGAAAAAATTATAGCTCTGTGAATCTACACAAATAATTGTTAATATTTAGTGATCTTGATGAAACCGACGAAATCTTTTGTAATGTCGACAAATTATACCTAAATCTAATGACAACTTTTGTAAGTAAGTATTATAATGACATATTTAGAATTATGCAATGAAATTCCATAAAACTCTCAGTATTTAGCATTCCATGATAGTATATTTTTTTTTAACTTCATTCAGAATTCTAAATTTGAAACATGAAACATAATAAATGTTAATTTAATAGATGAATAATAATTATGAATTTATAATCAGTTGTCAAAAGGAATCAAAAATCTCTCAAAGAGATAAATTGATGTTAAAAAAAAATATATATATATATATATTCACACGTATGTATGTATATACATCTCTTTGTGACTGTAAAGAAAAAGCACCGCATGTCATAATTTCAAAAAATTGAATTTATGCATTAATTATAGAATATAGAATTTACGTATTCTAAAAATGCATGAAAACAAATTTTATTGATTCAAAAAATAATGCAATTTAATTGAGATCCGATATTCCATTCATATGCATTTTCACAGAGTTAGAGAATACGACAATTACTCGTATTTTTCCTGTGTAATCCTTTCTTTTTAATTTTTATTGATCTGATTATATTATAAAATAAAGTGATCAAAATTATATTCTATATTTTTGTTTGACTAGAAATAGCATGCATGAAATGAAAAAGAAATAAAATAAAGAGAATACATTTATATTGTAAAAAGAAAACAAAGGAACATTGCTAATTACAAAATTGATATTAAGAATTTTAAACGATAATAGTATATGCAGTGTTTTTCTTTACAATTATAAATATATATATGTATTTATACATATATTCAAATATCCAAATTATATAAAAGATTATTTACAACTTTTCAATATACTAGAATTTTAAAAAGAAGTTACTGAATCAATAATAGATCGTTCTATATAATATTTATAAATTATCAAAATGTATAAACGTTTTAAAGTACTTATTAGAAACATGCAAACATTCAGAAAAATGACGCGGACATAAAATATTATGTATAGAATACAAATTTTTTTCTGTGATCTCGCTGAAACACTTGAGAAACATTGAAATGTACACGTAATGTTGAAAAATTCTACAAAATTACTGTTCTAATTTTTTTCAGTTCATATAAGTTTAAAACTTGAGAAATGAACCAAATCCTACATTAATCCTAATATAATAAAATTTGAAGCATTTGTTTCTAAAAAGTAATACTTTTTCTACCAAGAAAAAGCAAGTAGTAGGATTAAGTGTTCTTTACCAGTTAGAATAATTTATTTAAATTATACAATAATGTGAATTTTTAATGAGTGTAGGTGTTCAAAAGAATTTATTTTCCGAGTGTGCCGTGCATGGCGCCCTTTGCACAATTACTCGTTATGATTTTTTCTTTATGCATAATACATATCTATATATATATGTATATATATATATGTATACACATATATATATATATATATATACACACATATACACACACACATAGCATGTGATTTTCGTGTATAACGTACTATTTAAACCTGTTAATATTTTATTAAGTCGAAAATAGAGGTTGCCTGGAGAAATGTGTATGGAGTTAAGGGGTAAGTGTATATCAAAAAATACAGTTTTAAAAAATCGATATTTCCTGTGGATCACGTTTGTTTTGTACGTTTATCAATAGAATACATTTATATATACATACCTATACATATATATATATATTTTCAGATGATACACGAGCTAAAATTTTGTTCAAACACGTTTATGTTACCCTGATCCTTCTGAGAGCGTACGAAGTAGTTAATTGCTTTAATTGTGTAAGCAGAAATAATTAGATCCACAATAAGACCGACAATTAAAGTTACGTTCGAGAATTCAAGTCACTAACATGTTAGTGATTTAAAACGAAAAGAATTTTTTAAACACATGAAGACTTAACATATTTATTCGCTATTTTTAGCTAATTTAATTAATTAATGAATTAACATGCTAGTTTCTACTGGAATCCTCGACGACTATCAATTTTACGGATGTTCAAATTTCACGAGACAGAAAAATGGAAAACTCGAAATAGAGTATTAAAAGGTAACAAATTGAAATTTGAGCATTGTTATACGTTGATGGTGATAATTTGTATAAACATTGTACGATCTGCCAAGATCGAAAATTTTGGTGCGCTTTGTTACATATATCGGTAAATTTTGCCACTTTTGTATTATTTAGATACGAATTCTAGTCACTTGTGCCTTTCGATTTTCGAATTCAAAGTTTGTAGAAATCATTACGAAAAAAAAATTAAGTACCGTTCCTTAATGCGCTCTTAAAATCGAATCCTTTAATGTTTAATCCTACAAAATGTTTTTATAAAAGAAAAAAAAAGGCAACGGTTGTTCATCAATTAGAATTAATTACATTTTATATAATTATGGCATTTATTATTTTATTTATGTTATAAAACAAGAAAATACTAAACATATAGGTATATTACTACAAATCGATAAAATCGAAAGATATACAAATTCTATACGAAAAAATCGTGATAAATGAAATAAATATAACTCATATTTTATATCGTATACAAATATCAACAAAGTAAAATATTTATGATTTTTACATCAAATTCGTTGCATTGTATTTTGCTCACACTAAGAATTACGAATCATTATCGAAGTTGTAATATTATAATAGATTTAAGTATTGCGCGATAAGAAGACTATCTATCTAGTCAATAATGATCGTAAAAAAGTTAATATTCTATATCATAATGTATCGATCCATATGAATACGTGTTTTCAAATTAAAAAGAAAATTGCATTTTTTGCATGATCGAATTTGTTAAGCGAAAAAAACGAGAAAAAAAATATTCGTGACATTTGTTATAAACAAATTACCGTCTTTCAATGTAATTCAAAATAATCTAACAATATTTTGGCTCGTTGGCACACAACAAGGAATTTTAAATCATCTTTTATGCAGATTGAGGCATCTTTAACAATTTGATCGCTCACCTATTTAAAATTTTTAATGTTTACTTTCAAAAGACTTGTGAGAAAGTTGAAGAAAAATAATTGAAGTTTATGATCTTTATTATTATATTACAATTATTTCAACCTTTGAAATATTTACAATTATATCTAATTTATCATAAGAAATTAAAAATGCAGTCTCATAAAAATAATATTAAAACGTTTATGTTTACATATTGATGTTGAACTTGCTAAGTATGTTATATTTATATTAGTATATTAGTATATTAATTATATTGATTTATTAATTTATATTAGTATATTAACATAGTATATTAGTATATTAACGTATTTAGAATAGAAGTTGAACCAACATAAATATTTCCTTTTTAGTCTATAGAAATTTACATACACTTTATTTATTTTGTAAAAACGTAACGTTCTGTTTTATAAAATTAGGATTTTATAGTTTCAATTTTGATTTCAAATTAGTTCAAGAAGCATATTGAAGAGTTTTAAAAATATATTATAATCATACCATCAAGAAAAAAAATTGTAAAATTAAAAGACAGAAGGAAATCGTACAGAGAAAGTGCAAAAATAGTTAGAATTTTTTCTGTAGCAATATCAATAATGAAAAATGTTTATTTAAAGAGTAGCATTAAACAGATCTAGAACTGATTGTGCAAAAATCTTAAACAAGTGGGATCATCATATTATACTTGCAAAAATGTTAGATTTCCTAAAATAAGTAGCCCAAAATTGTTGCAAGATATTGTACAATTTCAAAACAAGACATATTAAGAAATAGAAGAATTATAAGATCTAATTTTCATATTCAAGAATGGCAAAAAGAAAACCATTCATATCGAAATAAGATCAAAGGGAACAATTTGAATTTGTCAAACAATATAATATTAAAAATTTTATATTTTTCATGAAATATATATTCAAATCTAGTGGGAAGGAAAAGATTTCGCAAAAAAACAAAGAATATTTTTAATAAACAACGTTAATTTTTTTAACAAGTATCTGAATTTGATTGATACATAATTTATTACTAAACAAAAATTCTTACAGTTATCGTCTTTGTTTTAATGTCTTCAAATGTTTGTATGTAGATTTATGTGACTGCGAAATTAGCGTTGATTATTTAAAAAAGCATTCAGATATATATATTTTGAAACTTAATCATTTTAGTTCGCTAAATGTAAAGATTTGCAAAATGATTCAATCAATTTCTATATTATGTATGGTGAATTTCTTCTCTTTCAGAAAATTATAATTTTATAACAAATTATGTTAATATAACAACGAAAGAAACATATTTTTGGCGGCTTCTAAGGCTCGAGGTTATGTATAATGGAAGTCGCACCACATTGCTTCTTAAATATGTTTATTAAGCATTTTTTGCTTCTTTCTTTTTTTACGCATCAACAGAACATAATGGATATAATAATGTAATTTCAGTAATATCTTACTAATTTTATCTGGTTCATTTATGTTATAATAACTATTCTTTATTTTTAATTTTGTTTTTTAAAAAAATTTAAGATCTTCAAAATATCACAAGTTTTTTGAAACAATTGAATGACGTTTTAGAATATACATATGCCTCATACTGCATAAATTTTGGAATTAATAAATATGTCAAATAAAAAAAAAGGTAAGTGTTGAACTGAAATCAAAATTTTTTAACTACATTGCATATATAGTTTATTGTCAGAGGTATAAAAAAAATTATAATACATATGTAAATATAATGGATATTATTTTTTAAAATTAAACTAACTTTTTATAACTAAATATAACAATATAAATATAATGAAAATATAATGAATTGCTAGACTAGGAGTTTTAATTTAACATAAATATTTCAACAACTTTATATATTTTAATGACTAATTTAAGAAATGTACTTTGCTTACTACATAAGAACTTTCAATGCTTAATTTTTATTCATGTACTTTTACATGTGTACTAATTTTTATTGTAATTTTTAGTACTTGTCTATACAACCAAAATTGTACTTGATAAAATCTTTACATTTCTTTATATATATCATAAAAAAAACCCATTAAATTCAATCTCAATTTCATTGTTAAACTGTGAGACTTGTCTGTGATAACAATTTGTATTTCGACAATAAATTTGTAAATACGTTTATATGAGTATGCACAGTCAAATTTTTAAAAAACCAAATAAGTAGTGTACAACTTTTCTTTTTTTTGGAAACCATTTTAATAAGAGCTACATTTACACATTAATATTCGTATCCTCTTTTATGAGATTTATTTATATGTTTGTTGTGTATATATAATTAAGAATGAAGATTGCAGGCAGTGAGTTTTTTTTCTATCATACAATTTACATGATAAGCATGGCCACAATCAAATATTGCAATTCCATTATTACCTAATAAAACTGGTGTTTGAAGGGACAATGTGCAACAAGAACATGTAGATAATTTATTTTGATAACGCATCCCCCAATGATGTGGCCCATTCTCGAAAAGATTCTTATTAATAACTTTATTTAAGTCTTTTTTGAGAACTTCTACCAATTGATCTTGAATCTGTAAAAAATATAAATTGTTTGTACTTATAGTTTAGTTAAAACACAAACACAAATGCTGAGATGTTTTTTTATTTTAGTAAATAATTTTTTAGAGATTAATTCAATAGTGACTACCTTTGTAGAACATATTGTATCATATACAGATGATTCCAAATTATTTTTATTAAAATTAATGGTACACTTCATTCCATGATGATATAAAAGTTTTGTAAATACTAAAGATTGAAATATACTGCAAAATCAAAATATTTTATCATTTTTTTATTTCTTTATATTTAAGAAAATATAAAGAAAATAATATGTCTAAGAAAATAATGCTCACCTTCTATCAATATGAATGTTTGGAATAGCTTTTTCTAATTTTATTAATAGTGTCATGGCAATGTCAGGTCCCTGTTTTTTCATGATTTCATATATCACAGCAGTCCAATTTACCCACTCTTCGTGATTTCCCCTTTTCATAGACTTTCCACAGAATAGACACTGTCCTTCTTGTATTTCTTTTGTATACGTTGCAATATAGTTCCAATGTTTTCCATCCAATAAAGGTAAAAGAATGGAAAATACAATATTATCTCTAGTTTGAAGGCATTGACGTATTAGATCATTCGACATAATACCATGCTGTTCTGTGTAAAGTGGCAAAAATTCTCGCCACATATAAGGTATTTTGTAACATAAACTTATACAGTGCTCCTTACATTCATCTAACATTTTCTTAAGAAGGGATCTACCAATTTCCAGGAACTTTGGTTCTATTAGTTCTTTCATTGGATACACACTACCACAGGTACATTTTCTGCAACTCTGTGTATTCACATTAACAAAAGTTTTCATTATCTGTTTTATAATATTTTCGTTATCTGTAGACTGTATTAGTTGTATTGAAACATTTTCTAATAGAACATTAAAATAATATAGTTCTACGCTTCTTAATACTTCATATACAAAATTCTTTAATTCATCTAAGTTTTCATATGAATCTTTGATAACATTCATCCTCCAATCTATATCTAAAATTATTTTTTCTAATTCTTCTTCATCCATTAAAGGCCTAATATTACCAACTAATGCATATATAATTTCCAGATCTGCTTGTATTCTTTGTGTTACACTTTTATTTGAATTCAATATCTCTTTGGTTTCCTCCTGACTTTCTTCTATTTCTTCCGCTGTATTGCAATTTCTGTCTTCATCCCTTTTCACTTTATTATCAAAGTCATTTAATAAATTGGTTGACGTTTTCTTTTCTGTTATTAATTCGATTTCAGAAAGACTTTCATTATTTTGAAGAGAGCAATGGGATACAGAGTGAAATTTAAAACTTTCTTCATTTTTCAGATCTGAATTTCCGCAATTAACGATTACAATACCTGAATCTAATTTTTTTGGAACTATTTTCACATTAGATTCTAACGAAAGTATTAAAGGATGAATTAATGTTGACAGTTCATCATCTCTAAATATCCTATTCTCTATATCACAAATATTATTAATCTGACTATTCTTTATTAATTTCTTTAATTGTACTTTATACATCAGGCATATCTCTAAACATTCGTAATATTTTTTCTGGCTGTACAGTCGTAATATTAGGGAATCTAGGAGAGATAAAACTAAACAATGAAATTCACCATCAGACGTCATTAAATATATCTTGTTTTCTATAGTCTCTGCGAAAGTTATATTTGAAAATTCGTTATTCCACAGTACCACAGTTGCATTCAGCGGATCAATAATGTATAGACCAGTGGAAGTATATGAAAATAAGTACTTCTCTGCAATAACAAACAGATGGGAGAAATTAATAGATTGTGGCAGCCAGATTTGTTCAGTTTGCTTTTGGTAAATGAGCTTTCTAATATTTGGCCTGCATATTACTGTAGGTGAAATAGCAAATGCTTCTTTAAACTGATGAGTTTTCATCACTACTCCATTTGCAGACACTTCCCAAAGTCTAGATCCTGGTCTAGCACAAAATATTTGAGGAAAATTTTCATCTTGCTCCTTGCTATTACTCTCTGTAATGAAATTAAAAGAACCCTTTTTACTAATTAATTTTTCTTCCTTTTGGTTGATCAAAACAGTCTTATTTTCTGTAAGGTATGTTTTATAGAAACAAGCACCAAATTCTCCGTTTCGTGCTTTATTTCCTACTTGTTTGTAATGTTCTTGTATTGTATCACATATGTAACAGCGTGTCAAAGTTGACACTAACAATAAAGATGATGAGAAGCTAAGTTGTACAATAGTTGAATCTAAATTCATCAGTGTACAAGCCGGTGCTTGAAACATGCCATTTACCTGAAAGATGATCATTTTATTAGTATTGTTAAATCTTTTTAATAAAACAGATTAAAATATTAAAATGAAGACTTACTGTAAAAATAGACAGGACCATAACAGAAACTTTTCCATTCTCATCTCCAATATATAGTTCAGAGCTATTATCGTTCCAACAAAGGCAGTTAACTTGTTTATGAATATGTTCACTTGATATGGCTATCAATTTTGGCATAGGCTTTAAAGCTACTAGACAAACTAAACCGCGAATTGTTGTTAAGGCAATTGTTTTCTCATCAGGTGATATGAGAACACAAGAAACTGCTCCTTCCTGTTGTTATAGAATATATAAAAATTAAAAATTGCTGTTTTCACAATCTAATACTAGATTAACATACAAATTGTTTAATCTTTTACTAATAAATTAAGAAAAAAACTTACGTACCGATAAGGGTATCAATTGTATAAAGGAGCATGGTTTCCTTGAAAATAAGTAGATACTACCACTAGTTGAACCTAATACGATATAGTTTGGAGATGTATTGAAACATGTATACTGTAACACAATTAATTTCATATTAATGAAGTAATTGGAAGATCGATATTTTTTAATTGTTTTGAATTAACATTATACTCTGAACCAAAGTTAAAATTTACATATATTTTAGTTTTATTTAAATTATTATTTCAGAAGAGCAAATATTTAGTTTAATTAATTTCCATTTGCATAGAATACATTTAATGCTAAATTGAAATTTAATTATTTCAAAAACAGTACACGTGCCATACGAGATTAAAAAATGATTATGATTAAAGCATTTTGCGTAATTGTAATATTATGCTATAAATTAATCGTGATAAATCTTACCCAACAGTATATGCATAAGCACAGTGGGTCGTGAGAAATGCAATCAATAAAAATACTACGAATATCGTGTTAACGAGTAATAAACAATGAGACATATTATTGTGTTGCATAAGAATTAATTTTCAGTTTGAAGGGAATACCTTGATTCGTTGAGTTGAATTAATAGGCTTATAAAGAAGAGGATTTATTTCCTCATATTCTGACAACACGTAAGGAAATTCTTGCATAATTTGTGAAAAAAAATCCTGTACGTAATTATATTGACAAACAATCAAAATTATTACACACGAAAGACAGTTAACTATGATAAACTACGATGAGCTTTTACGTACGGTTTACTGTATTTCATGCGCGAGATACATCTGTCAGAACATCGAACGTTTTCACATAGAGGGCCGTCCTTACTATTTAAAGTGCATGCTATTTAACTGCGCTGACAGTGATTCTCAATAGAATTAATTATAGGCTCATTCCGTTCTTACCTTTCTTCTATTTTTTTTCTTTTCTTTTGTAAGCAGAATTTTTGCAGTAGCGTCTCTACTATGTATATTATTTAACATAAAACGGTGTAATAAATTTAGACATCACTATTCTGATGATATTCTGGTATCAATTCTGAACACAAATGTAAACCAAATTTGGTCCAAACGTAATTTGAATCTATTATGAACTTTAGGTATGTAACAATTTTAACAATATATATATCAAGGTTATTAAAATCTATAAGGAACCGTTTTATAAATAACTATTAAGCAGATATTCAATGGTATAATGTAATTTTATAAAAGAAATATCGTACGTTAATATAAGATTTCAATATTCTTCGCTCATTTAATTAAAACATTATAGACATATATTATAAGATTAAACATACCATATTAGCAAAATGAATTTGGTCTTCACAAAATTACATATGTGCAAGTCAACATCTTAAATAAGCATTCGGTTTTAGTCATCATTTAGTCACGAATTATACAATTGAACAAATAGCTCATCTTTGAGCTTGAGATAGTTAGTGAGCTTTTATTTTTATTAACGCGAGGTTTTTAAGGAAATTGAGACAGGTGCTTTACTATGTTTTTGATCGCGGAGGGTTTCACGACATTCTCCATATTCCCTTGTATCATAAGACGTTTACGGTCTTCATTTTTCTTTGCGAGTCGTTTGTTTCTTCTGCCCTCATAAATGGGATGAATTGTCGCCTTACGTTCGTTTGTCTGCAATTTTCATTATCTTATGAACTAATTCATTTTACATTTATTATATTATTAGACTTTTTGTTACATAACACTAAGACAAAACATTATACAATTTTACTCAATAAACATCAAATCCTAACAAATAAATAAATAACCTAAATATGTAAATATGTAAATATTTATATATTTACTATACTATATATTTACTATATATTACATGGTGGTATATTTTACCAATTTACCGTTTTTAAAATATATACCAAATATAGTAATACATAGTAAATATGTATGTAAGTAAATTAAAAATATATATATAAATACATACATATACATTAATATATTTATTTTTTATATAAATATATATTTTTACATTATAATATATATTTATATAATATTTTATATAATTTATATTATTTCACCTGTTCAAGGTTTTCTTGAAATACGATCGTTTGGTACGGAGAGCTCTTCGATATTTTATTACTTTTAGAACGAGTCCTATTATTCGTCTCTTCAAACAAATCATCGTAAAACATAAAACGTTGAGATCTGTCCCTAACTTCTGACCTCCTCCACTTTATCACGGACCCGAAGAAGCACTTGAAAAATTTATTTCTACCCTTGAACCCTTTCTTGGAAGTACTCCTTCTCGAATCTTTCTCCATTTTCAAACTTGTAAATTCAAATTTACAAATTCTCTCCAACGTATTCCCCTTGCGATTGTTTGGACCGCTTTCCGAAATGTAGGAACCCATGACGCCTATCCGACTTTGCAATTCGACTCGATCTCGTCTAGGATCGAACGTAGAGGGATCATAACACGCTCTCCTTTCGTAGTTACAGACTTCGATGTCATTTTTTGAATCACACTGTACATAATCCCTCTTGCAATATTTCCTATCTTTTTCATTTAATTTAAAATTATTTTCTTGATCGTTGAAAGTTTTTTCAGTTATTGATTTCAGAGAGTTGTTACTCTCAGTACAATTTTCTAATGCAACTTTTCTCCCCGTTTCAGTGTTTAAGCATGCAAGTTCTTCCGAACATATTTTACTTGCTTCGACACTCGAGGAAACAGGAGGAATTTCTGTTTCGTTGTTTTCGATTTCGAGCTTTCTGTTGTTCCTTCTGTAATACCTCGTGAAAAATTCATCATTCGCTATGCAAGCTTCGTTTTTATTCTCGAAAGAAGCAATTATTTTCTTCACGAAATTCTGAGATCTATTGACGGATTGTATCTTCTTCGATTCGTCGTTAATATTCCCTGAGAAACGTTTCCTTCTTTCTATAAAATCCTCCACAGTATAGGTTTTGTATTTGTCTTCAGTCGAAGTAGAATTCTCTTGTAATTTCTTCTTGTTGTGCGCCGTTTGAATTTCCAAAATGTGCGATGTGGATTTTGAACGTAGCGTCATCTTCTCTTTATCAGCTTTTTTGTTTATTTCAAATGTCGACGTGCATATAGCAAATGCGCAAAGAGTTAATTTGGCAAACCTTTCTTCTTTACTTTTTCACTTTCTATACTTATGTTTACTTGGCCTGTATACATCACGACATTTAACACCGTAATGACAACGTCTGTAATTAAATTTACTATTCGTTACTTCGGTAGATAGTAAATATAGTTAAAGGTCGTACACACGGCTGTACACTTCGAAATATATATATTATTAACATTTAAGGTATGGATTAGTCTTCATCGAAAGATACATTTGATATTACATTTGATATTACAAATTTGTTAATTATCATTTAGTGCGAAATAATTAATTTAGTTGTTTAATCGTAATAGAATGGTTGCGATGACTTGTGCTCCTGATACAAAATTAAAATTTGCCGCGAGAAACACATTCTGAATCTTCTTAGAATTGAAGCACCACCTCCTGATGCAAAATTCAAATTTTCAGCCAGAAATACCTTCTGATTTTCGCTTAAAATATTCCCGCTTAAAATTTTATCGAAAAGCACTAAAAATTAGTGTCAACTAAAAGTTAGTGTTCTTCTAGATATACCCCAGGCTAAGATTTTTTATTTAGAGTCCTCGCTCTTTCCCTTCCGTCCGGGGATTTTCCGAAACTACAACTAAAATTTCATAAACTGTTTCAATCCTGTTACATTTTGTTCTATATTTTATTCATTGAAGGATTTAACAATCTGAAAATAAACGGGAACTTGACCAGTACAGAATTAATTAAATCACGCGACAATATCATTAATCATTTTTTAGCGAAATGAAAAACTATATGTCGTTATTACAATATCATTTCACTTTTTTTCTAGAATTATAACAAGTACTACGAATCCCGTTTGAAAAATATTGTTTTATATCGCGAGGAATGTAAAATATCTTAATCTTAGTATCGTATTTGAAATTCTGAAATATTAAAATCTCGCAAGAATTTTTTTTACAATTTTTCCTTAAATAGATTTAAAATTTGTGAACATTAATTTCATGGTAATAAATGGACAAGACTTTCTCCAGTTTTGTATCATTTTATTTTTTATATAGCAAGTGAGTCAACATTAAAATTAGTCTTACATTTCAATTTCTACATTTCATCGGGTTTAAGATCTTAAGATAATAATTGCGTTGATTTCGAAATATGTTGTCGGACAATTGTTTTGTAATGTTACAAAAAAATAAAAAAACGATTAAATCAAACTTTTTTTTTTTTAATTCAAGGGAATTATCGATATAAAATTAGTAATATCATTATCATTAATTATCACGTGACAATATCATTAATCATTTTTTAGCGAAATGAAAAACTATATGTCGTTATTACAATATCGATAATTGTAAGACTAATCACTCTATAATTGTAAGACTATTTACTTCTAAATAGCATAGAGTGACTACTGATGAGTATGCTGGCATTACCAATGTGACTTGTTATAAATTCGTAATTGATTTTATTCATTTTCCATTTGACTAGGTGGAGAATACGCGCCAGAATAATTTGCACGAAGCGATATACGAGAATGTTCGATAAAACACGATGAAAAATTTTTCAAAGGCACAAATTCAGAGAACAAATGGAAAATTACTCTCAAATGGAACATAATAAAATAAAAGCGAATAAAATCAATTACGAATTTACAATCAATCACATTGCTAAAAATTTACTGAACGCAATAGGTGTATCCGGCAATCGATATCGGTTTCGGAGACCATTTTCGCCTAATGTTAAGCTTACGTTTAGATTCAGAATTGTCGTACCAGATATTATTTGCAGCTGAGGGCACGGAATTTAGTACAGACCTCTCAGATCTATCTGAATAACCCGAATCTATTATCACGGTCTCGTCGATTTTGGACGGTTTCTTAGCGACGTTCTCCTCCTTGCTAGTGGTTTCGCACGTTGCTTGTTGCGAAAATTCGACATCGTCCTCGTCTTTAATTGGACTGATACACGGGGAGTAACAACTGCTCGATATTTTGGAGACGACGCTTAACAGGGAACTGCTTGCCGGTAGTTTACGACGTATCGGTATCCAGTAAACGATATTGTCTCCCTCCTCTTCAGTTTTCTTTTCAGTTTCCACCGTCAGGTTTGCCATGCCCGTTGTTATTTTCTCAACGCCGTATCTTTTCTTGTCGCATTTTGGGGTGGGTGGTCTTTGATCGTAATTGGTATCAATAGAAGTATCCGTGTTCTCGAAGAAAGTCGACGTGACGTAAGATTTCGTCTCTAACTCGCTGCAGTTGTCTTCCTCGTCTGGGTGCGTCATCATCTTGATCGCAGAAGTGTCTCCTTCCTTGACGTCCACTAGCTGCCTCACGAAATCTTCATTCAGCTCAGAGCTCCTGCTGCAACGCGATTCCGATATCCTCGCTTTCTCGAAGTTTTGAATAATTTCCTGTACCGAGTTCTCGCGATTTGATTGTCTGTTCTTCCTCTTCAAACCTAGGAACTTGATGTACGACCATTGTTCATCCAAGTTTATTCTCTTCTCTCGAGAACAGATATTTGGCAGTTTCTTGTCAGCGGTCAACATTTTTGCTTCGATATTAATACTTCTAATGGCATCGTATCTTGAGATTCTCTTTTTTCTCAACTCGCTTCTTGGCGGATGAGAATCCTCCAGCTTTATTAACTTGTGAATCAGAGGGTCACATTCTATTGGTGTAAACAAATTTCGTGTTGACGAGTTTCCTGATCGAATGTTCAAACTTTCGGACGAAGTTTCGGCGTAACTTTGATCGAAATTGTTCATGCCTGAGTCGATCGTTTGATTATTTTTCGTTGATAACGCTTTGTTGGATGAAGGTTTCACGCAACTCTGGTCACAACTGTTCAAGCTTATGTTACTCTCGAAGAAGGCTGCCTTTTCTCGAACTAACTCGGTCAATCGAATATTCCTCCGTGGCAATTTGTTGAACGATGATTCTGCGTTAATTTTATCAATAGTTGAGTTACTTTCGTAGATGGACGTCTTTTCTCGAACCGATTTGCTTGGCCGAACATCCGCCATTGGTAACAATTTCTGTTTCTTGGATGAAGATATTATGTAACTTTGATTAAAGTTTGAATGATCCAAGCTTGAATTACTCTCGAAAATAGACGCCTTTGCACGAACTGAGTCGTTCGATTGAATATTTCTTTCCAATAGAAATTTGTCGGACGAAGTTCTCGCGTAACTGTAATCGAGACTGTTCAATTCTGAATTTTCGAAGATGGACGTCTTTTCTAAGATATTCGGAGACAACCTTCTAGACTTTGAAATATTCTTAGACCTGTTCAACAGATTCATCGCTCTATTCATAGAATCTTGTTGAGACGTAGAAAAATCCTTTGTAGCAAGATCGCAAGGAACTTTCTTCAATTTTTTAGGTCCTGACATTGTTCTCACGAAAGAGGGCTTTGGCGTAGAAGTGGCGCGAATGTCAAACTCCGTATGTGCCAGTTTTATCGGAGTTGGAACTCGAGAGACATTCTCCTTTTGCCTGCTTTTCTCAGTCGCGTCATTTTGCTTCGAGATCTTCTGTTTCTTCGAGGCCTGTAACTTCTTCGCGAAAAGGTTATCGTCGTCGTTCAAATACGTTTCGAACTCTTTCGAAATGTCGATCTTCGGCCCGGGCGGTAAAACGAGATTTAGATTCGAGATTTTTCTAGAAGGCGACTTTTTGGGAAACGTTTTGCAATTTTTTTTAGATTGCTTCGCCCCTGTTGGGTGGTCTATGTCGAAAATTTCTTCTTCTTTGGACGCGCGCCGCTTACGGTTAGTTGACGGCAATTTCTGCTCATGACACGTATTTTTATCAATAGGCATTTTTGTTACGGGTAATGCCGCGTTTTGAGTTTTCTCGTTCAGACTTCTCTCAACATCTGAAATTAAAAATCATAGTGAATATCTGAACGGTGTAGAATGATTGAAATACATATCCAAAACTCTTATTACTAAATAGTTTCTTATATTCGAATCCTCGTTATCCAAATAATCTGAACGTTCAACTAATATCCTATTATTAACACGTTGAATGCCACGGGGGTCACCGGTGACCGGCACTCAACTTGGCGGTGGGGCCATGGGGGCCACCGGTGACCGGCGCGCCCAGATTCATAGAAATATATATAATTTAAGCAAATGTCAATACTTATAAATTTTTATTATTACCATCGTTAATGCAATAGTGTGAAAAAATGAATGCAGTATAAAACATCTAAAAAAAGTTTTATTTACACATGAAGTATACATTTATTATCCGCGCATATTACGATGTGTGGTATTAAAGCATTTCAAACAAAGAAATAGTGAACTACCACAGTTTTCACAATATGTCACGACTTTTTTAGTACAGTTTTTTGCAATTTTCCTTCCTAGCTTCTTTGAATTGTTTTGATAACAAATTTTGCAAAATCGTCGCACTGTTCGAGCTATTCCCGGCATTGCTTTTAATTCATGACGTGGTTTTCTCAGCAAGCTTTTAAATGGAGAAACTTGATGATCACGACAATTTGATAATTTCCGATTGCATTTTTGAGTAGAAGTAACGCGAAATCGCACTCCAGCGCCACGGAGGTCACCGGTGACCCCCGGTGCAATTTCCACGTCAAACATCGCTATCGCCTGTAACTTATCCGTTGCAGATGATACTTCAACAATACATTATATGTATCGTATAATAGAAAATTCATCGTGGCGCCACGAGCAATCCCTGTCAAACTGGCGTGGCACTCAACGTGTTAAACAGAATATTTAACTAGCAACAGATACTGTTCTATCATTATATGTTTGTCATATTTTTCACAATTTCAAAAAAACTAAAATATGAGATACAAGATTTTACTGAAAAAAAAAAGAAAAACAATATTGATAAAATATATTGTAAGAAACTATCTTTAAATTCGTAATCAAGCTTACGTGTCTTAAATATGTTTTCGCACACTAAAAGAGTCAATGAAAACAAGTATTCGATAATTAGTACAAAACTTTAAAAAAAAATGTAAGTCTACAGAAGTATGTACGCTAAAGAAGGTCAGACAGTTTAACGTCTAAAAAAAAAAATATTGAAAATGAGATATTGAATATGAAATAAATATCGAAATAAACTTTACGATAATTTCCTTGATCTCCACATTTAATATCAAAAACACGATTGTTCTGTTATCCGAAAATTCCCTTAACCGAACACTTTTGTTTCCCTAATTAGTTCCGATGATGATTATACATTAGAGTTGTGATAAATGATGAGAGCGTAAATATATTACGGTAAATGCATTCTAGTATTCAAAAATTTTACTAAGCGAACGTTAGTTTAAATTTTATTGTAATATAACAGACATACTTTCTAAGAAGAGTTCATCGCAGATTTCAATTCAAAAATCTACACACACACACACACACACACACGCGTATATATCAAACATTAATAAATACCTGATAAACTAGAAAACGAATCTAATGTACGATTTTTTTGAGGCGAAAAATTCTTCCACAGTGTACGAGATTCAAACGGCTTGGTGTTTAATAGTTTCGACGAACTCGTATATTTGTTTAAGTACCAATCCGGAATTGATAGTCTTTGGGGAAACCGTTCGACCCTCAATTCCGCCTCTGTTAATTTTCTGTCCTATTGAACAAAAATAAAAAAATAATTAATAAAATATTCAGATTTGTTAATATCTATGTCTTTAATCAAAATCACATAAAAGTGATTTTCCCTTGAGGGATTCTTCAATTTTATGGTTGAGATTATAAATTAATTGATACCGCTGGTTCTTTGTATCAATACAATAATGTGTAAATAATATATAGAAGAAAATTAAAAAAAATTAAAATTGAATTGAGCTGAATTAAAAATTAATCAATAATACAAATTATATAAATTAGAGAAGAAATTATACAAATTACAATTGAATTAAAAATTGTGTAAATTTTGGAAAATTTTATTAACGTTATATATTAGCTCCTTTAACTTCTTCAATTATGTTTTAAGTTATATTATTATGAATGACCTGAATGAATGACAGAAAATATTTAGATTTAATGAAATATCATGGTCTTATGAAAATATTTAGATTTTCCAAAGTCTAAAAATCGTGTACAAACTACGTGAGTGAAGTAATTTTTCATCAATACCACGTGAGAGCGGTTCATTTAAGTATCCCCTAAACATTTTACAAAATATCTTCTTTTTTCAAAATTTCTTTAAAATTTTCAAATAAATTTTCTTTTTATACATATATACATACGATTTTATACATAATACAATTATATATTTCTTTCAAATCATTATAACACTATACAACACTCTACAACAATTTGACCTTCAAATCTTGAACGCCGAAAATTAAAGTTAAACCAGCTAAATTTGAAATTCATAGAAAACGTTGATTTTGACAGAAAAGGAGAACGCTTCGAATATTTAGTTAACATATTAAGTTAAATAAAATGAATGATAAATGCTTGCAAATTTCTTGATCAAGTCATTCTTCGTGAATATTCAAAGAATAATTCATTATATTCGTACGTTTTCGCGTCTCTGATAAAAACCAGCTTCAGTTCTTCATATGAATTTCAAATTAAACTCCATATTTACTTTTACATATCTAAACATATTTTCTCATCAGTTACACGATGCAACAAATGAAAATAAATAATTAAGCGGAAAAGAACATCGATAACTTTGAAAACTTTTCTTGCAGGATACTACTCTTGATACCATCCAAATTACGTGGGAAATATTTTCTTTTACATGATCATTGAATAGTTTATTCAAGACAAAAGTATCACTAAATATAAAAAAAAGAAGGAGTGATAATTACAAATATGTAAAATTTATAAACTCAACTTACGCATTTGTCGTCGATATGCAGCATATTATTCCTGATCCACGTTGTTGACATTGCTACTTTCAATTAATATAGTCAGAATCACCCCAAAAGAAAAGAAAACAAGTAGGGAAGACGAAAGCTACGAATATTAATTAATTTTGAATTTAAAAAAACAGAGAAGACGAAAACTGCGAATAAATTAATTACGAATTTAAAAAACAGAGAAGACGAAAACTACGAATAAATTAATTAATCAAACTCTAAACGATTGCTTAGGAAACGGGGCGTTCGAAGTCTTCTCTTGACATCACCGCACGTTTACAATGTACAAACCGTCCGCTGATGTCGACGTAAACAAGAAACACGAGCAAATGGTTTCAACCCCTGCGAACTTGTTAATATACCGGTAACCCCACTCCTGAAACATGAAGAGAAAATTCTTATTTCTGAAAGTACGGTTATTTGCAATGTGCAGAGATTACCCTGATCCCTTGAGAGACTTTGAGCTTGCAAATGAAAAATGAAGAAGCTCAACTAAATGTTTTGTGAGGCAGGTAATAAATCTTATTGGCATTGTCTTTTTTAAAGCGAACTACCGGCAAATTTTGTCCAGCAATTTTCAAATGGATTTTTCATGGGCCTTCCGCGACGAAGCGACCTTCCTTCTGTCAATAAAATTCAATCCTTATTGTCTTGACAGTTTTCTATATAAGATTTACAAACGTTAAAAATTATTGCTTGGGAACCAAGGCTGGGCAATACTCAAATGATATACAAGGGTCCATTATAGGGATAGTATAAGGGAAAATGTCAAATTTTAGCTTTCTCGGAAAACGAAAATTACCTTATTCAATTCATTACTTTTGAAATGTATTATTTAAATAATACGCAAGTCTGCACAATTCTAACATATATATATATATATATATAATTCTAACATATATATATATATATAATTCTAACATATATATATATATATATATATAATTCTAACATATATATATATATACAGGAACTATTATCTTTCATTTTGCATTATTTTTAGAAATAATTATTTGGAAATAATTTATTTTTCAAATAAGATATTGGAATTTATTGCATTCGTTCTTACTTTGACAACAAACTTATTTCTTGTTGTTTTATTTAAAGTCTTTCTTATTTGTTGTTTTGATTTCAAACAAAATACGCCCAATCCTGCTTCGAAATAGATTTTTTATTATAATATAAATATAATATTATGTAATATAAATACTATTTATATATTATATAATATTATTTATTATTTATATTAATTAAATATTATTTATATATTATATTGAATTGAATTATATTATTATATAATTTGAATTCAATGCGTATTTCTAGTCACTGACTATGTCGCTTCACAAATTAAAATTTTCTGATTTTTGCATTATGAAAAGATATGAAGTTGTATATTGAAAAGCAAAAATATAAATAAATATAGTGTTTTAATTTTACTATTTGGAAAGATGGTATAATTCAATGTTCGCACGATGTTTTTGATTATTTTGTAATTTTGATTAAAAATCAAACAATTTTAAAATGAATTCAAGATAAATTAGATCAAATGAAGATAAGATTCGATAAAAAAAATAACAACATTATTTTATACATTTAAAATGAAACTAAATAAGTACCGTATTTACGGCAAATATTCTGATACTCTTCTTTCAAATCTTCGTAAAGTTTGAACATTATAGAACAAGAAAGAAAGTAATTGAAGTGGAGAAAATTTACGATGTTAGAAAAATAAATATGGTCACTGAATTTACTACCTGCGGTAAAAACACTGCACTATTACAGTAAATTCTTCGAAATATTTACCTTCTTAAACATTGTTAAATTCATTGCCAACGTTGTAAATTGAAATCAATGTTCTTCAGCTAATATCACACTCCGCTAGATAAATACGTGAATAGATGAAACTTCAAATACTGATTACATCTTACAGTCTTACATAAAATTATTTATGTATAATAAATAGTTAGTAAAATACTTGCAAACGTTGCACTGCTATAATTATATTCAACTGCTATAATTATATCCAATTTGCATGTAACAGTTAGATATATCAAGCTAACAGCTCTGATATTCAATTAAAATTATCGTGTTTGTCTCCGTTAAAAAATGTTTGTACACATTTGCATACGCATGCGACTCAGATGCCTGTGCAACACCTTGTTTCACCACAAAAAGTGATAATAAATGAGTGGAAAAGTTCATAATATTTAGCGAATAATTGATAATTACATGCGTAAAAAGTCATTGAGGGAAATGACCTGGTTAAAAATATTATGTTTCCTGAAATAACATGTTTCCTGAACTCGTAGCTCGTATAATTACAGGTGATAAGTATCAATACACGTAACATATCAAGTACAAAAAAGTAATATTACAGTCTGACAAATTTTATTTGTTTCTTTTTTTTTCCTTTTTTATAGTAATGAATAGTTATCTCTGGCAGATTTTTACGCACTGATTACGAATTTGAAATCTACGTACGTGTGTATGTGTGTGTTTGTAAATATGTTTCTTATATACATACATACATACATACATATATTTCTTCGACATTCTCAGTTTTCGCAAAATTTAATTTTGAAAAAAGAACGAATGTTCAACCAGTTTTGGATTTGAACGATAAAAAATATGGATATAAAAATACATTTTTATAATAAGATGTAATTAGATGTAAAATAAGTATAATTCCTGTATAATATAACAAATATAATGATGACATAATGATGTATGTACATTATAAACACTTGAGCATATTCAAACAATTATTAAAGTGATCGAGATGTTGACTTTGTTTCAATTTTTCAGATATTTTTCAGTTTCAAAAAAAACTAAATGCTGTAGTAAAATTTCACGTTAAAACTCGGAAAATTAAAATAAGTTTAAAAAAGTTTTAATCATTTTAATTATTGTTTGAATATTGTTAAAACTTTTAATAATGTCACACTTTTATATATGTAATTGTATTTGTCAGAATCCATAGAATTATTTGCCATTGTGGAGAGATTAGAAAACCGAAATTATTCGCTGTAAAAAAAAAATTTTTTTCGTATCATACAGGGCAACTGACAATTTTTCTCTAAACTAAGATCCTTAAAAAAACATTTCGATCTTATCTGGTACTGATTAATAATTAATCATTCGTTACTTACAATATTTTAACATCTATTACAATAATAAATATTATTATCGATGTTCTTTCGTTTCCCAGTTTGAATATTTAAATCCAAAATATTTTAATATGTATAAATAAATATTTAGTTTAAATATTAGTTAAATGGTAAAATAATTAGTAAAATTAGTTAAATAGTAAAATAAATTGGTAATAATTATTAAATTAATAACAATTAATCATTATTATATTTAATAATTATTAAATTACTAATAATTAGTAGTTGTTATTAAATTAGTAATAATTACTAATAATTAATAAAATTAGTAAAATAGTAGTTAAATATTTTAATATGTTAAATATTGAAATCCAAATACGTTCTTCCGTCTTCAATTTCAATGTTTAATTACCGACAAAGTTGATACAATTCGTTTAAAAAATAAAGAATCACAAGAGAAAGCTACGCAGTTTTATCTGCATAATTTCCCACAGTGAAGTTTTTCCTTTCTTTGGATGTTCGCGCTAATTAAAAAATTGACGGTATTCGGTGCATTCTCCTCAGAACAACACGCCGTAGTGCTTCCACCAAAGCAGCCAATTCAAACCAATGGTGGGAGAGACTACAAAAGTGGGGAGTTCACTTGAGTTAGATACATACTATAGTTTCGTTTCCTAGAAGAGTACTCTAAACACTCCACCGCGGTCTTATACGTCCGCGGCGTTCCATCTGTCAAAAGAATTATTATTTATTTATTTGACCGAATGACAAGTGTTGAAAAATACTTGGTACAATAATAACAACATCGAATCATTGAAAATTAGATGTAATGTATAATTGTAATATAATCCAGTGTAATTGGTGAACATTTCGTTGGAGGAGTTACCTACCGCAATAACGGGATCAATCCGAGGTAAGAAGGAGCAGGTAAGAATTTTGATAAATGGTCTAGGTAGTAATATTATGTAGCGCATAAATGTAAACGGTCAAGGCTGTTTCTCTCCAAAATTTTTCGTATACCTGAAATGAAAAATTGTCGATATTTTAAACTGCTATAATTTCGTTAAAAAAAATTGTACATAATTGTACATAATTCGATTAATCCGTTATATAATAATTCAATCGATATAAATTGATCTAAATGAGATTTTTAAATCCCATTTTAATTTTGGCAACTCTAAATTCGTTCCTTTCTTTCGAAGATGTTTATCATGCAGCAAATTCTCGAAATTCAAATATTCAAATTGCTGAAAAATTTTCTTCATGATGTAATAAAAAAATTACTAAAAAAAAAAATAAGAAATACAAAGAGAATACTTGAATCTCTGAATCGCTGTATTAATTGTATGGGAAGTAAATTTAAAGAAAAGAATAAGAAATAATTTGGAATTTTTTTCATTTTGTTTCTTTAATAATTTATATTATATAATATTTAGATGTAGTGTAATTTATTATTAGAGAGGGGGATTTGATGAAAACAAATAAGCAAATTATATCGTTTGAACATTAATTATTATTAATTAATATATTGATTAATATTTTATTGTAAATATTTAATAATTTTACTTTGGAATACTGATAATATTGTGTTCGAAAAGAAACAAGATAATAATTGCATAGAATTATAGTATTATAATCAAAGGGTAAGTAGAAATCACGAGACGTGAGAGTGAAAGTAAATACAGCAAGTTCGCTTCTAATACAGCGAAGAAATTTGCTTGCTGTCTTTTTCGACAAGAAAATTGATTAACCGTACCAAAGTTTATTATTTATTTATTTTTATCATTTATAGATTATTATTATCATCAAATAGAAATGATTAATTTTTTGTGCAAAATGTACAATATTTCTAACGAAATCATCGAATAATTATTAATTTTATTTTTATATAGATAGAATGAAACGTGTTCCACAATTGATACGTCGATTTACGCAATCACGAAACGACCTTCGAAGAATTTTGTGTTCAGGTAAGAAGACAATTAAATAATTAAGAACGCAAACTATCATTTTCTCACTTGTACTTGAACATCAATGCCATCCCATCGTTATTGAAAAGTTATTATTATGATGGTCGAAGCGCAATTTCTAAATCGCGTCACGTAATTACTTTTGAACGCGTTCATCGCCCAAGAGATTTCTTTTCATGAAAGTTACCTTGCGTAAACGGCAAAAATTATATTTTTTTTTGCAATAGGACAAATAATATTTATGGACTTTTTGACTCTAATTTATCTTGAGTAATATTTACTTTTAAAAATGTGCCAATCGATGTTAAGAACTAGTAAGAAGTTTTATTTGTATTGTGATATAATAAAAGAATATTTTTCATTCTAGATGATTTATTTAGTAATGAATTTAAAATAAAATCTTCTTGTCTGTTAAAAATTATACAAGATTATACTACGACTAAAACTTAATATTCATCAAAATTTTACAGATTTTGTAAATACCAATATCACATTTGTAAAATACTTTTGCTAGGAGTTCTTCAAAGATTTGTGTTAACTTTATCCACAACACAATTCATTTAATCTTCATAACTCTGATGCAATTAAATTTTATTGTATTTTATATTTCATATTTTATATATTATTATATATTTTATATTTCAATCTTACTCTCAGTTTAGCAAACGAAAGGTATTTATAACGTTTTAAGATATTTAAAGCTTCGTCGAAAAATTGTACATACTATTAAGAACCTCTATAAATTCGAGATGTTTTTTTAATTTTAAAGAAACATAAATGGCCAATTTGGTTTAATTTTATAAAAACCACGAACAATGGTTAATTTTAGTAAATGCAAATCGAAACTCCTGGACGTTAGCAAGAAAATTTCCCAACAATAGTAACAGTGACTTTCATCTGAAATTCAAGTAACATTGACATTCATCAAAATTCAAATCACACTCGTCTCGCACGTTTTTCATTATTCATCGTCCACCTTCCTGCGTTCGTGTAGATGCAGTGACCACGACGGGTGACTGCACGATCGATCACGATGCAACGATCCAGGCAAAGCCGTACGAGAATATACCAGGACCAAAGCCGATTCCAATCTTAGGAAATACTTGGCGTCTGTTTCCAATAATTGGCCAGTATCAAATATCAGACGTGGCGAAATTGTCGCAGATATTCTACGACGAGTACGGGAAGATCGTTCGTTTGACTGGCTTAATAGGTCGACCGGATTTGTTGTTCGTTTACGACGCTGATGAAATTGAGAAAATTTATAGGCAGGAAGGGCCGACTCCATTTAGACCATCTATGCCATGCCTAGTGCATTATAAGAGCGTTGTGAGGAAAGACTTTTTCGGAACTCTACCTGGAGTTGTTGGAGTGTACGTAATTGGATGCAATGTATAAAATATCCTGGAACTTAAGCGGCTAAACTACATTTGTAACAAGACTTTATATAACTCTTTTTTCTTCTTTTTACGTGTAAATAGAAACCCTCGCTTGGCCATTTGAGTTCGGGATACCCTACATAATATAAAATGTGACAATGATACAGTAGCTATTTCTTAGGTCGTAAGAACAAGTGCATTTTTCAAATATTATTCTTTATATGATCGAATTAGAGTCGAATTACAAAAATATTTTGAATATCAAATCGATACTGTTGAAACAATTAGATACTCAATAAATAATTAGATGAAAAGTATTGAAACATATTAAAATTTTGGATACTTGGTATGAATTTTAAAAAGATATACATATTTTGAATAAAATACTTCTAATACTATAATACTTATAATACTAAATCTCATGAAAATATCAATATCCACTTATATTGATATATATCGACACTTCAACAAATATTTTGATATTCTTATTTTACAAAATGCATCGATAAATATTAAATTCGTAAAATTATAAATATTCATTTGATACATCGTTGAAACATACTAATAAAAAAGATTACATTTAATCAAACAAAATGATCGCGATATCTTCATGTAGATAGCGAATGTCTATCAATACTTTCGCGAGATATCAAACCAGTATCAATAGTTTCATAAAAGTATCAAACGTAGTATACTTTTAACTAGAGTATAGGTATTTTTGATACTTAATATATAATTTGTGGATTGATATTGATTCGATATCTGATCTAATCATTACTAATGAATATACTTTTTGATGAAATTTTTAGAGCAATGAAATACATATACAATTTCTTGTAAGAATGGTTACATTGTATACGTTTTATACTTCAAGTATTTCGCATATATTGTAATCATAATATTATCTTCTCTTTCATGTATACAGTGTTTGCGTAAATGACCACAACTCAAGACGACGCACCATAAGCGTTAGAGAGAATATGTCGTAAAGTAAATGCTATAATCATTAACTTGTTAATTGAAAAAGTCATTATTCAGACTGTCGACATTTTACACATAGCCACGTTCATAGGCCAAAGTGATAAACTTCACTTTTTAAATTCTTTTTAAATTTTATAGCCAAAGCAGTTGATCAATACTTAAGTTTTAAGATAAATTTCTTTAATAATTAGATTTAAATGACAAAAATTTCATTATGGATTCAGAAGCTACTATGATTATTTAAATATACTATTTTATATATTATTTTATGCATTTTGTAGATAAAAATTAATTTAGATAGAATAGATAATAATTGAGTTTAGACTTTAAAAGAAATTTTGAAAAATATAGATTATATTTTGTTTGTGAAGTTATTCAATTTTCTTTTTTTATTCTGTTTTGCGAAGTTAATCAATTTGACAAACTACCGGCTCATATGATAAAATGTGCATCCAGGAATTTTTTATCTCGAATATTCACCATTATGTTTTTATATTCAAGGGAAGAGAAAATCAAATTGATTAATAATTAAATTTGATGCTTAATGGTTAACCATTTGTTAAAGAAGTTTCTGAACAAAAATTAACTGTTGGATTCAATCGACTGTAATACTAAAAGGTAAAAAGGAAGCTTAAATTATTTCAATAGCATTATTAATAATTTTATGTATCTAGCTTTATTTGACCTTAATTTTAGAATTGTGAGTGCAAAAATCTGATAAACATAATGAATACATAAATAACGATAATAGGAATAATGCATACATTTATTTTCTACGCATTCGAATTAGCATCATAATTATTTGGGTAGACTATACATGACATCGTTTGTTTAAATTGAATTTTATATTATTAAGTCACGTGGTTTTCCTTGACCTTGAAACTATTCGTAAGACCATAAGTACAAGGAATGAGGTAATGTGTACATAATCAAATATTGACACTTCTGTGCAGGCACGGCGAGCCATGGAGAAAATTTCGTACGAAAGTCCAGAAACCTGTCCTACAGCCGCAAACGGTGAAGAAATACATAGCACCTATTGAAATGGTTACGTCTGATTTCATACAAAGGTGATCTAAAGCTTTGTACTCTCACGAATTTTACAGCTTTATGCTTCAAAAAGATAATGCGATTTATGGAATCTCGTATAAATTTAAAAACTGCATAAAAATGTGATTGACGATTCTTTTTAGAATTCGAGAAATTAAAAAAGAAGATGGTGAGCTGCCAGCAGACTTTGATAATGAAATACATAAGTGGGCTCTGGAATGTGGGTATAGAAATGTGTAGTTAATCTTTTAAAATTAAAAATGAAATTAATGATCATTGGTTTAATTGTATACATATATATAGGTATAGGTCGAGTTGCCCTTGACGTGAGATTAGGATGTTTATCGGGCAATCTCACACCAGACTCGGAACCACAAAAGATCATCGACGCAGCAAAATTTGCTTTGAGGAATGTAGCAGTGCTCGAATTGAAAGCTCCTTATTGGAGATATGTTCCCACTCCTCTTTGGTCACGATACGTACGAAACATGGATTACTTCATCGAGTAATTAAAATTTTATTTTCATTTTCATTTTCATTTAATAAAAATAGTAATTGATTTTAATTTTTTGGTTTTTCAGGATATGTATGAAATACATCGATGCAGCGATGGAGAGATTGAGAACGAAGAAAGCTATCAACGAATTTGATTTATCTTTGGTGGAAAGAATTTTAGCCAAAGAAACTGACCCTAAAATGGCTTATATACTCGCCTTAGATTTGATCTTGGTTGGAATAGATACAGTATGTAACAAAACGAATAATTTTTTGTTATATTACGACATAGAAACTAAATATTAATGATATATTACAGATTTCAATGGCTGTTTGTTCAATATTATATCAATTAGCAACTAGGCCAGAGGAACAAGAAAAAATTTACCAAGAACTTATAGAAATTCTCCCTGATCCATCTGTACCTCTTAATACAAATCATCTCGACAAGGCCATTTATATGAAAGCCTTTGTTCGCGAAGTCTTTCGGTATAATTAATTACCTTACGAGGTTAAACAATCCCAATCTTATTAGTTAAATACTATATCAATATCAATCAATATTATATCTATTTTAATATACAACAAAATATACTACACCAGAATATAAAATATGCCAAAAGTCTAATTCTAATCTAATTTTTTCATTAAAAAAAGTATCCTGTTTGTTTTAGAGTATATTCTACAGTGATTGGAAACGGTAGAACATTGCAAAATGATACTACAATTTGTGGTTACAGAGTACCAAAAGGGGTGAGTAATTTTATTATAAACATTTCTCAGGATTTAATTTATTATAATATATTATAATTATTACCTGTTATTATTGTTACAGGTACAAGTCGTGTTTCCAACCGTAGTAACAGGAAATATGGAACAATATGTAACAGATGCAAAAACATTTAAACCAATGAGATGGCTGAAAGAATCTTCTGACGAAAGTTTACACCCTTTTGCATCATTACCTTATGGTCATGGCGCACGCATGTGCTTAGGTAGAAGATTTGCCGATTTAGAAATTCAGGTGCTGCTTGCCAAGGTATGACTGTGCTACTACTGTTTGTAGTAGGCATATACATATATGGTCTAGTCATACATATGAATAAAATATTGATTTTATTCACTTTTAGCTGATAAGATCTTATAAGTTGGAATACCATCATAAACCACTTAAGTACAAAGTTACGTTTATGTATGCTCCTGACGGGGAACTCAGATTTAAAGTGCTCCAAAGATAGTCATGATTTGTACATTTAAAAAATCATTATCTATCAATAAATTTGAAATTTAAGGGTCCCTTAGGTGTATACATAGGATTAATGTAATATTCTAATTTTTCATAATGATATTCTATTTTGTAGCGTTGCAAAATCTGAAACAAAAAACATTGTTACATTTTTTATAAGGTAATGCACATATTGTATAACAAAATAAATTATTATCTTTGATTTTAATGCAAGAAGTAAAATTTTATATAAAATAATGCGTAAATATCAATATTTTTTTACACAAGTAGGAACGTTCTTAATCTTTAGAATTTAATTTACTATATATGTATTATATTTTAGAATTTAATATATTATATATATATTTTTTAATTTACTGTCTTTAGATTTAATCTTTTCTGAACTAAGGATTAATCTAAGCAATAAAATACAAAAAATCTCATAAAACCATATTCATTATGATATTTTCGGAGCCAAAAGCTGATCAAAATGATCCAATATAAGTATAACGTAATTATTATTATTATGTGATTATTTTGTTAAAAATAAATATTTCAGCACTGTCTCCCAAAAACATTTCAAATGACCTGTCTCTGATGTTTGAAGATTAACATCAACTTTCTTTTAATGGCACTTTTTTCTACGCCGAATCATTAAATAAAAAACAATAAATTTGATACAATAATGGAATAAATTACTAGATCAGAACATTATACAATGACCCCAATTTCATTTTTATAACATTGCTTTAATCATCCGTGAAGGTCATAAATCTGACATGGTGTGAAATTATTACTATTAGAAATTGTATGTATTTGTAATAGTTAATAATGCAGGGTATAATAAATACTTTTCTTAGCTCAAATTTTTTCATGTAATGTACTTTTTATGTAGGCTGTTACAATGCAGCAAAATAATTAATGTCAGTCTAAAGAGGCATGTTATTTGATGACGAAGATAGATGGTAGTGGGATAAACCGCTCATTGTTCATGAGCATTCATTGTAACAGTTGACAAACTAACGGGTATTGTAATTGAGGCTAAGAACTTGTGGCCAAAGCCAGAACCAAACTGAACTAAATACAAATACAAAACTTTAGAAAAACTGTGGTTTTTTCACCAACCTCCGTTTTTAAGAAAATCAATTTTAAAAAAATGCAAATTTTTCACTTCAAATATCTTTTGCATTTTAATTGTGTATATTCCCTATAAATTCTATATATTATTTATATAATATGTAAATAATATATTTACATATATTTTTGTAACATTATTAAATTTAAGTTGATTTGAAGTTAATAATTGATATTCAATTACAATATTTTTTGCAAACATAAGTTGTTAAAATCTTGATAATGGTAAGGTTCAGTATTTTCTTCCTCGTTTCTTTCCAGTTGATTATAAATAAAATTTGTTAAATATGCGTTGCTCTGATAGCTTCACAATTCTGCTTTCTACTCTACTCTCTCTTCGCTACTTCGTTATAATTCTATGCTATTAGATGCCTATTTATTTTCTTCTCTTCTATTGTTTCTTTCTGTTCGCCAGCTAAATTGTTTGATTAATATTTTAAGAGTAGAAAAGGTGATGGGAGTAGTTTCCTACAGGTGGAAATGACACCACTCTGATTTTTTTAAATGAAAGAGTATATTAATTTCTCGTTAGTCTGATACCCGCGGTCAAATATTTTTTTTATTCTTTAATTGTGATTATAGTTATGCGTACTTCTCCTTAAAAAAAAGATTGGGAATTGTACTCTTTCGCCCCTACATTACACTTTAAAATGTTAGTCCCTCTCAAACTATTGAACACATTAAAATTTCAATATCGATATTTGCAATAGTTTCGGGGAAAACAACTTGCAACAGTTGTAGCACTTTAAGTGAGACATCTTATGTAATAAAACAATTAATATATATTAATATAATTATTACAATTAATTGTTTTATTAATTAATATATATTAATTACCTTACTAATAACAACGAGCATTTCAAGTTCGGCGAAACGTCGACCAAGACACATTCTTCTTCCGTAACCGAAAGGAAGTGACGCAAAGTTGTGGTACACACCATCACTTTGCAACCATCTTTCTGGAAGAAATTCCTCGCTGCGTGGAAAGTACTTGTCAAGATTACTTATCACGTAATGTTGAAAAACCACCTGTACCTATTAATCAATTATTATATTATATTAACATTATAATAGGATATATTCACTTAGCAGTTTAATATTTTCGACAAAATTGTGAAATTTTTGCTAATAATTATACTCAAATTAATATAAAAAAATTAAATTCAGGAAAAATTCTTTCTTACGCCTTTTGGTACACGATATCCTTTGATCACTGTATCTTTGGTCATGCATCGTCCATTGCCAATAACCACTGGATACATTCTAGTAAAAATTATTCTTTTATTAAATATTGTAAATATAAAATTGCTTCCTAGTCTAAAGTAACTTGTCCCAAGAGTACAATTTGTGTACTTAAAGGATCAAACTTTAAGCTTAAGAATCTTAAAGGCATGTACCTGAGAGTTTCTTTAATGCATGCCTTCAAGTATTTCAGTTTATCCAAGTGATTCCCATTCAGCTGCATGTCTTCACTCGGAAGCACATTACACACTTCCTTATAAGCGAGATCCTGTTTCTCAGGATGCAAAACTAATTGATACAAAGTTGATGCTACCGCGCTGGAAGTCTTGAAATGATATTAAAAAACTTAGAAATTTAATAAGCTTTGATTTGAATTTGACTCAATTTAATTAAGATTGATAAATTTAATTTAATTATGTACCAATAAAATATAATAATAGTATTTGTTCATCAGCAAATGATATTGAAATACTCACTGTATCGATACCAACTAAGAATAAATCAAGTGAAAGTATAGTAGCTAATTTAGTGTCATTTTCTAAAGCCAACACTTTTTGTAGAAGAGACGGTTCCTTGTTTGATTTTTTTATTTCTTTAATCTTTGAAAGAGCAGCCGCTGTGTATTTAGACGTTATGCTGTAAAATAAAAATTGATCTTCATTTATATTTTGTATTTTTATCATTTATATTTGTCAAAATACAATTAGTTTGCAATTATATTGTATTTTATTGAAATTTACTTTACGATAGTATCGAGAGCATTCACATATTGTAGCCATGTAGGCGTATTAAATAATTTCCAGAATGGAATCTTTAATTCCAGTATTCCCACATTCTTGAAAAATGTTGTAACCGCGTCGATTAATTTCTGAGTTTCCACATTGTCATTATCATCTAAACAACCCAATCGAACGTCCAACGCTATGCGCGCAATAGCTGTAAAGGTAAAAATTTTTTCACTAACGTCAACCTTCACTTGAAAGAAAAGAAACTGAATTTTTCAAACCACCGCTACGAGCTATTTATTACTCACATTCTAGTGACCATTTATGAATCTCGTTTAGAAAATCATCAGGCACCTCATCATCTTCGTCTCGTATTTTTTTTATCCTAAAAGTTATTATGATTATCTCAACATGCTATATATCACAAGCATCCTGAAAAATTTACTTTTAATTAAAATATTTAATTAATACACTAGAGTTGTATTTTCTAATATATATTTATTATAGAGTATTAAGTTCTCTATATTGAACCACTTAAGAAAGTATCTTAATAAATTAAAAATATATTGATTTTTTAGAAAAATTTCAGGATTATAATTGATGAGTAAATTAATAAACTTCTTGATAAACTAAAACACTATGTGAAATGAAAAGATATTTTCAAAACAGCGTCAATGATTCAACGGTGTCGTAATTTGAATAAATATTTTAAATTAGTCCATGTTTAGTGTAAATTTTACAAACGTTACAAATTTTCTGAACAAAAATTAGATGAACCTATCACGAGTAGAGTATAAGAAATCGGCATAACAAGATAAAGTGAAAGGTACACAATGTGTGCATGCAACATTAAAATGACCATTTGCGGCGAACCTTTGAAGAAATGCCAAGCTCGCCTCCTCAATAGCGCTAATGTACATTTTCGCTGTTCGTGGCTGTAACATTACTTGTTGTACTTTGCTCCGGAAGTTATACCAACTCTCACCATGTCTGCAACAATCGTTTTTGTTCTACAACATTTTCCTTTTCTTAACTTACGAAATGTAAACTAGACAGTTGGAAAATTAAAGGATATTAGATAATCGAAACCTCTTGTAACAGTACGTATACATATATATATACATACATACATACATACATACATACATAGATACATACATACATACATACATACATACATACATACATACATACATACATACATACATACATACATACATACATACATACATACATACATACATACATACATATATATATCCAAGAATCTTGTTAAATTATTTCATTTTTTAAATTGTGTAAAAAAATTGCTATTATAAAAATTATTCGTAAATTACAGAAAAATATAAAATGTATTATTCAATGAAATATTCTTTTTATTATTCGCACTTATCATGTATTTCACGCGGTTTTTGTGAGTTAATGTATTAATTAATACATTGTCATAGTGTCACATTTATTATAGTTCAATGAAATTGAGATAAAAACAAAATCTACAAGAAAGTAGTGTCAAAGGTTCTGCTCTATTTCTCCTGCCTTATTTCTACTGAAAAATATAATGGATGTTTGGAATGATGTCACTGATAAAGTTAGAATTGATTTGTTCAATATATAGATCTATATAATTGAAATTAAATTGAATTTAGTGTACTGTACCAAAAAATCATACACAAATAAAATATAAATTTGTATGTTAACAATTTGAAAAACCGAGTTTTTGAAATATAAAAATAATATACAATTACGTATATTATTTCTACATATTACAAAGAAATTTAATATTAAATGACTTTCACAATCTAATTAAAAATGCTATAAGATGCCTGCGGTTTTTGCAAACATTTAAAGAGTTTTTAATTTAGAATCTCACTAAGCAGGTACATTTTTTTCAACAAATGTAATGTATCTTAATAAATTCAACATAATTTTAGTTCTGATCATTATGAAAGGATATCCAAATTAGTGAGTGAAATAATTGGAAATGATTTAGGTATTAGATATAATAATAGGATATGATTTAAGTAACGCAAATCTTCGTCATACACGAATGTTAGAAAAGGTACATATCCAATGCAATTGCAAGTGAAAAGTGATAGCATAACACGCATCAATATCTAATTGCACAAGACTTACTTTCTAGCAAATGATACGACGTGTATAGCATGCGTAAGGTTTAAATCTATCCTTATTTAGACGAAACTCTCGACTAGTTTTCTTTTTTCCTACGTATGATCACTTCTGACACGAATATCATTTCCTTAAGTAAATGACTGATTGCTTGTTGCATTGTATTTACATAATATGTTGTGCAATTTATTTTTTCTAGTATCGAATTTCTTTCGCAATACGATAACAAAGAATAGTCACATAATTAGAATGTATCAATATATATTTATACAAAATATTTTTTAATTTTAATTATTTAATTAAACATTCTAATTATTTTATTATTATTTGTTATTGTATTGCAGAAAATAGTTTATACACACAATATATTGTAACACAATACACAAAATATTGTAACATACGTATACTGACAAAAGCTCACGAGTTAAAACATGTGCAGAAAGCATAGTGATATAACAGGTTTTCAAACACGCGCCGCCTTGACAAAGAGTTCAATATGCATAACAAATATTTGCGATCATAATATGGTTTACTAAACGAAAGGTTAAGCTCTGAAAGATTGAAAGACATAATTTCAATATTTAACCATTACGATGCTTAATGAAGTCTGTATACAAGTTAGACTTGTGAGAGCTCATAGATAAGTGCAAATATAGAATATTTTTACTTGTTCAATATCTAGTATTGAATTTGATGTATTCTACTATATTTCATAATATTACGATGCGATTTCGTAATAGAAATAATATTTGCAATATATCAATCACTGTAGAAACGTCCTTGAAAAATTTTAACGAAACTCCTCATTTTGAAATATTTATTCATAAAAAAAAATATATACATTACATAAATTATCAGATACCCAAAGTTTTTTTCTTTATTAATGAATAATGTATGTACAGTATTTTATGTTTTACATCACGCTATTGAATTATGTATAATTCATTTTGACTATCTTCGTCCATCTCTTCGGAAGCTTCGTAATGCCAACTCTCCAAAATTTTCAAAAGCAAATAAAGAAATAAACACTATCAAATATTTCTAACTGATTACTATTTCTTTCATTAAAAAATTTCCTTCACGGTAAAAAATTTGGTTCAATAAATAATATAAAAACGCATTTCGAATGATATTTCGCTAGCAGACCCTAAAATGGAGGAAGATAATAGATCAGAATATACATAATTTAATGATGTGAAACATAAAATATTGTGCATACATTATTCGAAAAAGTGATGAAAGAAAATTTTGGGACAACCGAATATTTTATTAAATGAAATTTAGGGTGTTCAAATATTGAGAAGATATACCTATTTCTTCTTCTTCAATATTTACCAGAATTATCACTATCCTTCATTTCAACTCTATCGCAAAAGAATTTGTTTCTCTATTACTCAAGATCAAGTTTTCAGAGTCTCTTTCGAATATAAAGCACTCTTATAAACGGTTTTATAATAATATTTTTCTAAAATAAAATCAGAATGTAATACCTACACGGCGATTACACCAGCATTATCTCTGAAGAATTCCTTTCTGAGTACGTGTTTGTAATAATTTAATGACGGCATCGAAGGTCTATATGGCATTTTCTCCTCTTGCCTAAAGATACGCTCGATTTCATTTGCATCATAGATGAACACCATATCTGGTCTACCTAACAAACTTTCTATTTTGACGATATCTCCATATTCTTTGTATAATCTCATCGATACTTGATCCACTGCCTGGATCTTAAAGTCACCTAAAACGAATTCATTCATTTTCCATTTTTTAGATCATGTGGAAATTGTCATAGCAATATTGTAAATATTATAATAGTAGTTGACATTGCGTTCCGTAACGTTGTCGTAATTGCACGTATGTCAACTTTCTTCTTTCATTGCATATTCTGAACATTACAGACATCGAAATCAAAACTACTTACATGCATTTGTATGCATATGCACGTAGCTGCATGAATTACGGTAGAAATTCGTTTATCTGTACAAGACCATTCGGCTAATCGAAGAGTTCGGATAATAGAGACTCGCTATCTTTCTCCATATCCTACTCTCATTTATTTAAATAATAGAAGATAATGGAATAACAGAATTTGACCAAGTATGATTTCGTGTATCTGAGACTCAATATTGGTTCGTATTAACTAGATAAACGAAGTTTGGATAAATGAAGTTTTACTGTATTACAATTCGATGTTTATTATAAGACAAACGAAGCGCATTTGTTAAATTCAATAATACCGTAAAACTTCATTTATTCGAACCGATCGAGAAACGAACATCCAATTCATATAACAGGAGTTATCTCTTCAGGAGGACCCTTTTCAAATTTTGTTCATATAATACGATAATATTTCACGCTTATATAAACAAATTTAAGATTTCAATTAATCAGTCAAAATAATCCAATAAATAGAGTTCTGTTGTAGTTTAATTAGATAAATCGATGTATACCTATGAACGGTATAAATCGCCAGGTATTGCCCAAAAAGGGAATTGGTTTCGGTCCAGGGATTTCAGCGTAAGGTCGACAACGCGACCAATCTTGCTCCTCGATTTCTGTCGTCAAGGTTTCTATAGTTCTAACGACGCTGCTTGATCGTTTAACGTTACGTTCTACTAATTTGGCAAATTTATAGCTCAAGATACTCATCTTCAGTCTGCAATACAGAAGAAAATGGTGACAGAATTTTTATGAACTTAAGAATAAAATTTTTATGAACGTCTGCTACTTTCTTTCGAATAAACTGACAAATAATAATACGTAGAAATTAAGAGTGCTTTCGTTTGCATAATTGAGAGGATTACGATTGTGAAAACCGTGGTAGCCCTTTCGAGTGAAACCGTGTAACGTAATTGTTTTGTGCTATTTACTGAAATCGTATGAAGTCGCAATGCACATGGTGTCTCGAGATTTGCGAGATCTATCAAACAAAAATCAATTTCTCTTGAATGAATTATAACGAAAGAAAGTATTTCGAAAGGTTATTTATTAAATAAATAATTAATAATTTGTTAAATGAAAAGAACATCTGTGTGACTGTATATTAGTAACGAGAATCAAAGCAAAATATTTTAATCAAGAATATTTGCACGGATGTAATCGTAGAGCGGTAAAATTCAACGCATGCGCTCTTTCGATTCGCTCATACGACTGACGACGAGTGAAACAGAAAGGAACGAAAGAGAAAAATTAATTGTTAATTTTTCACACAAATTGTAAGTTTACAAAACTATTATAAAAAAAAATTATAGCTTGATTTATGAATTTCCATGGCTTTGGTAATTTTATTTGTATTAGACTTTTCTTTCTATTAGACGTATTTGTATTGTATTTCTTTGTTGGCATATTTGTTAATATAGTAAAAATGGACAAAGATTCTAAATCTTCTAAAATTCGATTCTAAGAAAGTAAAAGTTTGTATTGAAAAATTTATTATTCTGAGCTATTATTCTTTCTAAGTAAAACTTTGTCGACGCACGAACATTAGCAGAAGCAATCGTTCAAAATATAATTTAGAACATTAATTTATACCTATTTTGTTCACGTTTGAAATTTCACAACTCCATTACTGTCACTGTCACTAATTTTAACTAACTAAAAGCTTCATTTAGACAAATCGTTGCACATTTTAGTTAATTTAAATTTTTACTTTCTGTACGAGATGTATCAAGCACAACGAACCACTTTTGAATGAGAACACTTTCGATTGAAACAAGTGCGCAACTCGCCCTTTTATTCCTCAAGAGATCCGACCGACTATTAGTCATTTTACGAAAGGATCAAATAATTAAGATTAAAACAGAAAGAAATTTACTTTATTTTAATCAAATTCATTTATGTTACATATGTTTATATAATATAAATAATATAACTTAACACAACTGATTTTAACATTTTTTTCAATCTTTGAATTAAATCGTTTTTATTTTTTGAAACAATGCTATTGGTCGATGACGATTTAGGTATTACTTATTGGAGGAATTCTAAGATATCACGTGAATGGCGGGTATTATAAATACTTTGCTCCCTTCACACGTATTAGAATACTATAACATTTATTTTTTAGGTTTTTTGTCATTTATTATATAAAATGAGTAAATTTTAATAATGTATGAATATACAATAAAAAAATGTGAAGATAATTTTATAATAAAAACTGTAATATTTACTCGTTTAATTTTTTTCATAGTACACAAAAATTATGTTTTTAATACAATGAAATTCTACGACGATTCATACCATTTAGATTTTTTTAATTCTATCGATTTTAATTTATCTTTGTATTTATCTACAAGTTTTTCTAACTTCATGTCATCGTGATTTAGTTTTGTCCTTTGTTTTGGCTGCAAAAGAAAATAGTCCCAATTTAAAAACATATATAATTATTATTATATACAATTTTACCAATTAAAAAGATGCTTACTTTAACTTCATTTTTATTAGCAATTTTTTGTTTTCTTTTCATTTCTAACTTTTTAGAAGACTTTTTGATTTTTTTCTCTTTCTTTACTGTTTGACTGTGCACCATTGCCTGAGTTCTTAAATTATGTTTCGATCGCAATTTATTTTCACCAGGTTTTCCAACCGTGCCACTATACGGTTTTATGTTAGATTTGTCTACACTTTCAATTTTTAACCGTTTACTTGTAACTTCTTCGTTCGTATCTTCCATTTTCCTTTTCACTTTAGTTCCCGACCAAAGAGGATTATTTTCCCGACTTTTTTGAAGTCTCTTCTGTTTAGCATTCACCATAATTCGATTTTCTATTGAGAAGGATACGATTGGCCTCTGAATAAATAAAAATATGAGATAACATAATTATACTATAATTAAGAGAATTATAATTTTCAAATATACCCTTTTTGAAGTGAATATATTTGGATTATTATTCACATTTCTTAAAGTTTCAAGCGCGTCTTCGTGTTTTGTAAATGAAACGAATCCATATTCTTTCGATTTTCCCACTCCTTTAATATCCACATTTTTCAAATCTCGCATAACGCGTGCCTTTATAAAGTAAATTTTAAATATTTTTTAAATATATATATTTATTCGACATTAAATATTTAAATTGAAACTACAATACCTCTTTTACAACCGCCGTAGGAGGACTATGACATTCAACAATTTTTCTGAATTTATCATCGTTTAATGTAGATGGTAAATTATGAACAACGAGCCGTACTCTTGATACAAACATATTTAAATTTCGCAATATCTGTGATTTCCATTGTTCTATTTGTAATCGTTTTGCCATATCTGCTGCAGAAACTCCAATTGAAGCTGGACTTCCGGCCAATACAACTAAAACATTATATATTATAATAATCACAACATTGTAACTAAGATTTCTTATTTAGATTAATTATTACTAACTAAGATTTCTTATTTTCTTTTTTTTTTTAAATTTTGCATCATATGCAAAATATATATGCAAATATATTACCTCCTTCTTTTACAAGATACAAATTTCTAGAATCCTTTTGTTTATATTGTTTCGAATTTATCTTATTTTCGATTTCATTTCTATCCAACGCTCTATGTGTTTCAAGTATTTGATCTTCCATTTCCAATTCATTTCCTGCTGACAAACACCTTTCAGCACTTTCGACATTCTAAAAACAAGTATTCATAAAAAAATTTAAATTCTTTTGTAAGAAAAATAGAATATATTTTATAAAAATTTACCTTAAATTTAACAAATGCTGTACCCTTTGAAAATTCTGTCAATGGATCTATGCATACAAGAGCATAATAAACAGGTCCAAATCGTTCCATATATTGTTTCAACTCATCATTTTTCACAGAAAATGGTACATTTTTTAGAAACACAGTCTTTCCTTCAGAAACATCATGAGATTCGAAATGTGATTTTATTTTCTTTGTAACTTTTTCTTGTTCTTCGTTTTCATATTCTTTATCACCTTCAATTACTTCACTTTCATTTTCTGTTTCAATTTCAGCTTTATCTGAATCATCATTATCAAATTCAATATTTTCTGTGATAATATCGAATTTTTCATCCTCGCTGGAATTACACTTTGTTTAATTATATTTTATTTAATTCAACTATTAAAACTATTAAAATTATTAAAACATTTAAAAAATTATAGAATTACAAATCAAAAAAGATCATAAATTTACAGAATTACATTTTAATCTATTATATTTAAACTCCTTACATTTAAAACAAAAAACGTAATTTATTTACCCATCCATCTCTCCGTTTGAATTTAATTGCTTTGCATTATCTGTGTCTTCTGTATCACTTTCTTTTTCCACCTTTACTTTTATTTCACCTTCCTGTACATTTGTAGAATTATTTTGAACAAACTTATTTTTTGGTATAGCCCAATCAACTACAATAGGTCTACCGAGAAGTGGTTGTAAATTTGCATGATATATAGCTTTAGCTGCACTTTGTACATTTCCAAATTCTAAAAATGCACATCCCACATTTTTGCCATCACTTCTCTTCAAAATTTTGATTTCCTCTATTGGCCCATATAGGGAAAAATGCTTTTTCAAATCTTCTTCATTTGTCTACAATTACAATGAAAAATTTAGAAAGCAAAATCAATGTAAGTTTATATCATTGTCTTACCTGAAATGATAAATTTCTTATTACAATCCTTGCCCTCTTTTTCCTAGTTCTTTCCTTCAACAATTTCCTCTTTTCTTTTTTTATTTCTAACAATGTCTTTTGTTTAGATGGATCTTCTTGATTCTTTTGTTTGACTTGTTTATTTTTTTCATACCTTTCATCTTTATCTTTTTCTGTACCTTTACTTGCATCATGTTCATTATCTAAGTTTTCTACATTTTCTAACTCTTTTTTCAATTTTTCGCAAAATTTTGATTTTGAAACAGCCCAACTACTACTTATTATTCTACCTAAAGATATATTTTCAGTCTATTATTAACAATGTGTTATTACTTAAATCAATAACAATGATATTTAATCATTTATAATAATTATAATATGTAATTTTTCTGTTAAAATAATACCAAGAAATTCCTTCTTATTTGTATTGAATATTGCTCTTGAGGCATCTTCTAACTGTTTAAATTGTATAAAACAACATCCAATTGGCGAACCGTCTGCACGTTTTGGAAAGTTTATCTCTAATATTTCACCAAATGGTTCATATAATTTTTTTATATCATCTGGAGTTGCCTAATGACACAAATGAGTAACTATAAACTTTCTTAAGAAAGAAATGTATTTCTTATCCTAGAACAAGAAATGTACTAACCTTGAATTGTACATTACGAACGATAATCCTAGGTGTCTTATTATCATCCGTATTGTCATCTGCCTCTTGTGTTGATTTCTTTGATTTTCGTAATTTTGTTTTCTTCTTGTATATCCAAGAAAGTTTCTTCTTTTCAATTCTATTGCCTGTTTCATTGAAAATATTAATTACACATCTTGAACGACAATCTCATTAAACATTTAGCATGTATATTACGTACCTGTATTCCTCATTTCAAATATCTACGTCCAATATATATAATACATAAAATTTTTATGATAAAGTCTGTAATACGTAAAAGTTTCTAGAAATTTTAAAATACTCGCTTTATTGAGATATCATACACTTATTTTATAGGTTAAATTTATTTGTAGGTTAGAAACTTCACATGTAAAAGTTTGAAATAAAAGTCAAATACTAGGGTATATATTCCCCTAGACCACGTGATAAAGTACAATCTTTTTTTTAGCTTATAAAAATAGTTTTCAATTTAGCATTAAATATCAATGAAATTAAATTGAACATGAATATAATTCTGACTTGAATAAAGTGTTCAAAGGAGTTTATGAAGTTGTCAACTCTTTCGTAGCAAAATGACACGATTGGACAGTTTATATCAAATTACGAAACATTATTTGCAACTTCTACGCAGGTATTCCAAAGTATACAAATCGAAATTACGCAAGGTAGCCTCATTAAAATATATACGATCAATTGTTAATATATGACAATAAACGTGCGTATATTCTGTTAAGCTAATACATATTTACAAATCGCTATATAACGTGGGCAATAAATCACTCGTTGTATATTTTAAAGTAACATCAATAAATTACAATTCTACTGTATCTGAAATTACGATTTCGTTCGTCTGGAAATCGTAATTAGCGAATAAAAGGTTACAACTCCTCGATTGATATTGGTAACTAAAGTTATTTACTGAAGATACGAATTGATCGAGAAATTAACGTACGAAAGAAGTTAATGTACAAATAGTATACCGATACAACAATAAGATATACAGGTAATACGTGTGCAATCCATCTTTGTCAGATCGGCCGTGTGAAACTTATCTGCGGAATGGTTTCAAATCGGACGGAAGTGGAATCGATATCCCGGAATTCGATAGTAGCAAAAGTATGGCCGAAAGCGGATTTTCATTTCTGCTAGAGACAAAACAGCAAACAACACAGTGAAAAGCCTGTTATTATGACTGAGTTAAAAGTACTTTATTGCATCCTCTTGTTAACATTTTTCAAACTGACGTCACAAATTCGACCGTCCTTACATGGGCACAATAACGGTGAGCATGTATTTATACTGTTTCAATTATTCTCGTTTTGTCACAATAATATACACCTTGAATAACGTTGCAGCAATCTACTATCTAACATGCGATTAGTTACTTGCTCTAAACCTAATTTGTTAATATTAGTGTCTCGTGCTTTATGAAAGTCGATCAATCTTTTTTTCGAAAAACATTCAAAGGCCTCCACTTGCTTGTTGTTATGAAAGTGCTGTATACGTTGTGTTAACTGATAATTTCCTTTTTTCATTTCTTCTTTTGAAATGTAAATTAATTTGTATGTTCCTGTAACTACAAGGTTTGTTTTTTTTATTGTGGCTATGTTGTTAATTGTAGTGACAAAGATTTGCAATACTTGTAGTATTATGTAGCAAACGAAATACAGCATTGATATTATGAATTAGAAGATAAGCAAAATTTTATATCATACATATAAAAAAGTTTTAACAATGAAGAAACACAATGTATATACAACTTTTATAATATGCATATAATGTATTCTAATTCGTGATTGATCTCCGATTGCAATAAGTGACACTATTACCACTTAAAAGATTTTTATGTGATTAACATAAACAAGCAATATTTTCTAATTATTGCTTTTGCATTGTTTACATTTTATAATTGCTGTTAAATAATCTATGTGAAAGTACTAGTAAATTTATTTAAAACTTTTGTCTAATTAAAAATATTTTATAGCCTTTGTACAGGATGACAATGATGTTCAATACCTTTTGGACAACATACCAATGTCTATGCATAAGGTTAGTTGCAGTTTTCTCTTTATTCAGATTGTATTGTTTTACATTAAATTTTACATTAAAAAGAAAAGAAATAAAGATTTTTACACTATACTTAAGTAAGTAGCAAATAAACGTATTTATGATATCATATAACAAAAATATTTAATGTGACATCTATTATACTCTTTGATATAAGTAAAAAAAGATTAGAAAATAATGACTATTTTTCTCTATCTATTTTAATGAAATCTTTTTATATTTGGTAATATGTAGTCATTTTTAGAACAAAGGTTATATGATTCCATATAACATTAAATTTTTATTTTATAGGATTTTACTAATACAGTACAAGGGGCTGGGTAAGCATAATACTCATTAAAATAATGGTGAGTGGAAGTAGGAAAGGTTTTCATTATAAATTTCCTTCTTTTAAGATATTTACGTATAATATTGTAATTTTCTATGTATCTTTTTTTTTGTTTCATACAGGGTTACAAATTGAAGAAAATATAAAAACTAGAATATGTTTCAAAATAATTAATTTGTTTTAATATAATAAACGGTGAAACAATTTAAAGTTGTATATAATAATTTTAATCATTTAGTAGACTATTTTAATCACTTTATTATAATGGTATATTGAAATGATAGCTTTTAAATTTTAAACGCTTCTTTACTAACTGTGATTACTTCAAACTAATTTTTCTCATACCTTTCCTATTTTCAAGTTCCACTATTACAAGTATATTAAAAAATTTCTATTGAATATATTAAAATTTTTTAATTATTTTTTAAGGGATACAACGTCAGATGAAGATAAAACACAAGATTCATTATCTTATGTTTATTTCAAACCACATGTTTTGGATTTCAAAGAGAGGTATATAAATCTTAATTTTGAATTACATTAGTGTAAATATAAGTGAATATACATACAATGAGAACATTTTTGTCTTTAGACAACTTGGTATACCCTACCAAGAAACTGTGATCTTGTTTAATAGAGATCATAACAAAACAATCCATCTTTTATCAATTTCTGGAAATACACGTCATTTCCATTCATCATTCTTTCGAAATAAAGTAAGTTGTTATGATGTAAGGCTCTATGTTTTTGTAGTTAATGAATAAAAGATATTTTAGATATTTTAATATTTATTTATTTTTTTGTCTATAATAGTATTTAATTGTTTTCAATTAATTTATTTTGATTCGATTAATATTGAAAAAAATGAATTTCTTTTCAAGAGATAAAAGAAATGAAAATATCTAAAGAGAATGAAATATTAATTAACTTTTAAATAGTATAGAACAATGTGAGTAAAATACAGTGAGTTTCATTATCACAGTTTGATCTGTATAGGTAATTCCACCATTGGGGAATACAACATTTGATGTTATCTTTCTTGGCAGAGAAGAAGGTGATATTGATACACATCTTCTTATACATACAGCAGATGGAACTGTAAAATATCAAGTAACTGCAATTTATCGTATTTATAAATTCTACATAATTTTCTTTATTAATAATATAATCCTATCTTCACAGGTAAAGGGAATAAGTGTCAGTAGTCCATATCGACTCAGACCTGTAGTAGGTGTTAAATTACCTTTAAATGCAACATTTACTCCACTTATATACATGCACAATCCACACGCAGAAGCTTTACAAGTATGGATTTATTGTTTATTTATAATTATTTACTTTTTATTTTATTTAATAATTATCTACGTTTATATTTTATTAAAAAGGTATTAGAAGTATATAGCAGTGGTGGAGAATTTCAACTAGAACTACCATCAGGAGAAGCAGAAGGTTCGCGTGAACTATGGGAAATTCCACCATATCAAACAAAGCCTATCATAAGATTACATTTTAATGCTTACACAGAAAAAAATCATACAGCATACATTAGGTTTGTGTCACTACATAAATCTTGTCCTTGATTATTCTAGATTTAATTATTAATATTTATTTCAATTACAGACTTAAAGTAAACAATACATCAGAAGTGTTGGTTGTGACAGTCGAAGTCGAAGTAAAAAATGGGGCTGGTCTTCATTGGGGTGGAAGTTCTGGAGTAATTAATTTAGGTATGGGTGGTTCGTTGCAACCTCCCATTCAATATCCTATTGCTTTGAAAAATTCGGCAAAAAAACCAATAAAAATTATGGTAAATAATTTTTAAATATAATTTATGGAATATTTGATTAATTATAAACAATAGAATTTATTTGTGTGTTATAGAATATAATTAGTACGCCAGTTTCCAAAGCATTAAAACTTCATTTTGAACAGGCAGTTATTCCCGGGGATACCGATATCCCAATTGCCATAGGAGCATTAATTTATGACTGTATGTAATTTTGCATTGCGTATAATATATAATATATTTTTTTGCGTATAATATAATATATATTATATCAAGTAATGGTACATAATATTTTATCTTAGGGAAGACTGGTTTAGAGTTGCAACATTTTAAAGGAAAGTTAGTAATAAAAGCCATAGGTCCTGGTGGTTCTAGTCAGAAACTAACAATTCCATGGATAGCACAAGTTCTACAAGGTGGACTAGAAGTAAACGCATCAATTACACATTATTGTTCTCTCCAGTCGAATCAAACGCGAAATTTTAGCGTTGTTAATAAGTTTAAATTACCATTAGCTATTACAAATGTCACAATGTCATCGCATGTAAAGACACTTTTTACAGTAAGTAGTTTTATTAATGATAATACAGCATTTTAAGAAAATATTAGAAATTTAGATATATATAGATACATATGTTTAACTTTACAGATAAAAAATTTTATTCCAAGAGTAATAAAACCGGAGCAAAAAGTCAATATATTTTCTTTACAACTCGCAAAAGATAGGAAAACTGATAATGTGAAAATGGAATCATCAATTTTAATTCATTCGAACGTTTCTGTAACTGAGGTTCCATTGTTAAGTTATGATGGAAAAGTAAGGAAAATTGTTCCTGAAGAAAGGGAAAGTGATGAGGGTACAATGAATTTTGGTACTGTGGGAAGTGGGTCTGAAAATGAGGCTATTTTTGCTTTGGAGAATCAAAATCCAATTAACATAGATTTACATGGTTGGGGGGTTAACATGCCCGGTGCAGTATTGGAACTTATGGGTTGTCAAAGAGGTCCAGCTGATTTACTGGATAAAGAACTTCGTAATATAACTGTATGTAGTCACACGGGAAATGTAAGTAATAATATAGTTATGATAAATGGTAATTGCAATTTAATAATCGTAAATTAACAAAATATTGTTACTTAATTTTAGCAATATATAAAACCTGGTCATTTAGCTATTTTTAAAATTAAAGTTAAAACTCCAGTGGTCGAGGAAGATACAATTGTGGGTGACGTATTTGTTAGGACAACTTATGAAAGATTTATTTTACCAGTTTATATGCGAGTTGCATATGGGAGAATTTCTTTGAAGAAACTTATTTTTACAGATTGTTTTCCTGTAAGAGATTTCACCAAAAAAATTTTTGAAATTTTAATTTAAACCTTCTTTAATAATTTCTATTTTAATAACCTTTTAGGGATCAATTTGTGTACAACAAGTAAAGGTATATTCAACATTCGCAAAGCCCATGCAAGTAACTCGAATTGCACCTGTGAGTAAAGATAACAGAATAAAGTATATACCTTTGGAGGAAGCATCAATGCCTGTTATAACAAAAGGCGAAAATTATATTGGTTCGGTAAGAATTGAACCATCAGTGGCTTGTAAGCATCACTGTTATTTAGGCTTGTCATTGGACAGCAATGGTAAGTTAGTTATTTTACTACAAGTACTTTAATTTATAATGATGTTGAATTAATATTTTTCATTTTGTTATAGCTGGTAAACAGTGGTTAAATACTTTGGCCCTTCCATCACATACAAGGGATTCTGATTTAAATTTGTTAAATACCAGATATACACGTTTTCTTAATTCAACAGGCGGCCGTTCTTGGGACAATATTACGATGCGCCTAGATACAACGGAAGTTCGCGCGCACAAATTTTATTTAAATATAAAACCACATTGGCCCAGTTTATTAACTGGTTTCGGTAATAATAAAAATAAAATCGCTTTAGTATTTCCTTTGACACAAGTTGGAAATACATCCTATAGTACGATCAAAGTTTATAATCCGAGCATTACTCCTTTAATAATACAATTAGTTATGGATTGGACTTATCCACAAGGAACAAGACTTTATCATTCATTACCTGCTAAGTATGTATCTTTTAAATAAATAAGCGAATATATAAGAAATGATTATCACTCACAAAAAAATTATGGCAAGATTATGTATCTATGTATGAATAAATATACTTTTTATGTGTAGGTTTAAGTTTACATGCGTAGAATGTGGATCTACAATTGCAGAAGAATTTAAGCTAGTAGAAAGTATAGCAGACAGAGAAAGGTTTGAAAGAGAATGGGATGTTACAGTAGCATCACAATCGGTTCCCTTATATTTAAAACCTTCGGAATCAAGAATTATACAAATATCATACACACCTTTCTCACCATCCTTATCATCCGCACTTTTATATATTAGGTAAATTTCATTATTACATTCATGAAATTAGAAGAACGAAATCTTATTTCATTTCCAATTGCAGGAATAACATGACTATATTGGAAGTGTTGCGTGTAATGGGACAAGGAGCAAATGCACAATTTAGATTTGGAAATCGAAAGCCAGGTTCTACTACGCCTTTATTATTTGAACTTGCGGATAAACATCTTAAAGATTGTGAACGTATGTACGTTTCTTCATCCTTGTTCTATCATTTAAGCAGAATAGATAAATGAAAGCATTTTCTCAAAAATTACCATCTATTTAATTATGAACAAATAATATAAAATAATATCTTTAAAAATTATTGCTTAATTGTTTTGTTGTTTCTCTGAATGATAGGAGAACGATTTAAACGAAATCCGATTCCAAATCTGACAGTAAAAAGGTCCTTTATGGCAAGAAATACAGGAGAACTTCCTATAGAAATCTATGATTTTTATATAAACGGTTTACAGTGCGAAGGATATGGTTTTAAAGTATTAAACTGTATGCCATTTAAATTGAACCCGAACGCCACGAAGAAAGTGGAAATAGCATTTACGCCAGATTTTACGTTGTCACGTATCGAAAGGAAACTCCTGATATCTACGAGTTTGGGGTCTGATAGTGATATAGAAAACGGTATGGTGATACTTAATTTACTCGCTACTTTGCCTCTACATTCGTTGGAAGCTTGTACAGCTGCGCTTACAAGACCATCGTGGGAGTACACCGTGCAATGGGCAGCTATTAGTCTTTCATCTATATTATTAATATGTGTTCTCGCCATTTCGTTTCTTGAAGCGGATCGAATATTACGGGGAGCTTTAGCTAATTTCTCAAGAGAAAGTCCAGTTCAGCTTCTAGATTTAAGACTATTATCGCACATGCCTGTACATTTAACGCAAGATTCGACTTCTTTAAAAGAGAAATTAATAAATGAAGAGAAGCAGAAAATAGCGAAAAAGGAAGAATCGTATCCGGATTGGGCATTGATGAATGTGAAAAAGTATAAAGATAAAGATAACATGCAGAAAGGACTAAAAATCCCTGACTGGTCCGCAGATGAAGAACGCAGATTTAAGTTAGATACCGAGGCGAAAGATATGTTATCTTTCAAGCGATGCGAAGAATCGAGTTTAGATAACAGTAACGTTATAAGCAATATTACGTTTGGTGCCAAGAAAAAAAATAATAAAAAACAAAACAATGTACAAGAGATTCAAACGGACAATTGTGTGGCAGAAAACGCATATTCAGATATTCAGGGAACTCAAGAAAAAAAGTACATTGTAAATACGCTTACAAAGATAAGTCCTGTAACAAATAGGAAAGGAAAGTCGAATCAAACAACAAACGTTAAGACGGAGACGAAGTTAGTTGATCATGAAGTTCAAGTTGATACGACGGGACTTCTTAATAGTACTCGAAGTAATAAGATAGATAGTAAAAGAAAACAAACTGCAATTGGAAATAGCAATAACAATCATGTATCCTTCAAAAAATTTGAACCGAATAGTAATCAGAGGAACGTGCATCTTTCAGAGGAAGAAACGTCGTCTACAACAACCGAAAGTTCTGTTCAAGATGATCCACCCTTATGTAAGGTGAGAATTCTAATTAAACAATGAATTCGAAATTCATTTTATAAATTACGAAATCAGTTTTAGAATAAATATTTATTTATTACAGAATTTCGATCAATCTTGTGGAAAATCTGATAAACTACAAAGGAAACCTGCAACCAAAAAGACTAAGCCTCAATCAATCGCTTCTGTGCCATGCGTAGATTATAGAGATAATTATGAAGGTGACTGTGATGATGATGAATATGATAAAGAAAGACATAATAATCCAAACAGGTGGAAAACAAATACAAGGTCTACCATGAAACATCATATTCATACAACCCGTACTGTTGAGTCATCCTTCAAGCTACCTCGGCAGAATAAAAATCCTCCTAGGAAGGATAAAGGATCTCAGAAACGTCGAGGCATTGATAAGGGACACATAAAAAGTAAACAGAATCTTTAAATCTTTTTATTTGAATTTATTAATGTTGATCATTAACTTTTTAATTATTTTTATTTCAGCAACAACATTGAATGGGAATACTAGCCAAAGGGAAGATTCAACGCGTACACTGGGTATTGTTTCCGCTCCGTTGCCACCACCACCATCGTGTTGGGGTGAAAATCGAGCTAGGTTTAGTGATGTCGTAGCACGAAATCAAGAGAATATCTCACCGTTCTCGAGCTTAAATAAGTTACACAAAACTCAAACAACTACGCATAATATGTCAATGGTCTTCAATAACGACACCAAAGATATAGATTATATTAAACAACAATCGAGTCAAGAATTAATGCAGAGTACGAAAGAATACAGAATGGTATCAAAATCTCCGTCTCTCTGTGTTCAGTCTATAGAAAAAGAAAAGCCACTTGGTCAAGATTCTTTGAAAATGCAGAATAATTCGCAACATTCAAATAGTTATTTCATAAATGCCTTTGCGGAACCACCGGTACATTAAAAAATAATTTAACTTGTTTTATTAATATTTCTTCGATTACAATTCGATTGGAACTTCTTTTCAGTTCGAACGTGAATTAGTTCCATATGACGATCTTCCAGAAACCGATGAACCGTTAATGGAATTAGAAAGTCCCGAGGAAGACACACGGTGTCAGTTATGGGAAGATAATAATCCTATGCTTAAATTACTGTCCAATAGTACAAGTGGATTTCAGTTAGAATCACCAAAGTCCTCAGAGAAACCTCCAATGTTAACGGATACATTAAAGGGTAAAAGATTTATATAGATATAGATAATAGATTCTTTTTATTATTGCGTAATATATAATAATTAGAATTACATAAAATGTCAAATTTGAATTTACAGATAATTGGGTAACTGTTGAAACAAATTGGGAACCTTTGTACACTAGAGCAGCAGTAGGAGAAGAAAGAAGTGGTGTCTGGGGAATAAATACAGGTGGTGTATGGGCTGCAGGTCCATGGGGCGCAGCTGCACCACCTGTTGTTTCACAATTATCTTCATTACAAACAGAATCAGATACACAAGTAAGAAAATAATTTTTTTATTTACATATTTATCTCGATTTTATATATTGAACTTTTTGAAATATTTTAGGAGAGGTCAGGTTTCGATCCATTTCGTTCACTCAGTACAATATGGACACCATCATCCTCAGAGTCTTGGAAGAAAAAGCACGAAGACTAATCTCGTTTCCAAAAATTTTCGATATTGTATCTTGTGATATCTAGACCTGGTTAAAGCAATTTTTTTTCTAATATGGGAAGTAATAATGTATTTATTAGCAACACCTTTCATGATTGATAACGCTTAAGCTACAGGCTGATTTTTGTTATTCGTGTTTCACGTATTTGTGATATTTGTTAAATGGTACCTCGCATAATAATAATTTCGGGCAAAATTGTTTTGTATTTGTTAAATTTTTACGTTGTCATTTATCGATTTATATTACATATTATTAGTATTTTAGCATGACACATTGAAATTTTCATTATTAATTTAAAATCATACGTTTTTTTTTATGATATTGAGTTAGATTATCCAACCAACGTCTGAATTGGTAGTAAAATTTTGCTAATCGAAACATCAATCAAAGAAGTGGATATATAAAAGTAAAAGAGTTTCTAGTTTGTTGATTTTTCTTTTTTTTTTTTTTTTTTTTTTTTTTTTAAATTTTCTAATCATACATATTGGTCTTGATGTGTCGCAAAAAAGAAGGTAATAATTAAATTATTTGGAACGAGTGAGAACTGTGATTTTTATAGTCTTGACTTGTAGAAATTTCATTGGTAAGTTTTCAAGATATTTTACAAAGTTGTGATGTATACAAAACAAAATAAAAATGTGTACCTACTCTTCAAGACTGGTAATTGCTGTGTTTTAATCATTTGAATCTTATTTTTATAAATAATATGTTTTAAAGAAAGTAACTTAAAATATTTAATTATTTATAAAAAAAAGGATATTAAAACTTGTCTAAGGTAAAATTAAAACGTGTTTTATTACAAAATTGATAAAATATATTTAGGAAATTTTACATCTCTCTTTTGTAATTCTAAAAAATTAATAATCGAAACTTTATTTATTTTTATGATAAAAAAGACAGACTATATAATTATAAGGTTTATATTATAGATACTTAATATATAGAACATCAATCATAAATTTTTTATTAGTCTAAGATGTATAAAAATTACTTATTGTTACAGATTATAAAATCGTCTGTCTGCAACCAGGTTTTAATATGTTGTTCATAACGCGTGATTTAGTTTGTTGTATCCTTTGCAAAAGTAGCTGTAAATGTAAATGTTATATTTCATTAACTTATTCCATAATTAATTGCTTTTAAATATATTTATTTATTACATACTATATTTTCATTTTCTATTTTTTTTTGTAATCTTTTTCTATTTATTGCAGAGCTGCTTATTCGTGTTGGTGGAATACTTTCACGAAGCATCTTTTCTTTTGATTTTTGTTGTGTCATTATCTTTCTCAAGAGAATCTGATTTTCCCATTCGATCTTTCGTATTTCTTCATCTGTAAAACTCATATTCTTTCTTCGTTTAATTTCTCTGTTCTTTATTTGTCTGATTTTTACAGAACAATCTTCAAATATTGAACTTTTATAGCAAACTGAGTCTATAATTTCATTTTTTTGTACTATATTTTCAAATCTTTCTTCTCCACTTTTACTATCCCTTTGGTTACATGCATAGGTAGCGATTCCAGGAGAAAGATGAGACTCATTAAGTGATCTTGATGTTGTATTACTTCCTTCAGATTCATTGTCAGATTCATCAGAACAAAACGAATCATTGCTATAAATGGAATCCTCATCTATAGTGCTTTTTGTTAAATTTGCAGGTTGTTCAACATCTTGGAGGATGGGAGTTTTTGACTCTTGATCACAGATTTCTTCCTCATCAGTTTCTTCTTCATCCACCTCGTGAATGCTGGGCACATGATTGAAACTATCTTTCATTTCAGAAAATTGCTCATGAACTATTTCATTTGTTAACATTAATGTATACTGACATCTACAATCAGGCTGGGTTTCTTCTAGGCATGACATAGAAATGAGTAATCAATAAAAAATTTCTATAATAAAAGATTGGACTAATAATAGTATAAAATTGATTTGACAGTATTTTCAGGTTAAGAAACAATTGTGACATATAAGTTTTAGTTACCATAGAAACGAAATGACAAAACAAAATGTTCAGAATCTTTAGTTGAATATTATCAAAGATTATATATACAAACAAATTGTACTTAATTAATTGCACTAGTATAATAATTATTCTTATGTCTAAACGTGATATATATTTATAAAAAAGATTATTTGAATTTTCTAATATACAATATACAACTTTCAATATACAATATGTAATTATAATAATAATTTGAGACATCTAAAAAATTGTTAGGGCAGGTACAAAGATCAAATTTGAATCACTTTCTTTTTCACACAATAATATATTTTTATATAAAAATGTAAAAATATTATTTTAATCATTGGCAAATCCAAATACTTTTAAACTGCCAGCATCACGTTTTCTGTCATAAGTATCTTTGTCATCACATGCGTATGCTAACAAATATTGTTTTGGATGCCACGCTACTGTAAAGGTTGCTGCCTCTACTGGTATATCTGCAATTTTTTCTCCAGTTTCAACTTCGCCTATATCTATCACAAGATCCTCAGATGCTGCAGCCAATAATTGTCCATCATAAGAAAATGATATAGTTCTCACTGGCCACTCTAATCGTGAAAATGTTCTTAAACAACACAACTCGTCCGCATCCCATAAAGAAACCAATGCATCTGCTGAGCCAGTTGCAAAATATCTTCCAGTGGGATCAAACTCTATACAAATACACGTCCCTGGATGCGCCTTAATTATCTGTAACAATTCTAAGTCTGGATAGCTAAGTATGTGAACACAACCTTGACCATTAGTCAGGTAAAATGTATCAGAATCCTTGTTCCATGAAATTTCATTCACTTCAAAGTTAAACTGTTCCTCGGCACGGATCTTCATCACTCGTGCATCAATAAAAGTCACTAAATCTTCCTTGTTTCCCACTGCTATTGTATTACCATCTGGTGACCATGATATATTGATATTTTCACCTCTTGTACTGATGTTTGCTGTGCATTTCTGAGTTCTTGTATCCCATATACGTACTGTTTTGTCTCCGCTTGCAGTGGACAATAATTCCGGATAAAAGGCGTGCCAGCATAATTGATCCACACTACCACCGTGTCCTCTGAAAGTTGTTTCTTGTTTCTAATAAACATAGAAAGATTAGAAGTTTTAAGAGCAATTTGAAATAGTTTTCAAAATTATAGACAATAAAATTATCAAAATAAGATAACTGTCCATTTCACATTTCACATTAATTATTATTAAAGTGAACATTTATCAAAATGAAGTATTAAATAAAAAAACAATACATAAAACACGATGGTGAAGATTAACGTTTTGGTTAGATTTACTTACTAAACGATCCGGACAAAGAGAGAAAATGCAAACAGATTTATCAAAAGATCCTGAAGCCAACAGCTTCCCGTCGCAACTCCATCCTACACTATGTACTTTGGCAGAGTGGCTTTGTTGTTCTCGAATTTTGTTGTGTGATTTGAAATAATTGATTAATTCATCAACACGAGAAGTGGACATTGTCGTTTTTATTAACTACCAGCTTAAAATATACGATTTTTTTATTTATAATTGACTATTTCTTTTTCAATAAATTGTCACTTAAGTGGATGAACAAATAACATGCAAATATTTACATAAATTGAATATACAATAATTATTTACATGTTACATGTTTTACCTCAAACTTTAACCATGAGTTGCGAGTTATGAACTTAATATTCGATGCATTGTGAATCATACAAGATCTGACAATTTTTTAACTGTTTTAACATTCTCATATTATTTGTAATATTACAGAATCGCAATAAATATTTATAGAAATAACTGACGTTCAAATAAAGTTTTCATTATTGTTTAAAATTATTTGAACGTAAAGGCATGTTTACATGTATCCAAGGGCAAGATTACTTCACTACAGACGTGTGTGGTAGACCTCGCCAAGATAGGTCACGAACCTGATGTTTAAACCAATATTGCTCAAAAGTTCAAACCCTTTACGCAACTTTGCTTCTAATCAAAATTAGATATCATATCAATGTCGTAATCATACATTTATGCTATCACATTTACAGAAACTACTCGTACTAGTTCATTATATAGAATAGAAATTAAATTTCTATTATAAATCTAAATTCTTAACGATTCATCGACAATGAAGACATTGTTTAATTTATTAATGTAATAAGTATATAATATAATATATAATTATAATATAATATATTACATACTTATTTAAATTTGTAATTCTGCTTTTGAATTCTTTTTTTTAATACTTTTGTTAACACTGTACGACAATTTACTTGTTTTTTTTATGAAAAAAGATTGTATTTAGACAAAAGATTGTATAACTTTATATCTGTTTCATTTATTCATTGTCAACAAACTATTGTCCATCGAAAAAAAATAGGTTATCAACAGATGGCGCCTTAAATTGTGTTGACGAACTTAAATTGGAAATCGCGAAGATCTATTGAATTTTTGTTACCAGCGCATCTTAATTGGAATTGGCAATTAACATACGTAAATACGTAACGATACGGACGATTACGTCCTCTCATGAATGGTTGTTATTTAAAGAACTTATTCGTCGAAATTGTAATTGTATCCGTACCAAAGGTGAAGATGCGAGAAGCGGATGTTCATACGCGATATATTCGCAGCACGTCACTCAATCCGATCATTTTTATCGCCTGATTGCTATACCTAAGATATAATCAACCGCGGCAAGTTCGCAACCAGTTCAAGAGCAATGTCTACATCGTTAATAACGTTTTAAGAATTACGACATGGTAGTACTTGTGCTACCTCCTTAAGTATTCAAATTATCCTCATCACAAATTGGATAACAAGTATCCTGGTGGAATTTTTCTTTGGCAATAAATTTTTTTATCGGTAGTAAAAATTAGAAAAATTTGGAAATTAATTAATCGTAATGCCACGAAGCCGTCTGGACGCTGTTTACAGGAGTATTCTATTGACTAAATTCTTCACGAAAGGTTGGGGCAGTCCTGAAAATCTTAAGAGGTAAGAATAAATTAACCTTGATTCTATTTCAAAATCAAGTTTTGAACATACGCACTGTGTTCGAGAATGTTCAATGCCCGGACTGTACATATGGAAAAATAGAAAACATTTATTATTATAATGTCGATAGTTTTCTTTTTCTTTTAAATAAATTATCGGTGATGTTCTTTTAAGTAAATTATCTGATAATTGTCTTGTCTGAATGAAAATAATAATATTTAATATTTAGAAAAGAAATGAACAAAAATCATGCACTTTAAAACTTGAATTAAAATAATGTGAATGTATACTTATAACTTATAAAATTATAAAATTCATAAGTTATAAAGTTATTAATTGCAAACTTTATATTTTAGGATTTTCGAATTTAGAAAAGTCCTTGCCAATAGGAAAACATGTTATGAACTTATACCTCGTGATTATCCAATCAATATAACTAAAGTATGTGATCTAAATATTTTAAAATTATAATTAAAATTATAATATTTTATAAGAAATATAATACATATAATATCTGTAATGCTTGTGAATAGGATGAAGAGTGGTCAGATTGTCATATTATTGAGGGAAGTTTTGAAAGTCCATTTAACAAGCATCTGCCTAATATAATGCCTTATGAGACAATAACTTCACATTTTCAATTGGTTTTACCACGTAAATGGTATTCTCATAAAATAAAGCCTATTTGTTTACACCTTGCTGGGACAGGAGATCATGTATGTAGATCATTTTTTAATTAGAATTATAATATTCTTTTCTAAAAATATAAAGCTCGAATCAATCGATGATATGATTTCAGTTTTTTTGGAGAAGGAGAAATCTAATTGCCAAACCTCTTCTAAAGGAATCAGGAATTGCATCTTTGTTAGTGGAAAATCCATTTTATGGTTCAAGAAAACCACAGAATCAAATGTAAGAATTTGTATTCAGAAGGTTTGTAGCACTAAAAATATATTGTATTGTAAAATAAATATATATTTATATTAATATTAATATATATCTGGTTTATAGACGATCTTGTTTACATAATGTCTGCGACATCTTTGTAATGGGAGGATGCTTAATAATGGAATCAATTGTTTTACTAAATTGGTGTGAGCAACAAGGTTTTGCACCTTTAGGACTGACAGGTTTATCAATGGGTGGTCATGTTTGTATTTTTTCAATTTATTTTAATTTTAGGGTGTCAATAATATCAGCAAATTAAATTATTTCATAGTAAACATCAACAATGCATATTGATTTATTGATTTATTTAGATGGCTTCATTAGCAGCAACCAACTGGCCGAAACCAATTCCACTAATCCCTTGTCTTTCATGGTCAACAGCATCACCAGTATTTACCCAAGGAGTAATGAGCGCTTCGATTAATTGGACGCTTTTAGAAAATCAATATTTTGCAAATGAATTATATCAAAATGATCTCGCCAAAATGGTGAAAATTATAGGTAAAGAAGTAAGTGAGTAATCATTAATCAATAGATTTTTAAATACAACCACAAAAAAAAATATTTCATTTATTTCTAGGATGCGTTTTTAGCTGGTCAACATTTTGCACAGCATTATCCTTCCAGCATGAAAAGAATCAATGAATTGAAACAGATGTCTGATGATGCTACTAACGAAGTATGTACTACAACTGCCACTGAAACTGTGATTAATAATAAAGAATATAATAACAGCGAGTTAAAAAACCAAGACAATACTCTGAAGAATCAAATTGCTGAGGAAAAAGCAGCAAGGATATTTCCTTTAAATATTTTATCTAATAAATTAAAGTTAAAAGATGCAAATGCAATTAAAGGTAGACAACGTTCGTACGTATATTTGTAACATATTATCAAAAATGACATGTTGCTCTTTTTACAAAAAATTTCTATAGTTTATATTCAGATGTATTGAAAAGTGGTTATAATATACTAATCCAACATAAAATTAAAACAGGATTAATGTATGCATTTGTTGTCTCAAAATTCAATAATTCTAAATGCTAATTTTATTCTCACATTCAAGCGAATTTTACCAATATTTAACTTATTAATAAATACTTATATTACTAATAATTGCAACTTGTTAATAAATACTTATATTGACAATAAGTATTCTTATTTGTTAGTTTTAAATACTAACTTCAAAAATGCATGGTTTGGTAGAAATATTATTATCGCATACATTATTTTGGCAATAGGTGTTTGTATGTTACCAGTTCCAAGACATCCATTATTTTCGGATTGCAAATGGCGTGAACGAGAAGCATTGCAATTTATGTGTGGAATAATGGATGAATGTACGCATTTAAAGAATTTCGAAGTGCCGGTTGATACCGAATTGATTATTGCTGTTTGCGCAAGGAATGATGCGTATGTACCGCGCGATGATTGTATGAGTTTGGATAAAATTTGGCCAGGAGCTGAAATTCGATATATAGACGCTGGACATGTGTCTGCGTATCTTCTTCATCAGAAAGTATTTAGGTATGCAAATGTATCTTATATACATCATATATTATATTATATACAAACATACATTCAGAGTGTTGCACGTAAATGCAAATAGTAGAACATCCTTTGAGGGATTGAAATTATCAAAAAAATATTCCTGTTTTAATATAAAGGAGTATAAATATTTTTTTGTTTGTAGAGTAGTGGAAACGAGTAAGATTTCAAGATCAAATTTTTTCAAACTCCAAATTTTTTTTTATTCATAATATTATAGCGACTATTTGATACTGTATTATATTATTATTGTCTTATCTATTGTATTATATAGATTGTATTATCTATTGTATTGTCTTATCTATTGTATTATATAGATTGTATTATCTATTGTATTACAAATTCGACCTGCTACATCGAAATAAAGCCATAAATTAATGCGCAGTATATGTACAATATAATATGATATTCGTTATATTTCTCATAAGACATTTGCAACCACTATTTTTCTCATTAAATGTAACACTCTGTATACTAGATACTGTCTCTCAACTATTATTTATAGTTTTGATTTATATTTAATTTGTTTATTATTTTCAGATCTACTATAGTAGAAGCATTTGAACGATCAATGAAAAAATATCCTATACAAACCAGCTGATATATACATACGTAATTTTAACAAATGTTTAAAATTTAGATAAATCTAATGATATTTTTAAAACAAGCAGTTACTTTGAAGTGGAATTTTGTGTATTTATTTGTGATACTATCAAGGATATATTTAAACCATTTTTTAGATATTTTACAACTTCTATTACTTCATTTCGCTTTTATGAATTAAAATACCGAGGAGGGATAATCATGCATGTCAATAGATACTATTCTTTATATGGTACAATGTACAAAATGTTGATAAAAGAAAAAGACTAACATATAAAAAGAAGACTAAGCATATATTTTATAAACGCAAATGAATTGTAATATAATCTACAAAAGAATAAATCTATCTGATTTACTGTTTGTCTGTATTATGTTATCTCTTTGAAAGTTTACAAAGAACAAAATATTAATATAAAATATTATTAAATATATTAATTAATTAATATAAAATATTATTATTGTTTATTCCGCATATTATTGCTGTTAATAAGCATGTAGGAAATAAATTATATTGAATTAATTTAAGAAAAATATTTTTAAACACAGATAGAAGACTTGGAGGCAATAGGACAAAAAATTCCGTTACAGTATACTTTTTTTCTATTTAACAAGAGTTCATTTAAATTCCGCAAGAGTTCATTTAAATTGCGCGGACATTAACGAAATAGGAAATACAGTGGCGCTATCTGCAGGGCTGACTAGTAGAATCGATTAAACCGGAAACTGTGTAGCCGCTCGTGCAAAGGCCAGGAGCAAGCGTTGGCCACATGTGTTTTGCAGACCGCTTTTTCGTAGAAAAAAGATCGCCGAAAATGCTGTGTTTACGTAATCCGTGGTAACGCGACGTTGGAACAGTGCTCCTGAACTCGCTCGCCGTTGTGACAAAATTAGTAGCCTGTTCGTCAAACAAGCCAGGAAAATAATCACAAAATATAAAAGAAAAACGCAAAGAAGAAAAATTACTTGTACTAACAAAGTGTACGCTGGTTATCTGTTCGAACTTCCTCCTTTCTGCTCGGCACGTACTGTTCGCACCCGTGTATCATCTCTAAAGAAGGTAGACTAAATCATCGTTTAATTATTCATCGTTAGCCAGAAAAATATTTGTACCGGCTGATTTTCGTTCGTCCAGTGAAATCGCCGAGTCAGCGTGTTCTTAACCACGCAGCTTACCACCTCGTGTACATGTGTCGAAGATTCGTCGCACGCTTGATAAGATCGCGATAAAGATACATTTTCTCGAAAAATTTTTGTCGGCCGAATTTTCAAACGGTTGAATTGGAATAGCAGGTAGAAGACAAGGAAGAGACATTGCGTCGGTACACCGCGTGTACCTGCCGCGCCTTCTGGAAAGAGCGATCCCTCGTGACGAGTGGGTGTTCTACTCATTAACAGAGAAAGCAGCAACGACTGACGTTCTCTGCTTGTGTTAAATTTAACACGAATATCTGTTAAATTTAACATGTACTTGTCTCGTCGGGCGCGAATCTGAAGAAGAAGAAAACATGCGTCTAATTCGTAATATGAAGGGCACCCTTGGACTGATGTTTTAAACCGCTGAATCAACACGCGAAATATCTCGAGTCTCCGGTCAGGCTACGAGATTGCTCGGTTAGATTGATGTGTTCGAGGGTGTTTAACTTTCCTCAGGACTCGTCAACCGCCTGAGAAGGAGCTGAACATCGTAAAATCTTTTCTAACCAAGTTCCTCGTGTACGGGCCTCGTGTTTTGTCTTTCGGCGCGTACTTCAAAATGGCGGCCAAGGTGGCCACTGGCACTCAGGGAAGTACCCAGAGAGAACAGGGCCCCGGAGTCTCTTATGCAAGTATCTTGAATCCAAAAAGCGGCAATGACACCCGGGTTGCTAACAAGGGTAACAACAAGGAAAACATCAGCGGTCAAATGGTTCAGCAGCAAGCTGTGCCCATTAAGGATCGTATCGGTTCTCAGAGTTTAAGTGCTAAGGGAAAGTGTTATCAAAGAACTGGAAGAAGAGTCAATTCGCAGAGTAAAATTGAAAAACATTATGGAAATGAATTACCTGCCGTTGAACAGAATCAGTTGGTTACTTGGAAGGAGAATTTAGTCGAGCAACAGTCGGAAACTGTCGTTGAACAACTGAATGGCGATGTTGGAAGCGACGGAGAATTTCAAACAGTAGCACCAAAAAGTGCTAGGAGGAAAGAGAAATTAAGAGAACAGCAGCGAGAATTCAGGGAAAGACAGAGATATCGTGATCACAGACACCCTCTTCGTGGCCACACTAGAAGTAACGAAACAGGATATAAAGAGCGAGATCGTGGAGACAAAGGAAGTGTGGATCATGTTGTGGGAAGTAAGGATGTTTCGAAGGACAAGGAAGAATCAGAGACAGAGTCAGAAATTCAGTCATCAGCTCCTGTTAAATACGTGGAAGCTCCTTTACCTGCAGTCAATCCTTGGACCAAAAGTAAAATTGTACCACCAGTTACATCTACAAATTTCGCTGCTGTACCATCAGCAACTGTAGTGTCCATAGAGAAACAAATTGAGAAGGAAAAGAGAGTACTTCAACCTCAACAGCAGCAAGGAATTGTTGGTGAGTATCGGTATATACATTTATATTTAAAAATATTTATTTATATTACATATATATATATACATGTACTTATTAAATTCTCAAAGACTGCACAAAATTAAAAATACAAGATATATGTAATATATTATCTCATAATTATAATGTGATAAAATAAAGTCACTTTTTTTTAATGGATTTCAACATCGTTATATTTTAAACATATTGTATGATTTTGAAAGAACATCTACAAAAGTATCTTCATCTTGTTTGTCTTCTTTTTAAATTCTGAGAAGATTAAGTCATGATTAAGTCAAATTGGTTGTGATTAAATGTTGTGGATAAGATTACTGTATAAATAATTGTTGAAATCTTTTAACGATATTAATTATGTGAATATAAAGATCACTAAATTTTTATAAATTTTTTTTATCTTACGATGATTGTACCAACATGATTGTGTACTTTATACATATGATGAAAGAAATTCTTATCTAGTTAAAGTACATATATATAGAAATATGCATCTTTTCAAAGGTATTGATAATAAAAGGAATATTTATAATAAAAGGAACGAAATATTTGAAGAAGAGAGGACTGTTATAATTTGCACAATTACTATTATATAATAGTACTTACAATACAAGAATTTTTTAATATCTCATTAAAACAATTTTTAAAATTAGTAAAGAAATATTTTTGAGAAATATTTACTATTTATTAAATGCTGCTATATATTTTTTTAGATATTTTTGCTATATAAATTTTTAGAACGTGTTGTAGATCGCTCAAAATTTCTAAATAGCCTATTCCACAGAAAAACATTTTTTAAAAAGATAACACCATGTCAGAAGTGATAAATGATGCCGAAATGTATTTCCTTGCTTAGTAACTTGCTTGTTGATAAGATATCAAGGTCATCAGGATTTTAAAAATGGCTACTTTTTTGCTAAAATTTTAAAAAACAGCGAATTCTTGATGATGTGATCGAATTATGTACTCAATTTAATTCGCGAAATATTTGTAATAACATTGTGGATCTAAGTTAGTTACATATTTTTCTTAACAACCAGATTTATCGCACAATAATAGTCTTGATACAATCGGCGAACCATATGGACGAACCATACGGTTATTGAAAAGCCATTGTAATAAAGCAAAAGAATAGTAATAAAGTGAATATTTTTATGCTTTTAATCAAGAACCTCCATGAAAGTCAATAAACACCATTTCGATCTCTTGTAATTAACCCCGTTATATCGTCATGCTTCGGGTCATTTTCGATGAAATTGCGACTGAAAATAGAATAGGCCTTTGTACAAGAAATACACATTATATTTTAAGAAATAGATTAATATTTATCTAAAAAAGAAAAATTTCAACGTCGTATGTAACACTTGATATAATGTAACCCGGTGTAATATGTATTTTTTAAAAGTTAAATTTGAAAGTGATTCGTCCAAAAAAATTAACTTGCAAATAAAACTTTATCGACGAATGTACGAACGTATATATATAATTTAAAAAATCTTATTTATAGAATGTGCTTTGTGGATTCAATCTATGAAAAGTATCGAAAGAAAACTACTATATATTATATTATTTTAAATTCAAGGAGAAATTAAAAGATAATTATTTTATACATCTTATTTTGATGTATAAAATGAAAATGCATACGTATATATATATATATATATATATATAATACGCCAATTTTAAAAATAATTACAGATATTTAATTATAAGCATCATTACCGCGCCTATTATAAGCGCGATTAATCTTACAATTCTTGTGAAATACATTTTTGTTTTGTAAATTTTGAATAGCTTTACAGTTTTTAAAAGAACGAAATTACCTGACTAGGAATAAAGCATAATTTAATGAGACAGATTAATCATAGAAGTAACATATTAAAAAAGCAAATAATAATCTGTACATAGCTTTTGTAAAAGTTGCAAATTTACCGTGTCTGACGCGGATATTCTTATATAATATCTTTTGTTACCAGAAGTGAACAAATTTCGGTATATAATGCAGAAGCTTTTTATAATGTTTAGTCAATTGTCACGTTATTTAGGGAAAAATACTGCCGCTTCATGTAAGAACAATAAATAGATCTTATATACGTCGATAATTCAGGTGTGCGATCATTACAACGATAATAGCAGGAAATTTTAAATGGTCGATTCGATCGTTATCTGAACACTATTGACAAGTCTTGGGCATACGTGGCAAGAGAATAATGATGTTGGCAATCGAATCATAAATGTCATCTATAGTCTTCTTTCATTTGCATAACAAATTTTTGATCCCCTTTCCATACGATCCTTTCTCTGCTTCGTAGAACTTTCGATCACTTGGTCCAACATTGTATAGTACAGGTAATACTTGAAATAATATGACATATTAGTTAGTTAATTTATTTAGAAAATAGGTAAGCTCATTTATTTAGAAAATATGTTATTTAAATTGAAAATATCAGAACAAGAGACAGAAAAGTAAATAAAAATAGAAGCAAAGGATACGAAAAGAATATACTTGAATATTGAGCTAGATAAAATTTTAAGAAAATTATAAACATGTGTACAATATATTACAGTAACAATGTTATGTGTCATTGTAATAATATTAATCAACGGGAAGTTATTTACAGTTTATATTACGAAAGAGAGTTAAGTATAAAATAGAAAGGAATTAAATTATTAATAGTACGATTAAAATAAAATGAAGCTGTTGATAAAAACAAATAGTTAGAATAAAGTGATGCATACGTAGATGTTGGAGCTGTATTTGTTATTAAGATTTATTAGCAAGTTTCCAGTCTTGGAAATAAAATAACAAAATACTGATCGAATGATTAGTAATAAAGATACAATGTAGTTTGAAAGTAAATGTACAGTATGGCGAACTGGTGTGTGAATTAACTGGTTAGTACAAGTGTACATACTATTGAAAACAATAAGCTTTTTAACAAGCTTCTGTTGTTGAAACTTGTTAATTTGTTTTAATGCATTGAAAGATACATGCACTGATAACATATATTTGTTATTTAATACTATTATGAATACTGTGTTTATTTCAACATGTGGTAACTTTTTAGCATTACACTTGTCAAATGGAGAAAAAGAAACTAACGAATAAGAAAAGGTATATTTCTAAATATATATCTTGCAGTTAAAGTCTTTAGTAATCGAAACTAACCTAGGTCTAGTTAATGTTTTTTAAATCTATAGATTTTCAGAGTAAATATCTTTAAAAAAAAATTAATAACACTGTAGCTGAATCCAATTGATCAATCAATTATATATTCAGTATCCAATTGATCATCACTTCATATTGTAAAAAATCTAGCAAGTTAGGTTCAGTGATTTAATTAGTTGAATTATTCGAGTTACACAAACAATAAAGATGCCAAGGGCAATGACATTGATACTCTTTTTTAAACGGATGATAGTAGGGCACAATACGTAATACAATTCCAAGAGCCTGGTAACTAATTGTATTGTGCTTTTCTGAGTAATCCAGACATTCATTCTTGAATTTCTCTAGGATCTATTTGATAAATAGCGACTATGATTAAGAGAAAAGAGAGAGTTAACGTAATATTTTGTTACATCTATACAAATCTTTTTTGGACGTATTATATAAATTATGTGAAATATTTTGTAAGCTCAGTAGCATTATAATGATAGTAAACTAATTAGCATTATAATATAAATTAGCAAAGCTTGAAACAAATTTTAAAATATGTACATTTATTTCGTAAATCACAAAAGCAGGTACTAATTTTTTATTACAATAAATGTATATGTACAGTAAATTTTTTGTAATAAAATTTATATATATATATATATATATCTTCAGATTAGTTTCAGATTTTATCAATATAATCATGATAGTCATATCTTATTACAGTGCTGATGTAATTGCAAAATGTTCTGTATAACACACATATAGTATATTTTAAAAAATTTTCTATAATAAGTAAATGTTCAGATTATTTGTAAATCTGTAATTTATAGCAAATGCTGAAACTAAAATAAACATATAATTTCTGAACATGTTTACCCTTATTTCGTGTGGTATTTATACGTTAAAAAACTATCTGATCCCTTTTAATCTTCAATTAATGTTTTTCTTTCATATTCATTCGTATGAAACCAGTTCATATTATTTATTCATCAGCAGACTGAAATGTGTTTTATAATAGAATTAGACAAATGTGTAATAATCAAAAAAGATAAATGTGTTTTACAATAGAATTAAAACAAACGTGTAATAATCTCGTGTCTGTAAGGAAGAATTATAGTCGTTGATTCTTTCATTATTTCATTGTTCGATATACATAAATTGAAATGTGTCGCAGAAAGTGAGAGTAGAGAGAGGAAAACCTGTTCTAAGTGTTGTAGACCTTCTATCTTCAATAAAAGGAGAATCATAAAGCCCGATGAATACTTTTCAACCTTATACACGTTATGTCACATAAGAATATAAATAATTGTATAAACGTAGTTGCAATGTCAGAATCATTTTCTTTTGCTTTTAAATGTGATTGTATAATATAATATACGTGATTAATATCAAAGTAATACAATTGCAGTAATTTTAACGTTAATAGTATTTTTCATTATTATAAAAATTTTGATAGATATAACAAACTATCCTTTTTAAAGTCATTAATAATTGATTTGTTTTAATTGAATATATTATAGTAATCAAAGAATGTAATACATATTGCATGTGGCATCGTCAGTATGTTAATGAACTTATTTCTTAAAGATTCCTATACCTAGACCTTCGATTGAATATATTCATTGTGATTGCAAAATGTATTGCATTGACATTTAAGAAAGAGAGGGAAAATAATTCATTTTTACTTTGAGTTTTGCATATATTTTTGACATCACTTTGGGCAATGTGTTGTAAGATTTAACAGTAAGTTCTCCTTCGTTCCCCCTGTTTTCTCTTGGTAGTCAAGCTCCTTGTACGACACTCACGATTTGTGTTGAATTGACCGGAAGCTGTTGAACGCGCGTACGCGTGTTATTGAGTTAGCTAAGTATCGATGTAACAAAATAGAACAAATCGGTTGCCACCAAACTTTTCCGCTTGGTTACTGTGTTTTATAATAAGTATCAATCTCTCGTGTATCTCGCTCTATAAAAAAAAAAAAGTTTACTATTTGCAATCTCAGTATTTTACAATAATACGATATTAAATAGAATCGAGTCACGCTATATATTTGTCGAATCTTTCACTTGAATATTAAATAGTATAGAATATGTATAATATATTGAAATAAATTTTCTTTACGAAATACTTTGTGACAATTAAACTGCGGATTTTTATATATTTCTGAAAGATGCAAAAACACACAGAATGTGTTGATGTAGATATGAGAACATACATTTTAAATGTAATATTCATTGCAATATTTAACAAGTGAAACAATTTGATTATTTAATTAATTATATACAGGGTCTGTCTCTCATTGATTTCGATGATTTTTTAAATATGTTTTTAATACGTAAAACCTTTTGACATTTTTATTTTGACATGGGCTATTTTATCGCTTGGATTTAAGATAAGTTTGTCTACTACGATGTGGTGAATTTACATTTCATGTTTTGATTTTCAAATACGGGTAGACGGATAGAATGTAACTTGATGCCTGTTCACTCGTAGGTTAAAATCAAATATTAAATAATTCAAACAGCAGATATTAAACGATTAATCATAATCAGACTTACGGGTCTTACGAGTCTTAAGTTTTATATTTTTATGAACACGATTAAAGAAATGGAGCATAGGCAGGAATTTCTTTTTGTTGCTAAATATTGTAACAAGTAAGTATTCCTCTTTCGATATTTCATATATCTTTATCTATGTTGTCTGGATCCTCCGATTTCCTGCAAGTGCATAAAAATCCGCAATTTGGGTCATTGATAGAAAAATTCACATTTCGAAACTGTATCATCCTATGACTAGTATGTAAAACTATTGTTCTGTCTATTTCTTAATCAATGACAGAGTCAGTTGAATTACGATAAAAATTGTATTTAGCGCTGTTTGCACGTTAAAGACTTAACGAAACAGCTGTAAGTATTTTACTGTGCTTGGCCGATCGCTGCAAGCGCTCTTCAATTCTCTCTTTTTACCTAGTAGCTCAGTACACCGTTGACTCTCGAGCTACAGCTGCGGGAGTAGTACGATGGGCTTTTTGTTCTGACTTCAGTAAAAAAAATTTTCTCGCTATTTACAAAGTATATTAAAAAAAAAAAAACTCTCAAACAGAAAAAAACATTGTTTATTCATTGCAGTGCAAAATATATGTAAATATGTGTTTTAAAATAATAATGTTTCGTGTATTACATGTTAAAGAAATACTGGTTAATCCGTTCATCGACAATGCTTTTTTTTTATCGGTTTCAAAGTAACAAATCTTATCGTTACTTTTAGATGTAACGTTGTCGATAAATTGTATTTATGTATGTCATCGGTTATAATTTCATAGCATATGGCAGAAACGTCGTTATACTTTTTAAACGGTGTTAGACATCTTTTTCTATAAATAATTTATTTGAAAATATAAACAATTATAAAACTGGAAAAATTACATTTAATATTACAACTATAAAGCAGGTGCTAGAAAGCATTACGTATATTGATAAATTTCCAAAATCTTTTACGCGGTGTAAGCGTGGGGATTTAAGAATTTCCGAGTGTGCCATTGGAGCTAATTCTATATTCATGAAAAAATCTCCAACACGACCAGGCATCTATTTCTCATTTTATTATTTTTTTTCTTTTTGAATTTATATTTATATCATTTTTATTTCCATATATTCTCTTTCATCTTCAAAGACGATAAAAACGAGTGAAGGTGTACGAGCATACCTGTTGCACGGTTTCAAAGATAAAGTGACTATCTCAGTGCTAAGTGCGTGGATCCAATTATACTTCGAATTTAGTTAATACACGGTTTTTCTTCTTTTCTCAAAAAGTTGCACGTCAATCTTCATTTATATAGACCGTGTAAAAATTTGAATTACGTATGAACGGGACGAAGAACAGGAAACTTCTCAGTGAGCAGAATCAAGACGTTCCCGACGTAGTCGTTTCGCGTATGAACAGACTGCTTACAGGCACGATGGAGATAAATAGAAATAGAAGCAATACTGTTCAACGTAAGTTTTCATTGATTCTTGGAATCGAAACCATGATATTCTTATATTTTCTTTACGATTATTTGCTATTAATCTCTTAGTTATGGCAAGATTTTCACTTGCTCTAAGGCAAGATGTAAACTGTACAAAAGAGTGAAATAATAAAATTTATATCCGGCGGTGCTTCACACTATGTAGTAAACTTTGAATAAATTAAAATTTTGAAATTGAAAGAATGGATAGATCAAAGACTTTTCCATATAAAAAATTTGATAATACATAACAATATGGCATATGCAGTTCTCTTCGACTGACAGTAAGAAACAAATGAGCCAACTATAGTGGCGTTCGGTAACTAAGATATTAAGTATTGTAAAGTGTGAAGAGGGTTTGAAAACATTTATGACAATTTCTGAGTTTATATTGGTTACGGTTTCGTTCCTTCAGAACCGATGTATCAATTTTGTAACTGTTATTTCTCCATTCTGTATTTCGATGAATGGAGAAATAACAATTTATGATTCTCTAGTCTCGTAAAATGTATAAATCGTCTTATGTTTTCCTTCGAAAACAATTTTCCTTTCGTTTTCGAACGACAGCTTTTCTTTTGGAGCCCCGGGAGGATCGTTGCATTGTGTGAGACAGTTCGAAACAGTTATTTTTGGAATCTTTTCGATCCCTGGAAAAGAAAATTCATATGGTCGTGAGAAATTATTCACTGCTGGCAATCATAAATTTAGACAGATGTTTCCGTGTACTTCAAGGGATAGTTAAACGTACAACAATTATAAATCAATATTTCAAGTCATTCCTATCCCTGTCCCTGAACCGTCTCTTTTCTTCTTTTATAAATAACTTTCTCTTACTCTCTTCAGTTTTGTTAGAAAAACCCGTAATAGATTTGCTTCAGTAGGGCAACGTTCACGACGATTCGTTAGTTCCCGATCGGCGTACAATTTTGTGGAGAGTCTCAAATATAAAATTTTAGTTTCTGGTATTTATTAGTTTCCGAATATATTAATAAGAGAAATTTTATACGAGATACAATACATTGAATTCTGTCTATATGTTACTGTATCAAGTGTTTTTGCTGTAGTAGTTGCTGGGTGTTGAATAACCGATAACGCAATAGCAATATTGGCCTTAATATCTATAAGGTGTTTCATCTGCAATCGGTACGATTAAATTTCGTTTCTGGGCACTATCTTTTTTTTCGCATTGCTCCTTAAAAAAAAAAAAGAGTTGGAGTTGGATTTGTATTTGTATTGTATTTGTATTTTCTTGGATATCGGAAAACGACTGGTAATTTTTCTTCGTGATGTTGTAAATTACCGAGTTTACGTGGCTCACTCTATAGATACCGAGGCCGATATCACTATTATGTAAACAATTCTCCGATGTTCACCGACGATGACTATTACAACGTTGATTATTATATTAGTCATGATCATAGGCAGAATTCAATGTATAATACCAAAAGTACTAATAAAAAAATTCGAAGCTAACATTTTATATTTGGGATATGCTTCCACTTCCTCAAAATCTCGTGTGGATCGAGAACTGATGTTTTTCGAAGCAATATTCGAATGAAGTTAACAAACTTGATCCATCAATCACAAATCCCCCCCATAAATAATATTAGAAAAAGAAATTCAGATGTTTTTTTTTTTCTCAAAGTAACTCGAATGTAGTAAATTTGGAGACCAGCCGGCTAAGATGATATTAATTTTCAAGATTTCAATTAGTAACAGTTCACCTGCGAATCAGAGTTGAAAAACACGGTCAGAATGTTTTTGTACGTGTGTAATTTTTTTCTCTGTGTCCTTACAAGGACCTAACTTTGACCCAATCTAAGTTTGAAATGTTTAGGCTAGGTTTTTAAGAACTCGAGTTATTTTAACATTTTCATGTTTTTACTTTCTCTATGATGAAATACTTAAAAGACTGTAAACAAACACTCAAATAAATTTGAAATCCGAAATGTCAATAGGTTTCGAATCTTCAAAAATTCGATGGACCTTGAGAAATTCAGATTTCAAGATTTTTGAATCAACATTTGTTGAATGTTTTGTACACTATAGAAACTGGAAATTCAGGATTTTCAAATCCAATATCATTGCTAGTAAGTAACACCGAACATTAGTATGTTTTTCTACTCATACCAATCTTTCAGTATCAAATGGCTAAAATGGCTATTTTAACGTATTATTGCGCAAGATGGATTTAAGATTGTTCCTATTTGTATCTTATTACAGATTACTTCTTATCGAAACTGCGACAGGAATCGTGGGGTAAGACGCGATTTTTTTCTCTTTCGCGCTGATTCCTATTTTTGAAGTAAATAAAAAATCGACTCGACCAGAAACAGGTCAACAAACGAATTTACAGCGGGCATCACTTGCGTAACGTGTGTAGTGTGTTTCGAGAAGTCGCTCGCACATTTCTAACGCACACGTTGTATCGCTTATTTATAGAAAATAAGGAAATCGAAGATAATGTCAAACTCTCTCAAACGTCTTCAGTTATGTTATGTTTATACAAACATGTACCTTATATACACACACGTTATTCCAGTTTTTTCCAGCCAATTTTGTCAGGACATTCTACGAATATAAATAAAGCAAAATATAAGAAATATAACTAATTTAAAATTTTATTAGAAAGTTATAAATGGAAGATATGAGAGGAACAATACCAAATCTCCAATATCACCTAATTTCCTGTTACTAGATTTTTATGTATTAACAGTTGTGGAAGAAAAGATATATTAATAAATGGTGGTAAATCTAATGTATATAGAATAACAAATTTAATTTTTTTTTCTTTAAATTGACAATGAACATTTTGAAATAGATATCTAGTGATTTTAATGATTGTGAACTTATTCTCGTCTTATAGTAATACAATTCATTTTGTATTTTATACTTTTCTTATAACTATTTAGTAAAGTCTCATATTGTGCTTATATTTTTTATATTTAAAAAAATATAGAGCTAACAACATCCGTTCAAAAGCTGGAAAACTTTTCATATAGTATGAATATAGTAAATAGTAAATTAATAGTAATTTAATCGTATTTGAAAAGAAGATTATATCTATCTATAAAAATATAAAATGGAAAGAATAATTTATTTGAGAGAAACGTATCTGTAAGTAAATCTGAATAAGAAAGTAACAAATATACATTGCTTTTTTTAATTGTAAATGTAATTTCAGCACTAATGAAGAGTTACAAATAGAATGTTGTATTAGTTATAAAAAAATTATTTGCAATTCTAATAATATTATATTAGCATTAAATTATTTATTCAAATTGAATACAGACTATATAAAATTGTATTGTAAAACTTTTTTGATATTTAACGAAGATACAGAACTATTTATTACTCACACGTATGATATAAGTGTTATTTTTCCCCTTGAAATGTGCACGAACATTTTTAATGGCGTAATAATTCTAAATATATTTTAACGCACTCGATGTTTAGTTGATATGTTGCTTCGACATTATAACAGACCTGAGTTACACGTTGGCTTAAAGATATATAGTGCCTTTTTTATCTTACATGAAAATACTTAAAAGTACCTAATACTTGAAAGTACTACTTTTTTTTATTTAAATTCTTTATGTAGATTTATAATTCTTTCTTTGGTAGAATTATAAATAGAAGTAATTTACGAAGTTATCATCGATTATAAGTGATAATATTGAATTGATTTTCAGTTTGAAGAATTTGACATTAATTTTATTATTAATATTTTATTCTAATGGAGTACCTTATAATTATTTTACAGAAAACGGCATCAACGATGAAAATTGTCCCACTATTGTGACGGTGTCAAAGGATAGGAGAAAATTTAATCAGAAGGTATGTATAACGATTCGAATCACGCGACAAAATAGTAGTAATTTGTTAATGGTATAATTGGTTAATGATATAGCAGTATTTTTTCATAAAAAGATCTTTTTTGAATTAAAAATATTATTTTCAAAATACTATTAACTTTCTATTATATTTTATGAAATATAACTAAAATCTATTTTTTGAATTTAATAGGCGAGCGATTTCTCGGATATCGGCGATTGGCCAACTTTAGAAGCTTCAGGAGAGGTTGGTTAAAGTTCTTTCAAAATATTTTTTGAATACTTACATTCTCTTTATAATCTGTGATTTGATTTATCAATTTTCTTGAAAATTATATTTGGGTCTTTCAATATGAGAAAATAAACTATGCAAAAGCTAGAACTCGTAAGGTATAATACCATATACCTGTGAGTGTAGATATTTTGCTATAGTAATATTGAATGCGGCCTCATTGCGGATGTATTTGTTATCCGTGAAGTTTTATTGCATTTGCACAGTCATTTGCTTTCTTAATATAATTTTCTTTCTACATATTAAATAAAAAAAAATTTTCTCTTTAGAAGAAGACAGTTGTGACAACACAAAAGCAAAATAATTTGATTGAATCAAGCAATGGCAGAGAAAGTAGCAGTAATATTGTCGACAGCAGAGGAAAGGAAAACAAAGAGCAGACTCATTGTCAAGATGATAATGAAGAACACGTAGATATTAATGAAAAGAAAAAGAAAGGTAATAAGCATTGATTTATTTTCGTTGTTGTAGCGTAGATCAGTAAGAGGTCATTTTAAATTGAATCATCAACAATTTTTTTTTGTAGCGAGCAAGCAAAAATGGGTACCGTTGGAAATTGATATTACAAAGAATCGAAGTAAAAGAGACCGTTCTCCGAAGTATCACCATCAAAAGGAAAAGAATGGAGAAGGTATTTAATAAATATTTCACGATCTTAAGCATCACAGATTAAATTAACAATTCTGTCTTTTAGCAGAAATAGATTTATATAGAAGTAGGGAACATGATAGACCAGCGTACATCGCAAGAGGCGGTCGAGGTGGACGAAATTATAGAGGAAGAGGAGGGCGTGGTGGACGAGGCGCTTATCGGGATAGTTTTAGACAAAGGCACGACCAAGTCTATATGCAGGTAATTTTACGTTCTTTTATGTTCATTCTTCTTACTAAAAGTAGAAATAATCAACGACATAAATAAGAATGATGATAAATTAAAAGGGAATCTCTCAGAATATTCTTTGACGAGTAACGAAAGTAGACCTGATATTAAATGTTACTACAAAGATGAAATGTTTTAAATCTTCAAACAAATTGTTTTCAATTGATATATCTTTTTAGATGCATAAATTTGGACTTTTGGATCCTAATTATATGATGGCTTACATGGGGACATTTTATTTCAATAACACAAATTTTATTAACATAAATACAACGACACTTAAGGAGTTTCTAAGAAATCAAATGTAAGTTTGATGAATCACCAGAAAAGAAACAATATACGATTCCTTTTTTTTAAATATAAAATTTATATTTTTACAGAGAATATTACTTTAGTGAGGAGAATCTTTTAAGGGACTTTTTTCTGCGTCGTAAGATGGACGCACAAGGGTTTTTACCTATTACTTTAATTGCTTCTTTCCATCGTGTGCAGACTTTAACAACAGATGTTGGACTTGTTATTGAAGCGATTATGGAATCTGATAAATTAGAATTAGTGGATGGATTTAAGGTAAAACAAATATATATTTACAATTCTAATGATGCACAAATCACACTTCGAATCCACCTACATTATTTTGTGTATTTGGTGAAAGACTTGTGCTAGATCAAATGGAAGAGGATTCGCTGACACCATTCGAGCTTAATTTAAGTTCAGTGAATGGAGTTTGAAAGTAGGCCTCCTCACAAATTCATCCTTACTGATGCGATAGTCGATTGATATATGAGTTACCAATTATTTTTGCTAGTTTTGTAAAATATCAATTTCAAGAGATTATTGCAAAATCTTTAAAATAATTTCCAAGAACAAATGACTAACGTTATCATTTTATTCATTAGGTCAGAACGAAAACAGATCCTTTGAAGTGGCCTATTTTGGATGCGACTGGAAATCCTGTATTCTCGGAACTGTTTGATACTTCCAATACATCCCAAAACGAAGTAATACTCTCCACGTCTGAATCCAATTTTTGTCCTGCTGCCCGACCCTTATCAACGATTCCTATTCCCCCAGTTCCGCGTGTTCTTCAATCCAACCACATTATCCCGACAATAGAAAGGCTTAGTAAATCCGAAAGCATATCCTCGTCGATTGGCGATAGTTTAAATCCTGATGTACCAGAGTTCATACCAAACGAACCTGTTATGTCTGATAGTAAAAGCGAATCATCCAAGATAGAAAAACAATCGGAAGTAAAAAGCTTTCCACTATCATCAAGCGACGATTCATCACTGTTCTCGAAAAATAAATCTTTAGAACAAGAGAATAAAATATCTACAGCGACAAAATGTTCTAGTCCAAATCCTGTATCAGAAATGCAAGTCAATGGAGAATCACAGTCGGTCAATGATGTTTGGAAAGAGGTAATTTTTTTTTCGTGTATTATTAGTACCAACATTAAAATTAAATATTCGCGTTTTTTTAATCCACAGAAAAAAACACACTTCCACTTTTACAACTTATCCAAGATCTTAAATTGAACTGTACTTTTTTACCTAGAACTATAAAGAATGCACTGAATTTATAACAAATGACGTAATAGGATGTCGTGTTACCGATTAAGTAAATTAGAATATTTGCCCGAAATGTCGGTGTATAAAAATTGCAACACAAACTGTGGATCTATTTCAAACAAGTTATTACTATTAGTAATAAGTGATAACTGAGTTCATGAAAATGTTAGGTAAGGCGAAGGGTGAAACCATCACATAAGGAGAAAAACGAAGAAAAAGAAAAAGTTGATAACATTAAAAGTGAAGAGAGAGAAGAATTAGACTTTCAATTTGACGAGGAACTCGATACTCCACCTCCAACTGGCCGGCACAATGCATTTTCTGAATGGTATGTTGTTTGTCTATAACTTGTTTTTATGAGTATTATTCATTCTATACGTGTGTTTATAATTTAATAAGTTTGTAACTTATTTATAAAAAAAAAGTAAAAGTGTGCTATAAAAAAGTAAAAAATAAAATAGCGATCTCCAAATTAGTTTTCAAATGAAGGATTAAGTTATAAAATATAGATAAGCTATAAATAAAGATGAATATTTCCTATTTTGAAGCAAACTTGATATCTTCTTAGAAAGAAATTACGAATTGCTAGTACAACATTGTGTTTTTATTTTACTATATACTTTTATATTGCTATTTTTTCAGGTTATTCTGTATCTATGAAAGTTAACGTGTGATATATTACAGGTCTGAAGATGATGAAGATTATGAATTGTCCGATAGAGATGTCAATAAACTTTTAATTTTTACACAAACGACAGTATCTATGTCAACACGCATTCCAAAACATGAGGGTCATGACAGGACTGGTGATTGGACAACTAGAGTAAAAATGACCCAAGATCTTGAGCAAGCTATTAATGATGGTTTATACTATTACGAAGAAGACTTATGGATTAAAGACGGTCAAAGAGTAAGTTAACTATTATTAAATATTTTCCTTGCATATATATATATAAGTTCAAATTATTGTATTCCTTATAGTATGGATCTTCTTCCTCAATTGGAAGCTATAAAACTGTCAATGTAATTAGTCAAGAAGATTTTGAAAAGATGGCTCCTAAAGCGCCTAAAAAGACTAATCCAGAAGTTCCTCCTCCACCACCAGCTGCAATAGATGATATAGAAATGTCTCATTCTCTTCCAACACAGGTACTTCTTCATTTTAATCTCATTTATTTTATTGATCTTTTCATAGTTTATAATGCAATCATATTTAATATAATCGTTATATCAACAGATGTCAGCAACTACAGATAATCAAGAAAAAAGAGATCGTCGTATAGACAGAAGTCGGTGGAATGATAAATCGAGAAGAGACAGTAGGAGTGGTAGAAGAGGAGTTCCACGTTTCTTTGCGGTAGTAAAAGATGAACCTTCGGTAGATCCTAGAACACCGCGTAAACGAAAAACCCGACACAGCAATAATCCTCCTGTTGAACATCATGTTGGTTGGATTATGGACGTTCGGGAGCATCGACCGCGTACTTATTCTACAGGGTAAGTTCATGTCGCCATGGAATTGAATACCAATTTTAAAAAATGAAATAATTTAATAACTCTATATCTTTGTTATATTCCACAGAAGTAGCACAGGAACAAGTCCAAATGAAGGTTACCTTGCGAGTAGTTACGGAAGTGCACCGCAATCATTGCCTACTTTCCATCATCCCAGTCACGCTCTTTTAAAAGAAAACGGTTTTACACAACAAGTTTATCACAAATATCATTCACGTTGCTTAAAGGGTAAAATAAATTTTTATTAAATTATTTTTATTAGTATATTAGTATTAGTACTCAGAAATATTTAAATTATTTAAGTGATCTATATTTCTTTATATAAGTATATAATGATGATATATTTTATTTTTGTCTTCTTTTCCCGACTGAGGCATATTATGAAGAGAAAAACGAATCTGAAAATACCTTAGTGTACATAAAATATAATTCGTTCAGATACACGAGTTTTAATCGCTTTCATGGCATTTCAGAACGTAAGAGACTTGGAATCGGACAATCTCAAGAGATGAATACACTTTTCCGTTTTTGGTCATTCTTTTTGCGGGAAAATTTCAATCGTACCATGTACGAAGAATTCAGGACTGTAGCCAAAGAAGACGCTTCCGAAGGTTATCGATATGGTTTAGAATGTCTTTTCAGATTCTATAGTTACGGTTTAGAGAAGAGATTTAGACAACACTTGTACAAAGATTTCCAAGTCGAAACGATACAGGATTATGAAAGTGGTTAGTGATTTTTTTTTTAAAGCATTTAATTTAATGCACACGTCAGGTTGTTTAGCTATAATAGTTATTGATAGCTAAACGGTTAAGCTGTGCTAAAGTAAATGAAATGTTCAGTTGATACCATGAGACTGTCTCGTGTGTGGTATAACATGGCAACAAGCATTTATTAATCAAATAGAAAACCATTGTTCATTTTGAATACAATGTTCTCATATTTTATTTCTTATTTTAGGTCAATTATATGGATTAGAAAAATTCTGGGCATTTTTGAAATATTATAAACATTCTGACCAACTTCAAGTAGACCCCAAATTACAAGAATATTTATCCAAGTTTAAAAGTATCGAAGACTTTAGAGTGGTCGAGGTAAATCTATTTAAATAAGAAAGGTTATGAAGTTTTATGAAGTAACATTATGCCAATGTCCTCAATAATAATGTTGCAGCCTCAAATAAATGAAATGCTGCAAACATTTGCCGCAAATTCACGATCTCAAGCCGCGAAAAGGCGAAACAGAAGTGTGTCCGAAAGTGCAGGTGATGGTGATGCTTCACCTTCCAACAGAGTTCGTCGACTATCGGGTGGTTCCAGTGCTGTAACACTGCCAACGCCAAGTTCTGAAAACAATCCTGTCGCGCAAAAGTCTCGAGTGGATTCAGTAAATCTTTCACAACCTCGTAGCAGAGTCAATTCGTTTGGATCTGGGCGATTAACCCTCCGAGTACCGCAGCAGAGAGAACCGTGCCGGAGTCACTTCTGATTCACACCGATACTTCACTAAAAGATAGCGGCTCAAGCTCGAGACCCCCACTAATACTGTACGAACAGTTACAGTTGTTTGAGCTCTAGATGCTATTACAATGTAATAGATTTCGAGTGCTCGGATTTTCGTTGTATGTAAAAAATAATAGACTAATAAAATTATAAAATTTATTTAGGTAAATTATAAAAAAAATATGTTTATTGCGAAATATTGCCATTCATTACATATAATTTTTTGGATTTTTGAGTAGGCATTACAAACATATTTTTTACATAAATCGCATACAAACGAATATCTGTTATTACTTCCTATACAGAAATAACACCTAGCACGCTTGTTGTAATAAAAGGATTGTATGATGGATTGTATTTCACTAACTATACAAATATTGCGTGCATGACGAGTCTGGGAGATGTGTAGTTTTCTCCTCATGAAAGACTGACTGTTGCTAAGAGACTAAATGTTGCCACGTGACTTTTTGGTGCCAGCCAAGGATCCTTTTTTCTAGGCTTGGCTTTGTTTCTACCCTTACTAAGGTGGGAGAATGCCAGAACATCTGGAAATTCTCGGCAAGGTCGAGCTGTAGTGGGGGTGTTGTCATTTTTCGCCTCATACAAATAGTTTTTCACTTTGTGCATAATCGTTTTTAAAACGCGGCAGAATGAGTCACCAGTGACTCCGGCATGGTACTCGTTCGGAACTCAGAGGATTAACACGTTCGTCTCCCAGCCTGAATCGATCGAGTTTTTCGTGGGCCCCAAATCAGATAGTCTGAGCGTAAACAGAACGATTAGCTGGAATCACAATACGATGCAATTCGTAGTTTAAAAGTAGGCACGTGCGAGGCAGGTGACCTAACGTCATCGAACCTTCCTGTCATTACAAAGAATAAAATATTTGGCCACGAAGTGGGGAAAGCGATAAGCTTTTCGGTAAGAGGACTATGAGAGATCTCACTGCACTTACCCTAGAACCTTTATTCGGTCGAGAAGCTTACTTTTTCTAACAAGCATATTGTTCGGTCTTATCGAATACAGTAAGGGTCAAACTGTGATGCGAAAAACAAATTCATTGAACCAGGGATAATAACTTTCATATTTATAATTTTACACGGCAGGGACCTCTCGCGACCGTACTCGTGTCTTCCGTTACTTTCTATTTCATTGTTGTATACCTGACTTCCAATTCCAAGGCTCAGTAAGTTTCTTTCTCGCAACTGACCTCGCCCAATAAATGTGAAACATTGCTAGGCCCACATCCTAGGCCCAGAAAATAAGTAAATATGACCTTACGGAACCGATTTCGCTCAACGACTCATTTGAAATCAATTAGCTGTCTGCCTAGTCTCGTGACCGGAGAAAACAATAGAATCTACTACTATATAAGACCATCCACAAGACAGTTCAAGTTTAGTTTTTTTTTTTCAACAATCCAGCAGAGTGGCCAGTAGTTTTCAGAAGCTCACGTCTACATCCAGCATCTCAACGCGTTCAGTTTTTTTACAACACTCTTACGTGCATTAATTTACTATCTTACTCATTCAAATCTTACTATTTTACTTATTTAATCTTATACTAATCAAACCTTTACTTGAACCAGTTGACTTTCATTCACGTTGAAAGCAGCAAGCCACCGATCTAATCAACGTCTCTAATACGTGAATTCTGATCGGCACGTTCCACATATCAGTAATTTTTTATTCTCAAAATATTTGGGAGGCGCTGTAAAAATATAATTAAAAGTGAGGAAAGTAATGAGTTTTGCAAGAAAAGCTATAAATAAAATTTCGAGCTCGGATAACGAGAATGCGTATGAAAGTGAAGACCTTGAGGAGATTAGAAGAATTGTAAAAGAAAAGGAGGAATTGACCAGTTCTGATGGTTCATTGGACAATATCCAGTGGAACGAGTTCAACAAACGACAATCATTTACATTCACCGAGAAAAGTGGGCTTTTGATGGAATTGCCCCGGGGAAAGTTCTTGTATTATTTTTAGATAAAAAAGTGATAAGCCTTCTGGTCGCGGAAACGAATAGATATGCAGACCAAAAATTACTTCAACATGCAAGCACCGAATACGCTCGAATCAAGAGATGGAAACCCACTACTTCCGAAGAAATTAAAACATTTATTGGACTAATGATTTGGATGGGTCTAGCACAGATACCGCTTACTAGATTGGTCAACGGACCCTGTTTACAATTTTCCGTTTCCACGTAGCAGAATGCCTCGTAATCGATTTGAATTATTATTAGCAAATTTGCATTTTGAAAACAACGAAGCCATAGAACAGAATAGTAGATTTGGAAAAGTTTTACCACTTCTGCGCATATTGATAGACAATTATCAAAAAATATTTTCACCAGGGGCAAATATTGTAGTCGACGAGACAATGGTTCCTTGGAGGGAACGACTAATATTTAGGCAGTACCAACTAAATTGCATAAATACGGCATGAAATTATTCAAACTGTCCCATCGAATGTACATGGTCCGCGAAAATATATGCTGGACGAGATACCAGTGAATCAAGCAAGTCGGCATAGCCGAAGACGTTTGCACTGAGCTTGCAGACAAATTGTTAAATGAAGGGGGTACTTGGTCGATAATTTTTATACAAGCTACGAACTAGCACTCAAATTGTTAAATTTTAAGACACATGAAAAAAAGTGAGATGACATCACGAGAAGATCCCAATGGTATTGTGATACTAAAATGGAGAGATGTCCGTGAGAATATTATCAACAAAACATGCACCCATTGTGATATCAAATTCAGATTCCTGCACTCATCGCGGTCGTCCTCCGAAAATAAAACCTTTGGCGATAACGGAATATAATAATGGAAAGTTTGGCGTTGATAGAAGCGACTAGATGGTATCATATGCAATAACTATACGGAAAAGCATAATAAAGTGGTATTGCAAATTGGCATTACATTTACTTATTGGCACATAGTAAATGTCGTATATCAAAAAAATGGAATGGCAACAAATCAAAAAATGGAAATAAGAAAATTCTAGTTAGAGAATGGTTATCCTGAAAATGCCCGACAATGAAAAGAAGAAAACAAAAAAGGCGTTTTACCATTTAGAAGTTCGTAAAAGGCAAGGCAAGTCTATTATAGCAGGATTTGGTATTACCAGAAGAAGAGAAACTCTCGAACGCCAAGAAGCGAGAAAAAATGTAAAAAGACTACATTGTCCTAATTGTTTAAAATCACCTCAAATGTGTTTGAGGTCATTTTGAACTGTTTTAACGAATACCATGCTACGTAATACAATAATAATTATATTTATTTTAAATATAAATTTATATACATATAGTATATATATTTTTTTGATTTTATTTAATTTTGTTTTTATTTTTTGTATATTTTATATTTGCATGTGCTAATTCCATTAAATACTTATGTTACAAATGCAATTTTTATAAATTACTTGAAAAATTCTATCTAACTGGACGAAGAAGAACGTCAGCCATTTATGGATGACGGGGCCCACGGAAGCATATCCGTCACCTAGATGTAGGTGACGTGGCGACAAACGTTTAAGCCATCCCAGAAGAGGGAACGATACTAGTTCCTTTTCTTTAAATAGTCAACGAGATTCAAGTAAACAGCAACAGCAGCAATCACGAAACAGACAAAGTTCCGGTTTGTGTATGAAGACAAGAAGTGAGTAGCCTCAAAACACTGGCAGGAATCGTTTACAGACGACCTCGAAGTCCGAAGTCCAGACGAAATCAATCACAATTAAGACGGATAGCACATCGATTTCTCAGAAGTGAGATCAACTTGAAAACCGACAGATAAGTGCATAAGCACTTATTTGATTTGTTAAAATGGATATGTACGTTGTCTTTGAAATAGGAATACTTGTTCTAAGACAAGGAAACATCCTATTTGAAAAAGTAATAGAGAAGTACGGGCGATGACACATCGTATGATGTTATTCAGTAGATTGCTGTCATTCCATGTACATCGGTCGTCAGTGACAAAATTAAGTGAAAAATTAATGTCTCATGTTGGTGAGAGAGGTGGAGATAATCCAATGCGTACAAACAGTGAAATTGTGCCTTTAGAAAGAGTAGAACGAAAGAAAAGTTACGTTTGGCAGTATTTCTCAAAAATAAATAAATCTAAAGCGAAATGCTCTATTTGTAATCGAGAATTTGTAGTAAAATATGGGAATACGAGTTGCCTTTTACGACATTTAACGTCTATACACAATGAAAATCTAAATACAAGTTCGATGATGGAACAACCGTCACATAGTAACAATTGAAATATACAATATTTATCTAAAAATTCAAGGCGAGCGAAAAAACTAACAGCAGCGATAGCACGAATGATAGCTCTCGACTTGCAACCTTACAGTAAAGTGGATGATATCGGATTTCAGTCCTTACTTAAAATTGCAGAACCGCGGTATGAAATACCATCACGTGCAACATTTTCAAGGAGCATCATTCTTTACATGAATAATGCTTTACGAAAAGACATTCAAAGCAAAGTAAATACGGATATAAAAGAAGATAACTAACTTTCTTTTTGTTTGTTTATCTAAATTTATATGTATAAAGGGTGTTCAAAAAAAAGAGTTCAAACTTTAAGTGCTTATGTCAAAAAAGGTCTAATTAACATACATAAGGTCTAAAGTTCAATTCTTTTGACTTATAATCAATTTTCCGAAAATATCCCATGTTTACCCGTCCCATTCCGAGCATCGGGATCCTGCACATCTCTTCTTGAATCCTTTTTCTTAATACCCTGTATATTTATACATATCTCAAATGGGGATTTTCCAACAAACAATACCAAGTCTAACAAAGGAACTTCGGATAAGCTAAAGCACGTGACAACATATATAGTACTCGCACACATGACCAATAGGTGTCACGATTAATTCGATTACAACAGTTAGAAATATACAAATTAGAAGAAAAACAACGTAGAAATTGTGATTAGTTGCATGTCGATTCTTGATTTTAATTATAAAAAAAATTGTTTCTAAATAGCGGTTCCTATGTTTATTGGAATTAATTTTATGCTTTGAGCAATGAGCAATTTGAAATGCTTTCAAGTCTGAGAAAAATTATGTTATTTTTAGCAAAAAAGGGATGTGTGGTTCAATAAACACAAAAATTTGAACGCGTTTTAAACATTTTTTGAAGAAACGTGTTAAAAATAGTTGTATGATTTTATTGTATTTATTTTAGAAATAGAGACAATATCAATAGGGACATCCTTAAATAGTTTCAGACATCATATAAATATTTTTTGTATTGTATTTAAAGGATAATATTATTTTTATATAGTCTGACATTTCTCTATGTTTTTTAGAATTATTTTTAATCATTTACTCGAGAAAAATTCTTGAAATTAATTAATTAAATTCATAGAATTAAAATCTAGCCACCATATTAAATTGTGCATAACGATTTAGAATTTTATGTAATATATATATGTATATATTTCAAAAATAATTCAATCTTTTTATAATTCTACGTGATTACAAAATGTTATTTCTTGTAAATCATGTATCATTCATTATTACAATGAATACATTTCAAAGAGTAAATTATTTTTTACATTGACGTAAATGCGTAAAGCATAATACTTCGATATTGTGATAGAAAATGGAAATTCAATTTTTAATGCTTCAATTTTGATGCTTCTATGAATATTTTTATGCTTTTGTGAATATTTCTGTCTCCCAGTTTCTTTTTCAAAATGTTTCGTCAATCAATATTCTGACCTTTTATAATTTATAAGATATACATAAAAGAAGACAAAAATTGAAGATTATTTAATTAAAGAAATTAAAAATTTAGGATTGAATTCCTTGTGAATCTTTGCTTGTAGCTTTTTATTAAAATTTCCATTTGATTCCCTCAGATATACCATTTTTATATTTAGAACATTTTGATCTGTTTCTTTTTTTGACATTCTGTGTCTCTCTTTAAAATTACAAAATTAAGAATAGTTGTATTAATAAAAGTAAACATTTTTTAGCAATCTATTAATGAGTCAATTCGATTAAATTTATCGTGATAAATACAGAAACTAAAATAAATAATAAATCGCATCGCTATAAAAACACCAAAAAGAAGAAGAATGAATACGATAAAAAAGAAAGGAAACAAAAATAAAATAGAAGATGTTACAGTAATCTCGAACGGATGAAGATCGATTAGCAGAAAGCAACAGAGAGAAAGAGAGTAAGCGTGAAAATGGATACAAAAAAAAAAAAAAAAAAAAAAATATGGTGCCAGAAAAAGAACTAACACTGTAGATAAATGAAAGAAGCCACAATTAAATGGTGAATTTCTCATGTACATAGAATACGTTCGTAGTCTATTTTGCCATTTCGTATACAACGGCGTTAGGATTAAGTTAAAGCTAACTTTTAAGCGAGTGATTTACTCTAAACTAAAAAAACGAGTGTATCGCTATAACAAAAAAAGAAAAAGGAAAAAAAGAAAATAGAATCGTAGATTTAATCAAATTTAGGGTACGAATAACAATGGTTCTCGCTAGAACTCGATCGTCGTTCTTCAATTTTATTTTCTTCTGTTATGATCTATCTATCGTGATTGTACTTTTCATTAATCTTGCGTCAAACGTCTACATATTATTTTTATATTAAATGATATGTATGTACATCGTGAATAGCTCTTTTGTTATTATCATTTTGTTGATTTAATGTTTAAACACGATTGTTGAAGTGAAGAAGACAGATAGTGTATGTATGCACGATGATTGAATGTAATTTATTTCTTACAAAACTTGAAAGTCTTGTAAATTCTCGTTTTCGAAGTAAATTCTTATTTCGATTATATTTCAGTATGTGTGATAAATGGAAAATATTTTTTTTACTAACACTTTGCCATATTTTTTATTATCTACATATATTTGGATGATAATAATTTCACTTACTACTAGTTTTTCATAAATCGCAGAGCATTCATAAATCGAGTTTTATTTGTTTCTAAAAAAATAATTTATTATAATAATTAAAATAATTTATATTGGTCCGTCAGTGAGCAACCACATTGACCACTGTATTGTAAGTAAAAAATTTCACTTAAAATCATTATCAAAAAATGAATGTCATAGAAATTTTATTTATTCAAAAATAGGACTTTTCTAATGAACGACGATCTTATATGAATACTATGAATAGTTTATAGTTGTAATAATTATAATTATTATTATCGTTATAATAATTTCGAAAGTTGTGAATAATTTATAGTTATAATAATTTCTAGAGTCATGTCGCCAGATGGACTGGATTCTGTTATAAATAGTTGAAAGAAAAAAAAAAATATATTATGTGACAAATTCTTATATTGTTACTTATAGACGTGTATATATATACATATGTGTATATGTGTATATACATGCTCGTATATATATAAATACATATATGTACTTATATATACACATACATGTATATTGCTAATAAACATTAATTTTATGATTAAGACTAAAATTATACATTTATACCAATTACATTATGCACAGAATACACAGGCTAGGATAGTTAGGAAGAAAATGAAGATTGCAAAGAGGAAAACTGTTTTGTGAAACGTATCTTTTCGTTAGAGAGGTTAATCCTCGGCTAATTTCACTTCTTTTTCTCTTTTCTTTTTGTGTCTTGATCTCCTAATTAGGCCCTTGTATTTATGTAATATACATGTAGCATATTTACATATATCTTAAGTACTCCGTTTATTTCTCATTCCCTTTTTTTGCTTTTCTTTTTTTTCAAGCGTGTTCGTTTTATTTGTAATCGTGAGAAAAAAATCATTGTTAATATATTATATCTAGTACTAGTAAGTTTAGGGTTGGGCGATCATGATTAAATATTCATTCTTTTTCTTTTTTAAGAATCGATCACGAGAATTATTTGTTGATGTATTCAGATATCGTAATTGATTTTAGGGGTGATTGAACGAAGTTTCATGAAAGAATTTAGTTTAGTTCTTGTTGTTTTAGTTTTCCAAGCAGATATTGACATTTTTTACAAATGCAATTCCCTTTATGTAATTCAATGATTTTCGCTCAATTTCTATAATTATTCTTATGACGTTTTTCTTTGTAACGATGTGAAAAAAAGAAATGAAAGAAAGAATATTGATGATTGAAGAATCATTGATTGTGCGATAATCGATGAATCATTGCCGAATTAGTTATTCAATAAAACGTGAATTATTCGCCACAGTGTTGTTAACTAATAACAAGTGGATCGATTCCTAGGGAATTAATGCAAATATAGGAGCAACGTTAAGTTACTTAATAATTGTACACTCGAGATGCCGTAACCATAAGTTAGAAAAGAAGAAGGAGAAAAAGCAAATAAATAAATGCAATGAATTGGAGAAAAAGAGTCTATTATCGACACTTTAATCCTCAATTATTAACTTTAATTATTAATCGATTATCATTACGCTATAGCTTTTCTAAATCAACGATTATCTCTTGAAAATTTTTACACGAGACATACAAGACTAGATGACACGGAATATAGATGAACTAATAATTAGAATTAACCGAAAGAGGGAAATAGTTTCATAAATTAAAGGAACACGTTATTATTATGAGTTTCTTTTTTCCGAATTTTATAACAATAGTTCGGAAAGACGAACTGATAAGTAACCTCAAAGACTAAAATTACAATAATCTACTATATTATTATACTTCAATTAAAAGAAGAAAAGTGAATGATTAAAAAAAAGAAGAAGAAAAATATGATATTTATCCGTGGCGACAAGATAACTTGAGAAACGTGTGAAGAAACTTGTAAGATAGATTTTCAGAAGATGACAGGAAGCAATTAGAGAATGATCGGAAGGATTGATCAACCGGACTATTTGTTTGATAGAAATAACTGATGTATTTTTTCAGATTTAGCTATCGTTCTGGCTCATTTAGACGGCGTAGATTACACTTTTGTATAATCCGATCTATGACGATGATATTTGCATAACAATGAAAAATTTCAGACCCTGTCGAAGCGAAAAGTATAAATATCATGTAAATACGATATTATTATTATTATAAAAATGGGCAGAAAGAGACGTGTGTTCGTATATATGTGTATGATAGAAGATTGCATGTATGCGTACGAATGAAACGAAGATAGAGAAAGTAAAATGAAAAAAAATATATATATAGACATATTATGTATACACACACACACACACACACATATATATATATATAAAATTTAAAATTTACATATTATAGTTATAATACATTGCCTAGGAATACTTGAATAACGGTGTAAAATGTGGTAAAACGACTTGTCGTGTGAACGATATACGAGTCTTGTATGCGTAAAAAGTAATGTTAGTGAATGCGTCGAATAATGACAACAACAATAACAACAATAATAATAATAAAAAAAAAAGACAAAAAAGTGAGTTGCGAAACGAAATATTGTGTCTTTCCCTTTGCCCTGCTTTGTCGTGAAGCGAGATGAATTTTACAAACAATAAATAATAAATTTATTATCTCAATTCATTTCTTGTATTGACCTTTTTTAGAATACTGATAAATCTGAATCTTCGACGAGGCTAAGAAGTTTTAAAAGATGGACTGGACATTTGTTTAATATTTTTTTACAAAATCGCAAGCGCAAGCTTTCTCGACATCATCATTTCAATAAGGTTAACCTCTAGCGCTGGAATGACGTGCTACGTACGTCGAAAATTTTTTGTCCCAACATTTTGTGCAACATTTTCTTAGTTTTAAGTATATTTAAATATAACCCAAGCAAAACAAATGATAAGTTTACTACTTCTTAATAATTTCTATCCAGTGATACCAGTTCAAAAGAAAAAGAAAGCGACGAGTAATTGTATACGGTCCGGCCACTCGTTATGGTCCGCGAACCAGTTGCCAGTGCAAGGGGTTAATAACCTAAATATTATTGGGAGGTACATGTAAACGTTCATTAACATCGGAGATCTTTTTTCCATTTAAGTATTAAATTAAATGAAAAAAAGAGGAGAAATGAAAAACAAAATAGGATTGTTTCGCTTTTTTTTTTCACAGAAAGAAACCATGATTGCAAGGAGATAGGGTTAAATTCCATGCCGCAACGGTGAAAAGACGAAAGAGGCAAAGGGAGAAGCGTAACTACGCGTGTAATTCCTCGACCGGAACTACCGTGGGCCATGTGGCAGCGTAGACTGCGGTCGTAACCATAAAGCTTAGAAATACAGCTAGCAGATACAAGTTAACCTTCTGCCTTCTTACTTCAGTATACCATTTACTATGGAACCGGACAAGAATAACATCTACGGTTTTAGTGACTTTTTTAATTACATCATATTTTGAAACTCAAAAATATTTTACTTGTCTTTTTTTTTCAATTCTTGTCCATCACGATTTAGAAACTTTTATATTTATAAATTATAAAATATAGACTTGGGTATTATGATTTAGGACTACAACTATGTATCTGTAAAGTTTCTTTTACTTTTAAAAATATTTTATATTAATGATATCAAAGTTTATTAAAAAAAGCTTTTTTCAGCGGATTTATTTTTGTACCGACGATTAGGATTAGATTTAAAAATAATATAAATACTTTTATTTTTCAACTTTTAACACTGCCATTTACTAAGTGAAAGAAAAACGATGTTAAATATTCCCTTTTAAGCCTAAACTTAAATTTAGTTTAGCTTTATATTTAATCTAGATTCTACTAAATTATTAATACCATTTCACGAAGAAAAAAGTAAAGAACAAAAGTGCAAAAATAATAAAACAGGAAGACCATCAAGCATTTTTCAACTATAATACAAATAAATACAAGTCTTTTATTTTCTTAAATATGGTCTTAATTACACTATGTCATTAGCTATAATTATCCAGTAAGTCGAACCAATCTTAAAAGCGTGTATCATCAAAATTCTGCCTAGCTTTATCAACGATTATGCAATTGACGTCCAAGCCTTGGAGATGGTGTCCAGGGTACTTTACGTCCTAAACGTGGTGCAAACAAAGGTGGAAAGATTTGTTCCTCTGCGTACAACTCCTCTTGATCTCTTGGAAACCCATATGAAAAGTAATCTTCGCTTGATTCTCTTCCTAAACGGGGTGTGAACTGCGTTACCTGACGTTTATCTGATCCTGAAGATTTCAAAGTTATTGTAATGACGAATGTAAGTTCTTTATTATTTTTTTAAGAAAAGAATTTCCGATTCCTTCGAATCACACAATTAATCAAGTGATTATTGTTTAACTATTTTGACACATTATCATATAATGTTCTTATAATATAACTTTTCAAAAGATTACCAGACAATGAGACTTATCGAGAATTAACATTTTAAAATTACAAACAGAATTAAAAAAAAAAATTAGTTTTGAAATAAATTAAATCTTGGAAGAAATTGAGCAGTCAAAGATATTTTATTTGGAAAAAAAGATTTATCGCATGTCTTCGATTTGTATCACTTTTATGGATTACAATATACGCTATATCTATTCTATTATCAAATCAGTCAAGAATGTATTCTAATGTAACATTTCAGCGAATAGTGTAAAGTAGATAGTTACAATTTTTTATTCTTAGCTTTTTTCAAGAAATAAATTTCGAGTAATAATAAGTAGATTACAGATTTTTCCATTCATATTTTTCATATTTTTCAGCATATAATTAAAAGAAGCAAAACGTTGACTGTTTAATGCTATACTTTGGATATTTTACGTTTCAAAAATCCGCAATCTAAGGAGAACAGGTAAATACCTGGAATTGTGATGACGGTCCAACGTGATCCATCGAGTGCATTAGCCAGAGTTTCAATGTCAGAATTCATTTCCAGTTTTCTATCTGCCCTGCGTCGCCGTCCCAATCGTGGACCGAACCACATACCGCTGGTGATATCCTGTGAGGTACGCTTGATGCATTTGCCGTCGGTGCACGAGCCGAATTCGTTGCTAGGCATTCTGTCATTGCTCATGCTACTCGAATCTCTACCCTCTGTTGATAGAAATATATTTTAAAATATATATGTATGTATGTATATGTTTGTCAAAATCAAATAGAACAGTGATTCCCGAACTTTTATGAGTTTTATGAGTGGATGATGACATATTTTTGAAAACACTGACTTTGAGACTCATTTGCATATAATATGTAATTAAAGATAGAATACGTTAAATAAAAAATACTGTTTTACTATTTTAAATTTATACATATGCACGTCAATGTAATTGGCGGTTCGACGTATATGTATTCTCTATCTGTAGGAAATTATTTATAGAAATATTAGTTACGCTTTTAAGAATTTTTTATGAATAAGTGTACTATGTATGTTATATAAAACATTTTGAAAATTAACATTGTAATGAGGTTTAATCATTGTGATTGGTCATGTTTGAGACAAACCTGAAAATATATTGTAAAAATTATAAGATATTTAATACGCATATATATTTCGCAGATTTCATAAGAATACTTAAACAACCAATTATATTAATAAGCTTCGATACTCAGTGAGACTATCTTTAACATTTGTACACTCTTAGACTATACTAATTTTCTATTAAATATATGTTTACAATAAATGTCTTATAACTTCTATAAATCGTAATCTACTCATCTCTCGTTACAGTGTTAATGAAGTTCCAAAATGTTTCATATAAATACAATGTAACACATAATATACATGCAAGTATATAAAATTTCTTATGATAAATGTTCGAATACTTTCGCGATCCATTGTATATATTTATTTGAAATGTCCAATATCTAAACTTTAGATTCTACTTTTCTCACAAGTCCTAGTTACGACAGATTACAAGGAGTTGATGAACTTGTTACACAATTCACAATCAGTGAAACATACCGTATTCTCCGGAAACGCAGGACGCCAGGTAGACGACACAGAGCAGTACGCAGGCTGCGGTGGTCATAAGACGGTTGAAAGGCGGAAACATGGCGGAACTGATCATCGTTTCGTTTAGGTGTTGTCACGGAACGTTGTCGGCGGTGTGTGATGTCGATACGGAACTCGGTGGCTGGTTTTATAGGGGTGCAAGCTACCCTACGCTATCCCATTTCTCCCCTTTTTCTCTCCTCTTCTATCCAACTGCCTCCACCATAGAACGAATGTTATTTTTCTTCTTCCTTTCCTCGACACCGTCGATTTCATTCGAAATGAACGCTGCGCGTTCCAGTGAGAAAACATCCACCCCCGGCTGGAGGCCAATCTTGACGCCTTACGAAGCGATTCGTCTCAATTTCAATCGAGATCTACACTCCTCCATACCTAATGAGGGAATCGTGGACGCGTCCTGGGAGATTCCTCCGTAACCACCTCCGTATCGGTATCTTTCCGTTTTTTCCATTGTTGCTTGGCCGCTTCTCTTTTTCCAGCGTCGGTTTCATTGTTCGTCGGCACCGTAAGACAAGAAACATTTATACGGATAGATTCATTGACTCCAGCGGGATTTGTAACAGTTTCAGCTCATTCTCGGAAGCTATGCCCCGCTCTGTCTCTCTCTTTCTGTCTGTTATTTATTCCTCTTGTTTTTCTCTCGGGAAGGGAAGATGTAGTTTTAATTGATGAACTGTGAACAAACATGGAATGGAAAGAATTTTACCGGGATGATATGATTTTCGTTTATTTTGAATTAAATTATTTCGAATTTCAATTTATCGATCTGTCCACGTTGGTGTCTTTCTTTATGGAGATCTAAAGAAGTGACCTTGTAATTGCCTTTGAAATGCTTATTTCTATAAATTATCCTTGATGAAATTATAATTATTTATTATTATCTGTCAGAGATTATAAATTATTATTAAATAATTGATATAAAGTACTAATATACTGAATATCTAATCTTTTATAGAATGATTTATTAACTTTTATTTTTTTTTTAACAATTGTAATGTATGTTTCTTTTTTACGGTGTCAAATAAATTTTAACTAGTTAATAAATTACAAAATCTCCTTGCTGAACTTTGATTATTTTTCTATATTTTCTACAAACTAGATAACAACTATGATCTATAAAACGAACAAACAAATTGTTAACAACTTATAAAAACTAAAATCTAGGGTCTAATTCCACATTACAACCTAAGATTTAGGATCTAGTTTCTACGCAATTAATTAACTCAAGTTCAACCAATTAATTATTCCATTTAATATGAAATTGTTAAAAGAAAGGTGAAAGTTTTCTATTTGTAAGTAGCCTAGATCTTACCACTTATTAATTATAATAAGTAAAATTATTACTTATTAAATGATTCTGTAAAAGATGTATTGATACTTTGTATCAATTATCTAATAATTTATAATCTCTGATAAGTAACAACGAATGATTACAATTTTGTTAAGAACGATTTCAAAGAATATTACGCGTAAAAGAATTTCATCGTCTAAAAGAATATTTTGTGTAAAAAGTTTCTATATTGGTATCGATGAGCTATAATACATAAAATAATGTGCCGGTAATTATGAAAATGGCCTAAGTCATATATTTTTCGTTTCGAGATATTTAAAGGTTTGTGTTTGACTGAATTAAAAAATATTTTTATACTATGAAACAAAATATTTCAGGAAATATTTGATCTTCTAAGATAAGAATTTATTATGACTGTGAAATTTTATGTAAGGGAATATAATTTCTGAAGCTTGAAATGACTTAGACGAAATAACTGATAAATTGGACTATTTTCACAATTACCGTATAATATACCATATATTAATTCATTTGCAGATAGTCGATGAATCTTGAATCCTGGTTTCAAAGTGAAATTAATTAAATCCATTCACAGAATAGAATCTCACGCAGTCGATGATTTAGCAAAATTTCGAGAAGAGACGTATACGTCGATCGAACGACGTGGGGACCTCTGATATTTATCGAAAATGATGAAAGAGGAAGACAAAGCGTCGCCTGACAAATCGAAAAACGTCAGCGGTGCCACCCTGATATTTGCTTTGTCGCTTGTAACGAATCGAATCTGGCGCCCCAGGCGATCAGCCGGACAATCTGTTCTCGATTAAGCATGTCAATTAACCAATTCAATTTCGGGATGAACGAGACCGAGGAGTGCGGGGAGATCCGGAGATCCGGATCGTATAAAAGCTCGACTGTACGTTCGCCTATCGGCACATTTATCAGTCGATCGTCCCGGAGACGTGCCATTTAAATTTACGGTAAAAGAGTAGCTTATGAACGCGAATGGAGGATTAATTTCTGAGAGAATCTTTTCTGAATTCATAATCACGCGGAACAACACTCGTATATTGGCATTTGGGTTTTAATATCGAATAGTGGTAGAAATTATGGTTTCGATTTGGAAGAAAGAACGAAATTGTAGTCTTACGGAATAGGAATTGAATTTGAATTTTCAACTTTAATTCTTCGAACTGAAGATTGATTATATAATTACATAATATATGTGTAATATAAAGTAAAAGAAAAAGAAATTAAAGAAGAACGAAAGTTCTTTAATTTTAAGTTTATTATATATATATGTATATATAATTGTATAATTAATCTTCAGTTTGAAGAATTAAAGTTAAAAATTCAAATAATTATGTTTACAATACTTTTAATGTTTTACATCTAACATGTTGTGAAATGTTTACTAAGAAGAAGTCAGTGTTTTAATATTTTAGAATTCTTAAATTTTAGGAGATCGTATTCAATACTGAAATTTCGAAATTTTGGCAGATTTAATATTTTAGAATTGTGAAATTTTGAAATTTTGGGATTCTTAGAATTTTTATAGTTTGATATTATATATATATATATATATATATTAATGTTTGGATATTTAAATAATTTGATACTTCACTAATCAGTAGATTGATTAGTAATTATAATTAATAAAATGAAATTGGTTAAAAAGTCTTATTTATATATTAAATAGTACAGAAAATACTATACCTTGGATATTTTATATAGCTATTTTTTCATATTATGTGAAATTTTATTTTTTAAAATTTCCTATAAATGCGCAGAAACCTACAGTGTAGTAATCAGATCGGTAATTCTGAAAAGTAAAACAAAAAAAGAAAGAAAAACGGAAGTATTTTGACTTTATATAATCCATTAAATTCATTTGTAGAATAATATAGGAAACATTGAGTTTCTATATCACAGCAATCACCGTCTTTAGGTATTTACGAGATACTAAATCCGAACACTCGGACAGAAGACATAATCTATCTTAAAGGAGAACAGCATTGTTTACGTATGACGCACAGTTTCAAAGGGTAAACAATTTGAAACAAGATTTGTAGTCGTAGAAGCATGCTCATTTGCTCCTTTTTGCAATAATAGCTTCAATGTCTGTCTATCTGACAAATTCCAACACTCGATAAATCTACTAACATCTTAAATTCCTTCAATCATTTCGTTGCCCACTTTGTCGACACGCATAACAGTAAGTTATAATAGCAAGTTTAAGTTTAAGTTATAATATATGTAATAATATTTCGAATAAAATAACCATAATGTTATAAGTAGACTACAGATGTTTATATGAATTTATATATTTTTTTTTTAATTTTAAGTGAAGACATATAACATCCAAACGACATAAAATACCCAAAGTATAATACTAGTGGTAATATCCTCTACTTGGTCCTATTTCTTAAATTATAAAAGTATTTCTGGTTTGATAAAATTAGCATTTCGAATTATTTTTGGCCAAAAATAAAAAAAATATTCGATATTAACTTTGATCTACATACTTGTCTTATTCTTACTAACCAGATTGTCTAACATATATATATATATAGACACACACATTACTTTTATATATATATTATATTATTTATATTATATATATATATATATAAATAATGTATGGAAAATCTTCGAAACATCGACTTTCTCTCCCATTCTTTTGCTCAGTGATAAAGAAGAGTATCGTTCAAAAGAAGCAATTAAGTGGAGAGGGTTTGCGCGACACATGCAAGTTTTTCAAGAAGTCTAAGTGGCCAACCCGTACTTAGACTTCTCGCGGGTACGTGGACCTTCGATACTTGTCAAAGCAAACAAACGTTCGCTTTGTACTTTTTTTCTTAGATCTCGTATATATACATTTAGCGTGCACGTTCGCGTTGACGTATGATACATTCATACAAATACATCCTCGTGCGTGATTGTTCCCTTGTTATATTATTTCGAAAATATTCCCACGTCTTTTCTTCATTTGTCAAATCATCAAACAGAGTATACATAAACAGACCGGGGGAGGAGGGGGGAGAGAAAGAGAGAAAAGATGAGCTTGCATACTATTCGAGGATTAGTGGAGTTGGTTTGAAAGAAATCGATATTGAAGATGTATAGGTTTCATTTATTGAATTGCAATATTTAGAGATAATGTAATTGTTCGTTTTGTTGTATAATTGTACAATAAGTTTCTATTACATCTTTTCAATAACTGTCTTATTAACTCACTTACAGATAAAGTTTTTATAGAAGAAATTTTATTTAAATAAATTGATGAAGTAGATTGACTATTTAATCACATTTAATGCACTTACATTCGTCAATGAAATGCATTGTGAGGTACATAAGTCGTTATCTGATAGAATAGTGGAAGTAATTTTGGAAGAACAATACAACGTCCCTGGTTGATCTTAATCTTCTAATTCTGATTGATGCATGAACTCTGGAGATCTCCCTTCTCTTCTCTATTTCTCCTGTTCTTCCCTAAATCCTTAAATCATTCGTTTCTTTATTGTATTTGTTCAAAAACTGAGATAATCGAAAATAATGTAATAACTTTATACAAAAAAGAGTCTGTAACGTGTTAATATATTGATAATTGCGTTATAAAATGCACATGCAAGAATTTAAAAATACAAAAATGCATAAAAATATACAAAATATCCAAATCATTATACTTGTTATATTTAAGTGATAGAACAAACTTTCTGTTGTGTTCATAAAATTATGAATTTGCACGAACAATTCATGTACGAAATTCTTTTTGCATTGTAGGAATCGTGTACAGTTCCTCAGTAACAGCAGGGGCTTCATGGTAAAGTTTTGACAAGAAAGCAACGATCTCTTTGCTGCTACCGAGAATAACCGAGTTCCTTAGGTACCGCGGAGTGTTTATATCGTCGATTTGGGCCACGGAGGTGTTCTGCGCTTCGTCAACCGAAGAGTTTACGAAACGGTACCGATCTACCTTCTGTGTTTAACACCTTCTACTAAAGAAGCACGTGCCTCTTTATTTTCCAAAAAAAGTACTTTTTGCTTCTTCACGTGTATATTTGAAATATACATATATACATATATGTATACAATATTCTTTCGGGTGAACAAAACGAAATATGAAGTTAAGCACAAGTAAGAAATGCTTATTGTGTATTCTAGTAAAATGGAATTTAATGTCGTATAATATGAAAGTTACAAATTCATGTATTTAAAGATTTTATTCTCTCCGTTTAATTGCTTCGCTACTGCGATGAATTTATATTCACTGTATATTTGTTTGTAACAATTACTTAGTTCCCAGATTTTTAATTGGAATAAAAAATCACAATAATTATTTTTCAAAAGAGGGAGTATTGTAATTATTGTTTAATTATTTTATATTTATCTAAGTGAAGTGTTTTTAATTCATTATTTACAAGGTGATCTGATAGATATTGCCAGAACGATCACATAAGCTTGAAGCTCAGTGCCAGCAAGTCAATTGATTATTTATTGAAATGAACATCAAGTTCATTTCAATACTACATTATATCTATACATAGACACGCATTACTAAAAATCAGTACAATTTCAATAGAGTTTTTATATTGTTTCATAAATAAAGTTTATATTTTAGATTAATGAGCTCAGAATGAGAATAACAAGTTATCAAAAAAATAAGTCCAAAACCCAAAATAGTTTTGGAAAAATCGGTTTGGATTTTTAATTTTTCTTTTTTCTTAAATATTATTCCATTTACTCAATATATCTGATATATTTAACATAATTCAATTTCATTTAAGTAGATAGCAATATGCAATTCCTTCACGAATTGGGGACAAGAGATCTACAACATACAATGTGACCAATGTGTAGTTATCAATGCAGCTGAACGATGGGATCATTGTCAGATAAAAGTGCCGCAAATATTTAGTCTCAATTAATCATCGCGCGACTATTTGTTTATTTAATACTCAGCAAAATGATCCGCTAAGAAAAGGTACTGAAATGATTAACATGTCAAAGATAAATCGAAGATCATACGTATATACAAATCAATGAAAATTAATTAATTAATCTTTTTAAAGTACAATTTAGGGGAAGATTTGTTCACAAATTTCAAATCTTTCACATCATATTTGCATAATATTTCTCAAAAATAAGGGACAAATGTCACGCAGGTGAAGAAGAGAATTCCCTTCCAAGTAAACGTATTAGCCAACATTTTTTCAGAGACTAAATGGTAGATCAAGTACCAGGAAATTCAAGAAATTCGAAACCATCACCATGGAACAATGCTTTTTCAGCATAACTGAGAGAAACAGATCTTCCAGGCAAGATCTCAATAAGGAAGTCTAGGTTGAAGTCTGATAAAGAAAATAAAAATTCTTCCTTTGAAAATTTTATCAACGTGAACTTACTGTATTATTTAAGTTTATTTGAAATATTTTTCTTTATCGTTTATACTTTGTACTCTAAAAGTTAGTGAATAAAAACGTAGAAGGCTTCGAGGAAATTCTTTCATCCTCAAAGGACAATTAGATACAAATGAGATCATATATTGTCATTCTTGCTTTGAATTACTCAACATAAAGTTATACAAAAGTCGATGAATATAGATATTTTTTGTTGTAAACTCTTCATCTGGACTTGAAGCTGTCTTCTATTTAATAATATAAAATAATATAAAATAATAATTAATAATTAATAATTAATATAAAATAGAAAACGAGGGATAATACTCTTAAGACCTTGGTTACTAGATATCCTATTTATTGCTAGTGACTTTTTATACATCGCTAATATATAAGATAATTTATACAAAAGTTTACGAGCATTATTAAAACAATCAGCTTGCTTAGAACTAACGAGAGAATGATACTATTCAAATTCTCTTTAACTGACAAAAGATTGAAATGAAATGATGTCCAAATTTGATTTCTGTTCGTTTTTTTGTGTTAATGATCGCGAGTTGATCGTTCGTTCAATCGAGACAAACATAAGAGAGATTAACACGGTCGTATGTAAATTATTATCGACTAAGAAACAAGACACTTCTATTTACAGGCACAAACTAACTCGCCGATGCGTATTTACAAACGATCGCCTGGCACATTTTATAACGGATTTATCAACGTTCTCTGCGTCGAAACAAAAATGACGGCCTATTTTTTATTGCAAATTCAAAAGATTTTGAAATTATCGAAAGTGCAAACACGATGGAAATAAAATCAGTTAAAAGAAAGAAGTTAAAAACCTTTTCATCCTCTCGTGCACACACATACATACGGATATTATCTAAAATACATTTTTACATTGACCTTATCTCGCAGCTATGTGAATAAATTAATCTTATTTCACTACGTAACGCTTCGCTGATGATGGAAGATAAAAGAGTAACAACAAATATGTTCCGCCCGACTATTTACGCTTCTCGAAATACCTGATTGTTGGCTCGGAAGAGATGAAAATAATCGAAGGTTACTTCAAATCTTTCTGGCTAGCCACCAACCTCGATCCAACCCTCCAATTTGGATTGGTTTCTCGATAATGATAGGAGAACAGAAGCCACAACGTGTCAGAAATAGATAGGGAATCGGTGATTTTATTGCATCTGGTTGGTGGGCGATTCCTGCTTCAACTCGAGAGCCCACATATGTTGCGGCCAACCAGTTCGTCCTTTGCTTTTCGACGATTCCTCGGATCCGAGACCTGACGTCTGCTGCAAATACGACTCGTTCTGCAATGAAAAATCAAACGTCTATCATAAAATATATATGATGTTTAAATTGTATTTATATTTTTTATTATCACATAGATGTATGTACATCTTCACGTTATTATATTACATTTTTACACTACGTTCCATGTATGTAAGTTGTATTTATCTAAAGTTTGAACGTTCGTAATTTTTTCTCGTGTAATTCTTCTCTTTTTCTTTGTAGTGACGGATGGATTAAAGGTCAATGATCTTGGTCTTTGGGTGAATCGAAAAATCGGAGGAAATAGAAAAAAGGGCACAAAACTGGGTGGTCCAGTGACAAGCTATATCTCTGAAGTTTAAGTTACGGAAACAATCCAAACTGTAATAGTTAAATATTTTCTTTTCCACGAAATTACCTAAAATATAACTGTAATCTATTTTCCTTTTCACCATTTCACAAAATTGTTTTCCTCTTATTCATTAAATTCAATTCTTCTTAAATTTAAATCTACCAATTATTTATTTATCCACTTAAAAAGTTTACGTGTGATATAATTCTCCATTTGTAATTTAATCAATTAAGAGAATCAACGTTAAAACGATATTTGAAATAAATATCGTTTATAGAGAGTTTATAGAGTATACACAGAGACAAAAAGCAATTTCTTTCTCAAATGTAAAATTTTTATGAAATCATTGAAAGTTTTTCGAAATTCCACAAATTTTAATTTCCACGTCATTCGGTTATATATTATTTGATAGTAATGAAAAATTAAACATCCATTTCAATCAAAGGAGTACTCAGTTTCAGTCATTTATTAACGTTATACTCAATATTTCATTTTCATAAATTTAGTATCATTATTTTCTTGTTTAGTATCATTAAATTTACTCTGTCACAACACGGGAAAGAAGTACGCTTAATTGAGAACGTTCGTTCTCGTGTCACGTGAACCACGATGAAATTTTTCTTCTCCGTCTTTTTTTATCTAAACGAGATGAAGCTTCGGTACGATAAATTTGAGGCCGAATTCTCAGGCATCAGCGAATGAGAGCCAATTAAAGAGAACAGAGTGGTTATTTAAAAGCAATGCTTACGAAATTGTTTCAAAGGATTTAAAGAAAAATAGATGAACATAAATCCGTTGCTGAAATACGATTCGTTTTCATTGCGAATCGAAGTATTGTTATTTTTTTTTTTCGATTTAAGTCAAGTTTTCAGAAGAGATTTAGATTTATTTACTGCTTTTTAAAATCTAAAATATTTCAGTTGTGGAATATGATTTTTACTTCGTGTATGTAGGTAATGTAAGATGTACAAAAGTAGGAAAATGAAAACAAAGTATTAAGTACACCTACTCATTACATTTTTTAAACTTCCTAGTTTTCTTGTTAAATTTCTATTGCACACATCTTGTTCCAGATCGTCGATTTCTTTTTTCACGAAGGATCGTCGCATTATTGATCGTTTCACCAATAATATAGTATTCCACAGATAATCAATTTACTCTTATAATATCAAAAAGTTTTTATATTTCCATACGCATAAATGAGTATTAATAAAAATGTCTATGAGCAAAATTTCAACGATCTATTTCTATCCAGCTTCTATTTATCGAAAATTTAATTAAACTTTAATTATCGCAGCAAGATTTGGTAATCAAATTGACATTTGTATTTTATAAACAAATATGATGCTATTGTCTATATAAATTTAGAGATAAAAAATGATGACATAATAAACCAATCTTTTCTCACATCATTATATTTTAAATAAGATATAAGATACAAATCAAGACTTGTCGAGACACGTGAGACTTGTTTCAATTTGTTTTGACTTCTCCGCTTAGGATACTAAATTCATGTTACCTGATGTAATGGTACTCTCTAGTTGATTCAAGGGGAATGCTTCGATAACACTATCGAGATGTGTGATTTGTCATGCCAATATCAACCCTGTGTTAGGCTAGATATCAATTGGAAATGAGAGTGCATAGTTGCTGCCACTGTTCTTATCACTAGCAAGAGATTGATTTATACAGACTTGTATAAATATACAATTATATACTTCTTAAAATCCGTCATATAATCCTATACATACAATATTACGTATTTGTATTAAAGGTTTGTACTTCCTATTGTGACGAAGCAAAATCCACAACATTTTAAATGCCCACAGAAATATTATAATTGTAGATTGAAACTTGGAAATTTTGCAATGAAGCAAAACCAATTCAAATTTTCATGATCAAAGCTCCCAAGCGAAGTGAGCAACACTTCTTGTTTTTTATTTTATCAAAGTTCAATTGACATCGTCGAACATGTTTTCACACCTGGAAATCTCGATAGGTATTATAAGAAGTCAGTTGCAATATTACATATTATTGTACTATTGAAAAAGAAAGAAAGTTAAAAGAAAGTATAATATTTTATAATATTTGACAATAAATTTCTTTTTAGCTAATTTTTATCAGTTTGCACAAATTACTAGAGAGTGAAATTGCTTTCTCATTGTAACAACCCTAAATTTTTTAATTCTAGACTGACCTGACTTGCTTGAGCCGTTTTATTCCTTCTGCCATTGGACAAAATTTCAGCGCGAAAGGTCTGCGGCTCCTCTCCTTCGTCGCTTTCCAGCACCGCCATCAGATATCCAATGTACGAAGCCGCCAATCTCAGTGTCTTGATCTTCGATAATTTAGTATCTGCCGGCACGTTGGGTATACAGTCGCGAAGATCGGCAAACGCGTTGTTTATGCTCTGCGTTCGCCTTCTTTCCTTCTTATTCGCTGTGTTTCTTCTTTTAGGCCTGACGACTACGCCACCGTCTCTTGCTTCTTGTCCGAGGTGTTGCTGAAGCGATCCGTCAACTTGATTTATTGAAGAAATTGTCGAATAGTCGCCCTCCCTTCTGTGACTTTGTTGATGATGATGGTGGTGATGGTGATGATGATGCAGATGATGTGGAACGTCTTGTTGAGGCGAGTAAGGTAAATTGGAATAATGTTGGCTGATGGAGGGGTGTGGGTATTGCTGTAGGGGTGAATAGCTGGGTTCTTGGACACCTATCTCTTCGATTAGGGGAGGCGTTGAAGCGGTAGGACTCCCAGCGCCAGAACTACCCCCGGAAATCCCGGAATCCGCGCCCCAGTACGTCGATTGGCTATCCGCGTCGGGTACGTTCAGCGGACCTGCAAAGGAAAAATGGAGAATTTTACATTCGCTAGAATGGCGAATCGTACGACGCTTCTTTTCTGCTGGGGAAGTATTTTGTCTTTAGCTTAGTTTAATTTGTTATTTCACTTTTTTTATTTTTCTCCTACTTTAACTTTATTTTAATTCTTGTATCTTCTTTAAAATTTTATAGTTATTATCTTTGTTTAATATATATATAGTAAGCAATTAATCAATCTTCTTTTCTTTCTTTTAATTTTAATTAATTTATTTATTTGTCGTCTTACTTTACTGTTTTATCAATCACTTTTTGCAATATTTATATATGTTATTTCTTAATCTATTTCTTAGAAGCTTCATTAAATAACATAATATAAATATGAATAATGGCATAATTATTAAATGTAGATGCATAGGTATGTACATCAGAAAATAAGTTCTCCATGTGTTAATAAATTTGGTATGCTTTTCAGTTACAATAGATGTTATTAATGAAAGCTCTTTCATAATTTTAGGCATTCGATATTCTATAAACAGAATTTTCTTTGTTTAAAAAATCATGAAAATTTGAGAATAATTTAGCTTAATTTAGCTTCATTTAGCTTCCAGCTTTGAAGTTATTGTTTGCTTCACTTGTCGGAATCGCATAATGACAGTACAAAATTTAAATAAAATTTCTTTCATAATTTAAGATAATAACTTGTAACAAATTAGGTACCGTATTAATAAAGTAAATAAAAAAAAGATTAATCCTGCAACGATTCTCGAGGTTCAATCTCACATTCAGTTCAGTTAACAAGAAGGATTTATAATATTTTAAGAAGATATTCAACATAAAACATACTAATAATAACTTTTCCATATTTTGTTTAAACTTGAGATATTTTTTAATTTTAAAGAAATATGAACGAGTTGAGATTGATGAAAAAAACACAACAGAATTAGTATACAATGGAACTTACCATATGGCAATTGTGTGACATAATTGTAGGGCTGATGCCATTGCGGATAGTAATCCGATTGCGCCTCGTAACCACCCAACATCATTATAACTGTTTTACTTTTCTTTCTTATGCTGTTCACAGAAAACCACACCAATAAAAACTTCACTTCTAATCAGTCGATTCGCGCGCAGAATCGAATTCAATTTTCTTAAATCTTCTAAATTTTGATTTAACACTTCTTGCGGAATTGGAAAATGTCAATTAATTCTCACTTCAAATCGTAATGAAAGAGATTTTTGATTTGAGAATATTCGCGTAGATTGCAGAAATTGCAATTTTGGCAAGGAGTTTCACAAAAGTTGCGATTTTCGGTGATTCTGTAGATACGTGTAACAATTATCTTTGCAAATCGCGAAATGAAGAGAATCCGTGGTTAATTGCAATCGAAGATAACTTGCCGGGCGTATAATCGAATTATTTCTCAAAATTATGAGTCATTCGCGATCGAACGATGATGGATGATCGCGTAAATCTCCCACTGATACTTTATCGTATTAAAAATTCTTCTCTTTAGGCCACATAAATGACAATCGCAGAAAAAAAGTTATCACTGCCAGATTCTTCAAAAAGATCTTCCGTCAATCGCAATTCTTTCGCAGATCGTTCTTTCGAAATTTCTGAGAACCCTCGAAATATCCGTTCACGAAGAATCTGAATTACACAAAACTTTCAGTCTCAACTATATATCGATGTGTCAGATGAAATATCCAAAAATCGAGAGAGATTATCTTCGACAATTTTTTTCTTTTTTAAACAATCTGAAAACGACAAAATATTTGGTTCGAATATCTGTTATCCGAGGAAGGACGCGAGGTTTATAACGCGTGATGCAGCATTTCACTACTCTTCGGGTCAATACGTTTCCGGATGCGGTCCAAGTGCCACTGAGAAAAGAACACCAATTTCGAAGGTCGCCCCGAGTGACTGGGTTATTTTGTTTGGCACTTGAACACGCCGCTGGTGGGTGTAACGCGCAGACTCCAGAAGAAGACAGTTCGAAGTTGGTGGAGAGGAACCACAGGGCGGAGCTCAAGCTGGTCTACGCCCATGCGACGCATATCGTTCGATTCAATTAGGAAATTGAACGGGGAATCAGCCAACACTGGAGTGCATGATTTATATAAATAGGGAATTGAGGGGATGCGACGTATACCATAAATCGGGGATATATTGGTTACGCTATGGTAATTTTCTTCATCTTCATTTCCCTTCGTTTTCTCTTCGGTGGACGATGGTGTTGGTGGTAACGTTGTTCTTGAGACGGTGATGGGTTTTGTTTGAACTTATTAAGGGATACTTATAATGTATACCATGGACCGACGACATAAGTATTGATTACACTATGATAATTTTTTCTCTTCTCTGTTTTCCTTGTTTTCTTAATGGGTGATAGAAGTATTGCTTTTGAAGAGATGAGTTTTTGTTTGAACTTGTTAGGAGATATTTTCTCAAATAAATCTGATGAATAGTACAATAGTATTCTACTTGTATGAGATCAATGAAGTCAAGGCAGGAAAGAATTTTCGCTTGTCGTGGAATATTATTCTGGAATATAAAGATGTATAAAATATTAGAAAATGCTTATTTTACACTTTTCTTTAATGAAGTTTTCCTTATAATATATCTATATAGATATTATGTGTGATACATTATAATTAAATTATAAATAATTTATGATTATATTAAATTAATTAATTAATTAATTAAAATTCGTCCTTTTTGGGAGTGTTAATTTTATTCTGTAATTACAAAGTTCCTTTCTTTATGTTACATCCTTTTTATCTTCTTTTTACTCTTCTCTGTTGGTTTATTCTTTTTATTATTTATTCTCTTTTTTCTATTTCAGTCTTTTCACTTATCCCCACTTTTTTGTGTCTCCTTCAGTTATTTTCATAGTCATTTTATTCTCTTTTTTCCATCCAATAATCTCATCTATTCACACAGCATTGCATATACTTGTATCTGTAATAATTATAATAATGTTATTATAATATTTATATATTATAAGTATTATATAAATATTGTAATATTTATTTAAATGTATTATTTACGTGATAACTGATTTTTATGCATTTAGAGGAAATTTTGAAGTACAAAACAAGAGAATGTACATAATATGAAACAATTCAAATATATACAATAATATGAAACAATATGAATATATCCAATTTAATATATTAGTATATTAATAACATTTAATATATAAAACGATTTTCTATTCCCCTTTTATATTTTTAATTACATTCTCAAAGTATGGATCTACATAAAAATGTCTAGTGATAACTTAACTTTCATCATATATGATTGCAGTTGTAAGCAAACTATGACTGCTTCTGTGTTACGTCGTTTACTCGAAATAAAGGGGAAACGATGAGCCTATTCGTGAACATGGCTTAAATCTATAATTAAATGTCAAAGAAAATTGGATGCATCCGTCTTCAACGAATACACTTCCACGAATCTCATTCAAGTGCGTCCTATTTTAAAATTCGGCGGTGCACTTTTAAACTAACACTTTCCGCAGTGTTGGTGCAAAACCTGCGAGTGAGAGACGCTTGAGTGGCTTTCGATAAAGGTCACTGTAATTAACGGCAAAAAGAGCTGAAAATAGTAGCGGTCAGCGTACGATCCTTCTACGTGTGTTGGAGCTACTTTAAGTGGCTTTGGCTGTCTTTTTCCCAGGGCCGATGTTTCTCCGGATGGCAAAAAGCCCTCTCTGTCAGCGTGCATTACCGTCAACGCATCGTCGCTCCACTTTTTTATCAATTCTTGCTCGCGCGACTCAATGTCGAATAAATTAACATTCTTATCTGTAGTTTGAAGCTGCGCCTAATGTTATCTGTGGGATTAAAAGTGGATTTAACTTCAGGAAAGGAATCTTGATTAAGTTTAAATTTCTTGTCTTATTTGCGTCTGTAATTTATTTTATTTGCAATATCATCTTTGATACTTACTTTTATACAGTGAGCTCAAATGTTAGTCTTCAATATATAAGGAAAAATTCTCTAATTTAGATCGGAACTTTTCCCTACGTGAAATTAATCGAGAAATGGAAATCAGATAACTCGAATATCGAGATCATCGAATATAAATAGCCTTACACGTAAGTAGGTAGCATGTATAATCTTTTTAGCACTGCATTTTAACTGAACAATAAACGACATTAGAATTGATCTTGTGTATATGTTTATTGTTCTCTATTTAAGTATTAAATATTCTATCAAATTTCAAATTCTATGTAAAATAACTTAATAAATTTTCCAGTCAAATATTTAATTATAACTAGACTGTGGATGTTTGTGTAATTTTATATTTTTACGAACGTAACAGAAGAAATTAATTCTAAATGGAAATTTGTTTCATCTATTATAATATATTACAGTGGGTGTTCTACTAATATAATAATAGATAATATTATAATAAATGCTCAACTTTGGATATTTTATATATTTCTACATATTATATTTTGTAAATTTTTAGAATTTCATGTTTCCTGAAAATGCATAAACATCTACATCTAGTCATAATTATTAGACATGATATTATAAACTTCTTCATATTATATAACTTCTATATAGTCAAACAACATTCACATAAAAAAAAATTTTGTTGAAAAAAGTTTTGAATGAAATTGTACATCGTAACATTAAATTTACTGAATTGTTCTTCTACATTCTTGTATCGTTATCTTTTTTATTTTCTCTTCAGCTTCTAGTAACAGCCATATTATATGTACATTCTGGCGATACATTTCACACGTCTGACGGATGACCAGTTCAAAGTCAAGTTTACTACGATAAAAGATGATTTAAAGGCAATTTTCCAAGAACGAAGTCTTTTTCGGTCACCCTTTGCTCCCAGGTCAAAAGGAGAATCTTCCGTCGGTGTTTCTTGAAATGCGACACCGTTCGAATTTTTATTAACCCAGATCAGGGACCGCATTCCCTTGACAACGAGCTACTGTGAATATCGGCCTGGAATGAACAAAAAGGGTTTGTTTATTATTTCGACAGTGAAGAGTAACCTTTTCTTCGGTTGCCACTCGTTCATTATCAATCAAAATCCCTGTTGTCTTGCATAGGATATATACAGACAAAAGAAATTTTAAAAATCAAATAACACAATAATTTTATAAAATTGAATTACATTTAATAAGAGCAATGAAGATATAATGTATAGATAGATATAACGTTGATGAAAAAATACAAAAATTACTAAATCTTATACTTTTTTTTATCCGTTACAATCATTAATCACTTCAAAAATATGATAAATTACTTGGACATATTTTTAAAATTATTATCTCTTTTTCATATTGGTTCAAACACTTATGCTATACTAGAAACAAAATACATTGTATGTACATTTCTGTAGTTATTAATGGCTTAGAACTGACTAAGTCAGAATTTTTGCTTCCTACACTTTTTGTGGAATTATCCAACATCTCTTCAACATCTGTTATAAGGTCTATTTTTCTAAAAACACAATCAATTGGTATTCTTTTTTATCATTATCGATTAATATATTTAATTTTAGATAGCTCTGTTTATTTCTGTATTAATCTTCATTTTACAAATTTATTTTGTTCATTATTGTATATAGTATATCTTTATTTTTTTCTGTATCTTTATTATTTTTTTTTCATATACGTAGTACCAAGCAAACAATAAATATGAATGAACTGTGTATGTAAGCTAGACTGCTTGTAACATACGGTACGGTCTCTTAAAAAGAAAAAGATCTTGAAGGAAAAAGAAATGATATTCTTTAGTATCCTTATTGAAAATTCGTTCACGGTTTAAAGGGCTACCGGATTTTCATGAATGAACTCAGCGGGCGGACGTAGTAAGAGGAAAAGGTCTTCACGACCGTCTACCAGTTTATGATATACAGAGGACACGTGTACGCGATCCCAGTGTTTATGTTCTCAATTTGTGACACCGGAACGGATCCGAAATCTGGTATGATCATGGACCTCCTTAAACAAATCATCCTAACGATCGTAATTTGTATCTTTCCTTGATCGTAATTGTATCATTCATGCTTTAGTTATAGGATTCTTATTTATCTTGAAATTTCTTTGTGTAAAATTGACAAAGCTGCGTTGAAAATATACCTTAATTGTGATTTAATTGTATAAAGGCAGTTTTGTATAGTCTATGTTAGCCATTTCGTAAAACTTCGTAGGAAGATATGAGTTGGAAAATGTAACATGTATAATTTAATAATTTAGAAGCTTGAAAAATTTTTGAATTAATAAAATTTATACATTTAAAAGATTCAGAGCATGTAAATTCAAAGGTTCAAATTTGAAAATATAAACATCTGGAAGCTTAAATATTTGAACGCGAGATTTTGAAAGCTTAAATATTTCAAAATAGACGTTCGAAAATTAAGAAATTATAAAATTCACGAATTTAAAAATTTAAAAGCGAGAATTCGAAAGTGTAAATTTAAGGATATGAAAATTTGGAAGTTTAAAAATCGAAAGCTGCACATTTAAATGCATTTGAAAACAACAGCCATTCAGTTAAAGTTCACACTACAGAGAAAGTTGGATTAAGTTGACTATTTCCAGCATCTTTCTTTATTCTTGTTATTTATCGAATATTGCGCGAGTCTTTTCTTAGTATGCCAATTTAAGACGTGTAAATGAATTGAAAACATCCGATAATACACATTCAATAAGAGATACAGCAGATACATTAAAAAGTCTGCATAAATCAGACTGAATCAATAAACACGCTCTAGTTTAACAAGAATTAGTTGAGAAGAATTTACTGGCTATTTTCTCGTATACAATATTCACAGAACTATAAAGTTCCTGTTTTTTTAAAAATAATTCTATCTGTATATAATTTTTGGATCTGAATGAAAATACATACCTCATACATAAATAATTGTATCATCATTTGCAAATATCTATTGCAAATTCCTTTTGCATATCTAATCCTTTTGTCTTAATATCTCCACATCAGTTTTTTGATTCTTCGATTGCTTTGTATTCTATTCAATGTAACAAATCATCTTTTAGTCGTCAAATTATCAAGATTTCACAAGAAATTATTACAATAAATATCACGTGCAACTTTTAATTTTATGCTAAATTCAAATATTCATACTAAATATAATTTGATAATATATCTACCATTAAATTTCAGATAATAAGAATTACAACTAGAGCGCAGAATGCAAATAATATGAAAAAATACCTGAAATATTTTAATAATAGTTTCTGTAATATGTAGCCTTTTATTAAGACTCTATCTTTTTAAATTATAATCTTAACAATATAAAACTGCATAAAAATTCGTAGTCTAATCATGTCTAATATGACATCTTCATAATAAAATAATGACATTATTAAAATAAGACGTTACGTTAATCAACACTTTAATTATCTGCAATATTCATCAGAACCCAAAAATTTCGCAAGTACCCGCATAATTACATAATTACTCAATCAATCAGAAGACATTACCAATAATAAGATCGACGCTTTCATTTTCGGTTATTCGTGACTGATTCGCAACATTTGATCGTTCGTCTGTTTTCGTCCTTTCTGTAGGAGCTCCATTAATACTCGGTAACGCAATAAACTATATTTAGGGGGCGGCATGGCGTACACGTAGTATGATTTGATATCTCCTGAAACGCCACATGGCCCCTCTGAATTTCTTTCTTCCTTTCTACAACCGCCTGTCTTACTCTTTCTCGCTCCTTTTTTCCAATTTCTCTCTCGCTCTACTTCTTTCTATTCGAGCTTCCATCTTCTTGTCTCTTTCTCTCTTTCTGCTGGTAGAGGAAGAGAGGAACCTCACCATTTATATAGCTGTATAAGTTCTGTTGCACTCTGAGAGATTAACTTTTAACGACTATCGATCTCTTTATAAATCTTCCTGAAATTTCTCGCCGCATTTTTTTCTGCGACTGTTCATTAATTGGAATTTGCATGAAGAATTGGAAAAAAGTTCCATAAAGAAAATTTAACATCAAAATTGAATTCAAAATTTTTGATCAGAGCAATGGGAAAACACAGTAATAGATACTAAATATAATAAATGAAATAATGATATATTTCTTAATTTAAAATTAAAAATTTTCATTTTCCTTTCATAACTTTGTTCATCATTCTAAAATAATACACAATCTACAACAATAATATACAATATACACAATAATATACAATATCTATGTGTTATATGGCATCAAAAAACATATACATATAATAATATACATAGTACTTAATATTTTATATTTTTATAATAAATTTTTATACTTTAAAAGAATTATATTAGATAGAAAGATCAATATTTGAATAAAAAATTCAAAATTATAGTGAAAACGAACTGAGGTAAAAAAAAAATTGGTAAAAATTAAAAATGAAGAAAGATCGGAAGGGAAACCGCATGTCATCGCGAGGAAAATAAATAAATTCCGGTTGCTGCGTTACCGACAGAGCGCAGAACACCGTGGTTCAACTCTTTGTTTACGCCTGCTGGTGTTCCGAAAAAATAGCCTACTTAACGACGGAAATAATAATTAGTGGACCTCGCCTTCCAGAAACCCAATGCCACGAGACTGGCACGCGTATCGTACGGAAAAAATTGTCCCCTAAATGGGTCACTTGATCACGTTAGTATCAGAATGATAAAAAAATGAAATTGGAACATACAATGTTATTGTTAATCATTTTTTTCTTGTTTTTTCACATATTACGCATTAGTAAACATGCAACAATTTTTCTCCAACCAAGCTATATGTTTCCTTATTATTGCAATTAACTATTGTTGTTGGTTTTGGTATGATTGGAATACTCGTATGAATGTATTGAAGAAACCTAAATTTAACAAATTAACATATGCATGAATATATTATATTCATCCATATATATTTAACACTTCAAAACAAATTTTTCTAAAATATTAACATTTGTAGATTAAAAAGTAGCAAGCCATACAGATACATGTTACTTTTTTATACATACTTGATTCTCAAATCTAAATCTTCAAAACCAGCCACCGTTATTCTAAGCCATGCTTTTGCACCGTTATCCTAAATGATGCTTCTAATCAACGTTTTACCTCTTCATCCTCGTTATCACCGGAAATCACTTAGGCCTCGATATATCTATTTAAGTAATAATCATGACAGCTTCACTTGTATGGGATAAGAGAGAAAAAAAATTGAAAGAGCGTGTGTCGCATGGTCGAGAAGAATAAGCGGGGGAAAGCAGCTTCAAACCACAAAGTGGAAGGGTCTTGTATCATCCTCGTTGGGTGCGTGGTCGTCCAATTCGGTGCCTGCTATTCAACACAGGGGTGTAAAAGTGGCAAGGGAGACACATACCGCACTGAAATACTGCCGAGTTTCATGCTGTTGGAACGCAATCCAGAACACCTTCTAATCACTCTCTAATCGTTTCTACCCATATTTGTGGGAAACTGTACCATACACCACATACATACATACATAGGCGCCACTTTATAATTCGTGAATGTACCTACATACATGAGTTATCCCTTCTGATAATTTATTCCTTTTTAGCTTCGTTTTTTTGTTGATTTTTGATTTTATGGTTTTAAAGCATGGGGCAAATGATTTTATTTAAAGATTATGGGATAGAATATTGTAATATTTATATTTTCTTTCATCTGCGACAAATACATAAATATACATACATTAATACAAAAATTAACACTGACTGACTACTAATGTTTAAGTAAATTTTTATATTTGTGGATATAACTGAAGAAGTAAAACTTAAATAAAGATTTAATTTACTGTTTTACTTATTTTTGTATGAATGTATTTTCATACAATATGTACAGTACATATGTACATACAGCATGTTCATATAATTATGTACGTATGAGCATTTCAATTCTGAATATATTTATATCTGTTTGGTATAAGATCATCTGCTATAGATTGTTACAAACAATCTATATGATTGATTAAATTAATATTGTCTCATTATTTGTATGTAGAATGTAAAAAAGATCGGAGAAATTGTTCCAGAAAAGTGTGGTTCTCAGAGAAGGCGTGGTATCAGCCGCCTGGCATCAAAGAGAAGGAATTAGTCGTGTTCAGAAGTGGTCGATCGAGCGGCATGTTCTTTTGACAATGTCTCGAGGTCTGTTAAGAAGTTTCTATAAGCAGACCGGTAACCAGCCACTCGACCAATCACTTTCTCCGCTATCTACCAGAAGAAAAGCCAAAAATAAAACAACATATAAAAAAAAAAAACAAAAAAAAAGCAAAACGCTGTGGATGAATTCCGGAAAAGAACAAAATTGCGAATAAATATATTTTGATTTCAGTATTTGAAAATTTAATACTTTAAAAAATTAAGAAGATTAGAAATTGAAAGAAAGCGTAAAATTGCTGAAGAGAGTTTGAGAAGCAGAAGCATCAGCAAATGTTCAAAATATTCAGAAAAGTTGGATACAATCAAGTGCAATGCAACTACATTTTATTCTGCAATCCTGCTGTTTTTCAATCCTAAGTTTAACGATCGGTAAATCGCACGATTTGGTTTCTCTGGTGTTGGGTTAATACTTATCCATGAACCTGAATACGAGTTAAATTGCCACGACTTCGAAAAATCCGAATTTTCAGTAAAGAATATATTCCTGCAATCGAGAAATTCCTGCAACAGACTGTTCGAAAATCAACAGTATTAGGATAACATGAGGTCCGAGGAGATGGCACGCCATGGCCCTGAAGGCAGCTGTGCTCCTGCTATTTTATATTTTCAATAAAATCTTTAAACTTCAATGTCTGTATAACCATGAGGCTCGTCTGATTGAAATTTCAGATTTTGTATCTGGAGAGCATGAGGTCCTTGGAGGTGGCACGCCATAATTCTGGAGCCAGCTCTTCTCCTGGTATTTCAAATTTTCAAAAAATTTTTGAACTCGAATGTCTGTAGATCCGGGTGATATTTCTGAATCAAATTTAAAATTTTGTATCAGACGAGCATGAGTCTTGAGCATGAGTCTTGAGTAGGTTGCACGTAGCCTTGAGCTAGCTGTTCTCATTTATTTCAAATTATTTTTATTTAAACTGTTGGTTAAATTATTACGTTGAATACAATTAAATACGTTTTAAATGTTCTTATTTAAATAATTTTCATACTCTTTTTGCTTAATTTATAATTGCAGAAATGATTTTGTGTCTTGTTACTAATTTTTTAACAACACGATTTATTTCAGTATTCTAAATTACTTATTATATTTTTTCCGATATCGTTGTTTTCTTTTTTTTATCTAATTACTTAAATTGAATAAATCGTGACTCGTGTGATAAATATATATGTAAAACTCAAGTTTACAGTTTAAAATACACTATAATGAGACCTGTTCGTAATCACCTTCGTGGTGGGTCTCGGTAATTGGTATCGTTTTCCAGACATTAATATCTTATTGTTTCACCATTATTTGTAAAACGAACCTTATTTCGATTTTTCTAAATATTGCAATTTGTAAAACGACATGAATCTGAAAACTACGTAACCTACAGTCCAGTCTAGAGCTTCCTAGAATTTTTTCTTTTTTTATTTCACGATCTAGACTGGACTGTAGGAAGAATAAGTTAATAAGTAAATTATTAAATCCCTCCGCCTTGGCACCGAGAGACGACGAGGGACAACAATGGACATCATGAGATGCGTGCGTTTTAATATTAAGTTACGTGCGGTATTTATTTATGACTTAAATTATTTTTTACATTTCTAAATATTGTTCGGCAATTATTTAACTGTTTGTTACAATTAAACAAGTTTAATTTCTGCTATACTCCTTGTCTCTAGTTGAATTATTTTACTTGGTATCGTTCTCCAATTCACCGTGTTTAAGCGTATAGTTCTCTAAAAAATTAATGACTTTTTCCTGGTCGGTATTTCAGACTCTAATTGTAAGACACAAAGTCCCATTTCATGTCTTATTTATTCTATCTTTAGCCAATGATAATACTCATAACACTATAGATACCTAAAAAATCAGTTATAACATGATGTCGATATTCGTGACTAAACATAGATACTATGTCTAGCGATAATTGAATGTAAAACCATATGCCTCTCGTTATCACTAATAATTTATTACAATTTTTCTCTTCCACTTTATCGAACTTTGTCATATATAGATTTATAAGTGTGATTCAGTCGATTAATATTCATCGATAGTGAAACTTTTAACTTATGTAGCTACTTAATGACTTTAATTAATACTTATATACTTGCGTAATACTTGTTTAAAAACTCCCTGGAGAAGACTTCTTAAGGAGAAAACAATCACATAATTGTTGAATGATAGATATACTGCAGATTGTTTCTAAAATATCATTAATTTTAATGTGGTAATATCCACAATACTCCATTTATTATTTTTTTCTTATTACATGCTTTTTTACTTATTTAATGTAATCCTTAATAAATTGTGTTTCGTTTTCGCCATTTGATATCAATTTGTTTTAATTAGATAATAATTGCTTAATTAAATAATAATTAACACGACAAAGAAACACTGTGATTATCTAGAACAGAAGAACAGATGCCATAATAGTACTTATTTATGCGACAGATTATCTCGAGGGATAGCTATTTAGGGTATATCCCTTTGGCGGTAGATATTCTAACATCCTAATCTATGCAGTCGAAACACCAAAAACTTCTGTTCTGCCGGAAATCATAGCTATTAAGGATGAAAAATTTACGTTTCGTACGTCTACTTCCGGATTATATTGTGTTCTTTTGTGAAAAATGAATGACAAGGTGCATATTTCTAAACTTCTTGCTAAAAATAAAATTATTATTAATGTAGTAATAATATACTGTTATATAATTATATCGTTATTATTAACGTATTATCTCTATTAAGGATAGATATTAGATATTAATGATATTTAGAAAATTTGTATAAAAATATTGAAAAATTGAAATATTTGAAAATTAAAAATGCAGGGTTTAAAAATTTAGAAATATAGAAACGAGAGATGCAGAATTATAAATTAATTTTCATTTTGTATTAAACAAATGACTTCATTGACAAAAATTCATTCTATTAAATTATGATCGTATTTCGATATTTCTTATATTTTTTTATTTCGTTACCTATAAACCAGAAGAAAATACAGATTAATAAATAACTATTTTAAACAACAAATTATCTCGTACAAAACAATAAAAAACCCGATTATTTGATGTGGAGCATTTCCATTTTGGTACTAATGGGTGAAAAGGAGTCAAAGAGATTCGCTGAAGAAGATAAGAAATGCTTGTTACGAAGGGAAAGAAGTCACTGGTCACGCCCTCGTTTCAAATTACTTTACGATGAGATCGGCAGCGACAGTGGGCGTCGATCGGTAGGATCGCTTACACACGAAACTTAATACGGATCGTTTTTTTTTCTAATACTTGGCTTTAGAAAAATTTTTTTGATCCAAAATCTGTTACCATTCCTTCATTTTTCTATTATCAGGTCCTCGAATTTAAAACATCATAATAGATAGATCATGTTAGCCTCAGCAATCTTTTTTTAAATTATAGAATTTAATACTACAGCTCTAACAATAAGTACTTAACTTGTACAAAAAATGATTAACTAATCATTTCTTTCACACAAGAGAATTGCATAATGTTAGTGAAATCAGTATCAATATAACAATAACAAGTTTGGTTACAAGTTATAAATTATTTCATTATTCTATTTGATGAAAAATTATAATATTAGTAAAAGAAAAATTCTTATAACTTGTACCCTGATTAGCCTTATATTAGTTATATTTTGAACCAAATATTTCTTACATGCGTACTATGTATCTACCAACTGATAAGAGAAACTTGTAACCTGTAACTTGATTGATTTATCAATTTAATTATCAAATTAATTTTATAACTTGGTAAATTATTATGCGAGAAAATTCGGATCTCGGTTCTGTTAATCATTAACTATGGGAGTAAAAAGGAATAGAAACGTTTGGGAAGTCATTGAAAAAGTTTTTTCACATGGTCCTCAAATATTTTGAATGGTATAGTTTAGAATTTCTCTGGCGCCAACCTCTTATTGCGGATCTTGTCCTAGAAAATTTACGAGTTTTTCTTAAGTTTCATACATTGCCGCAGAGAAAGAAAAAAGAATAATCTTTGACGTAGGTAAAAGTCCCGTCTCGTCTCTCATAACAACCACTTGAACTTTTTTACATGTGGTTCTTTGTATTTCACATTCGAATTTCCAATAGCCTTTCTTTCTATTCTCTTTCCTTTACCTTCTGCAAATCTTTCGACACAATGCGATTGTAATGCCTTGAACATGGATTCTGAAACTTATCTTTGTTGTTTTTTTAAAAATTCTCTTTTTTTTTTATAATTAGTAGAATGTAATAATAATATTGTTATCGTTATATGTAAACTAATAACGATTATGGAACGTTACCAAAATAGGGATTGTGCCTAAATATAATTTTCAAGAACAATTGTAATTTATGATAAATGAATACTGTAACAGAGATGATTGTTTTTTGAATCGAACAAAAATTAAAATTTGCAACAGAATGAATATAAACAAATCATTCTTACGTCAATTAAAATAAAAAACAATATTCCTTTATTTAAAATTTTAAATAGTCATGTAGTTTTGGTAGTCTTGCTAGAAAGAGTTTTTCTAATTATCCTAATTAGTCTAAACTCTCAATTATTTTACACTTCTTTGCGAACATTAACTTTTTTTTTTCATTAAATCTTTCATTCTGCTTCAATTATCAATTAATTCATTTATAGATTTTTAGAAATATACAGAATGAATTGTTTTTTTTCTAATCACGTTTTGTGTCTTTTTTTTTTTAATTCCTTCGTACCTGTATTATTTGCATCCATTCATTGTTTCCAGATTTCATTTCTCTAGAAATTTCTTAAGAGAAAAATTCACGGGCGTGCCAGAACGTGAATCCAAGTCTCTTGTTTATACCCAAGATGTTCAACGATCAATTGTAGAGGATAGATCTATTATGTTCTAACTTTTAACTTGTATGCTCACAGATGCAACCTGATGGGTTCAGTCAGTATTGTACGGTCTCCGGGCATTGGTTTACATTTTATTGCGCCAGTTGTCTTTCCTTAGTGGCGCGTGAACACAAGTTAAGTTGTCCCTTGAAGAAGACACTTTTCTTTCATTTCTTTTTTTTTTATTTTCGTTCTTCTAGGTCGTCAAGGGAGGTCGGCGCCAGTCTCATCACAGTATCCTGTCGATATCGTAGAAAGAGAGACAGTTTCTTTAAACACACAGGATCGGTGTCCAAGAAATTGGAGAATGCACGATGTGAAAAATGTCAGTCTAGTATTCGAGCTTGCGTCTTTGAAACAAGAAACACCGAACGGAAGCTGGATATATACTCTGTGGTGCATTGCAATTTTTTTAACTGAAAAAAGATTTGTATCTTTTCTTTTTTTTCTTTTTTTCAAGTTTCTTCAATTCGTTTAACTAATTCTATTTCATAAGAGTACAAACCACGATTAATAAACAATTTCAAAAGATATAATTCTATTCTATATTATTTATACGATATAATTTGTCATTTTCTTTTATATTATTAAGGGGTATCGTAGAATTCTTTATTATCGTAATAAGAACATAATTTTCTTATAAAATTTTTATTAATTTAGAGATTGAGAATGAATAATTACATGGAATAAAAACATTAATACGAATGAACGTATGTAACAATTATTAAAACAATTAATATACGTACATAACAATTCCAACATACACATGACAAATATATCTACATGTAACTAAAAGTTCTTTCAAATTTTTCAAACATCTGTTTTCAGAATCATCGAATCGTCACCTCTTCACTTTCCAGAAATTCTCAATAAACGTAACTGCATAGTTCCAAGTTCGTTTCCGTTCTTCGTTCCTACCAGTTCATTGTGCATGCCAATGAAGCGTGACTAAAGCGCCCGGATATTGAAAATGGAAACCGGTATGGAAATAATGCATTGGCTAGAACATAAATAACGTTTGCGAAAAGAATAAAAGGGGACAAATATTGCTCATTGCGAAAAACAGTGGGCTTTCCAGATGTCGACCACACATCCATCGACGATTCGAATACGTACTGAAACTCGCTCCCTGTATTCTCGCCATGGGGTGTCGATCATTTCTTACGGTTACGATAACGTAACCCCAATTCACGCATCGCAATCTGCCATTCACTCCTCCGCAATAACTAAATGCATTCCTCCCTAAATAGAGACTGCTGACAGTTGAATTGTCGATGTTCTCATCATTTATTAGATTATGTATGAAGAATTCTAACACACAACAGATATGTTTTCTATAGATCAATGGATTCGCTTGCATAATTCAAATTAATATTAATATATATTTAGTAATCTAAACCTAATATATATTTTAGTAATTTAAACCGAATTATTAGTAATCTAAACATCTCAATGTAACCTAATACTATAGACTTAAGAAAAGCTTGAGAGAGAAGAGAAGCTTTTCTAAAGTCAAGAGCTTTCTTTTCTTTTCTGTAAGAGACTTCTATTCTCTATGAGACATCTTCAAACTGACCTGGCTAGGTTGTTAATCGTTTGGAAAAGCATGCGGATCCCTTTTTAAATACTTGAACCGAAAATATAGGGTCTATTTTCCCACGGAAGGGCGAACGTCCCAAGGGCGTTTTAAAGCACGTGTTGCAACTGCACTTGCAACCCTTGAAATCTCTTCTCTTTTATTAATGATGTCATCGAATTCCCACATATTCATTGTCGTTTGCTAATGTTTTTCACAATAGCTCACGTAATCTATCTTTCATTTTAATATTATTTAGAATATTCTTCTATATTTTTAAAGTAGAATATTCTATATTCTATATTAGAATGTGTATTGTATTGCAGGGCAAATTATTTATTGCAATATTATTTAATTTATGGTGGAATAAGAATTTTTAAGTACAATGAAAATTTGAAGAAAATCAATGTTTCGAAAGGATGGGTTTTCTCCACGTTAAAATATCGATTTCTTTTACGGACAAAACAAGTAGTCCATTCTCTTCTCGCCTTACTTGTTACTTCTTGCGTTTGAAAAAAAAAAATGTATTCGTATAGAAAAGATCGGTCGAGGTAAAAACACCAGTCTAAGACTTAGATCCCCTAAGTAAATAGTGACACGAGCTGAGGCTAATATAATCTATTACCTACAAATCTATACCGATCTACTTTCCTCTTATTTTAACATGTTAGCATTACAGATCGTAGTTGGTATTATTTATTATTATTTTCATAATTTATGTCTTTGAATGCCAATAAATTGTTTTTATATGTACACATAGATACGTTTCGTAAGGATTGAAATAAGAAACAAAAAGAACATGAGAATATTGCAAAGGAGAAATAAAGAATTGTATTGTATTATGCATTAGATAATTCATTTTGCACGCTACAAACAATGTATCAATATAAGAAGAGTATTAATTAAATATATTAACATTAAAAATTTCGAATTATTGTATTGATGTATAAAAGAATTAAATATCGAAAAAAAACAATTTAACAAATTTATTTTTTACCTTATGACCAATACATGGCCATAACATAATCCTTAATTAGAATATTTAACATTAATTATAATACTGTATTTTATATTATACTGACTAATTTTATTGCAATATTATTAGTTAATGCACTTTGTTAGACTTCCAAATTTCAAATACACTGGATTTAAAATATAATTTAAATTTGGAATATTAAAATATTTCAAAAAATTCAAAATCCCAAAAAATTATTAATCGATTATTATTCTATTTTATTCTTATTCGTTTTTATAAACTGATCATCGAGAAAACATCTCTTAATTATACTTAATAATAGTCGATGATTTCTCACAGCTAATTTGTACCTTTATTTCCTAACTTCTAGATCAGTAATGAGCAACCTTTGCTTTATAATGGGTCAAAATTCTATGCGATTTTTATTTTGTGCGTATAGACTATTGCGCATTATTAAATACTTATCATATTAATAACAAAAATATTATCTTATATAGAGAGGAATTTGGCATTTCTAACATAAAGGGACATAAAGACACTATAGAAAAAAAACATTGTCTTTAATCGAATACTTTAGTACGTAGTTTTTGACGAAACGAAGATAAGTAATTGGAAGATTAGACAGGTTGTTCATCATTGCTCTAGACGTTCGATTAAATTATTTTCACGTCAATGGATCAACATCGGATCGTGAAACGCGATTTGAATCTATAAGTATCTACAAAATGTAGTCAAATAATTATACAATTGTGATTCTTCGTACAATAACAAATTATTTTTTGCAAATCTACTAATACAAAATTTAGCACATATATAAAAAAACAAACTCTATTCAAATGTTAAGATCAAATTGATATACTAAATTAAATATAAATTTCTTTCCTAATGCCTTGTAACGCTACAATATAGTGATAAAACGCGATGTTAAAATATTATATAACTAATAAAAAATAATGAAAAGATCTAATAAAAACATATTAATATACATAATTCGCCATCGTGCAAAGAATCGCTGTTTGTTGTATCACCTACTCGACCATATCCCTCAGAAACGACAACAAAATAAAAAAAATACAGCAGACGAAATTAAGAAAAGAAAACGTCCGTTAACTATCACTATTTATAGGAATCCCTGAATCAACAAAGAGATATTTCTACAACAAATTCTTATTGTTGTTTCTTAATCTCACTTCTGTCCGCACATAAATGCTGCCAGCAAGCCGATTTGATATTATCTGACATTAACTGAATCGTTGATCAACTATCGTTAGCCGATCCAGTTCCTTGGATTCTGCTTTCTTTATTAAGTTCTCGTTTACGATCGATTCCGAACCGTAATTACAATCTATTCTTTCCTCTGTTTTGGTTCGATTGAACGTCTCATCCGAATCTTCATCAAAACCACTATTTTGATGAACATTTTTTAACTGTGCCCAAGAATTGTCGCGTTCTGCTTCAATTACGAAGATAAATGGACATTTATCATCTTTGTCATCGGATTTTAAATCTTGATCATACATGCTGGTCTTTGCTGGATTTTTGATTAAAAGCATCTCTTCGCTGTCTCGCGTAATCGCAGCCGAAGACTCTTCTGTAGAACGATATATCTCTTTGCCAGAATCGGTAGAACCGAATATCTTTTCTTGGTTTGGTTTTGAATCAATTTTGATTGACTCTGGCGGGTGAGAAAAGAATGTTTGATCTAGTGTCATAAAAGGCAACTCGAAGCAAAGTGTCCAGAGTATAGAGAGAAGTGTTTGTGAGACACAAGTTGCTGAAGAAGCTACGAAGCTGTAAATTTTAACCAATAATTAACTGATTACATAAAAATGAATTAAGAAAATAATTGATGTGATTTGATTTGAACTTGAGATTAATTTCTTCGGTTTTTGAAATATCTTCTACAGTATTTGAAATTGAATTTAAAATTAATTGATGTTCAATTAAATTCCAATAAATTAAAGTTATTTAGTACATATTTGATAAATAAAAAATTAGGAACATATCTATTTTAATACATTTAAAATTATGATAACTTACAATTGACATAGATTGAAATTGTGCCAGCAGTCCGAACTGATCCAGCTTCTAGTAATAAAAATACATAATGGCACAGATAAGCGCTATAAGTTAACTTACTGAAAGGAACCCAGCCTTTCCAAGACAGGAATTGGATTCACGAAACCTTAAATAAAGGAAAGGCACAATTGAGAGATTGTACAGTTAATCCAGTTATATTTGTTACTCCTATATCAGAATATAATTATTAATAATAATTGAACAATCAATATTTGATAATAAATAGGAACAAATGAAATTTTATGCGCATATTTTTGGGCAACGCATAATCTTGACCATTATATAATTTATTTTGATACTAAAAATAAATTTACTAAAAATTTATACAATATAAACTTTTTAAATAAATTAAAAACTGATAAATAACAGATAAATAATAAAATAAATAATAGATAAATAATAAAGCTTACCACCATAGCCATGAACGCAACAAAAGATAATTCCAGGAAATAGAAAGGGCAAAAATTTGTCTGTGGAATCCTGCGTAAAAACTTGCTTCTAGTTCATTGTAACGATGATCATCAAAATACATCCAGCGGGGACATATGAATATGAAACAACCGTAAACTGCATCTACCAGCCAACCGAACGTTAGGTAAATATCTGAAAGATGATTAAATTATAAAATAATAATATTTAAAAATAAATTTAAATATATATTTATTAGCAAGGATATAAGAATTTGGAGGAAAAGACGTCGAAATATCGTTTCTCTCTTATCCTCGAAGAACTATCATTTCGTATGTAGTGATCACTTTCTCTTCATTTCAGCATAATATTCTTCTTTTTCATTTCTAAATGAAGAAAATGGACTACGTAAATTTATGAAAAATTTTAACAAAGTACTATAGACGAGAATAATATTTAAGAAATTAACTAAAGAATAATAGAGGAAATAGTCATTTAAATAACAATATAAAATCTTATTTAATTATAGATTTCAAATTAAACGAATATTGTAACATTTATTTAAGTTAAATAATATTTCGTGATATTGAATAAATAATATATTATATGTAGATACTTATACTTACTAAACGAATTTTCAGAACTCTTGATCGATTTTTATATAAAAGATAACCAAGAGCCAGGCCAATAATATAAGATCCGTATCTGCTATAAACCTTCGTGTAAATTTCTATGTAAACATTAGCCAAGTCCGTATTACTAATAAACAAAAAATCATAAATTAAATTATACGTATTTATTTAACTTTAGTTTTAATTTCAATAAAAATATTTTA